>CM034132.1:3602500-4202500 GCA_019914995.1 Acanthochlamys bracteata | reverse complement strand
GCATCAAACTAATCACAAACCTGAATGCTGTTGTTAACTTGTCGGCCATAGAAGTAAGCCGACTTGGTTGTATGCTTATTGAATAGAAACCCAGGCCTCGAGTGCACATAAATCGAGAATCTCCCCTCCTTCTCTCCCTACAAATCACCAGAACAATCACTCAAAACTCGAAACATAGGATCAAATCATACTTCCTTGGACTAGAAGAAAATCACACAATTTCTATGACCAAGATTTCTGTAACAGAATCAAGTGAAAGAACCTTGAGAAATGCATCCCAGACAAGATCAAGCGGAAGACGATTGCGAGCGATGAAGAGGAACGCTATTTTCGGCTTGCTCGGCTCCGTGATACGACGAGACAATGCCGCTGATGATTTCAGCGTGGCAAGCAATCGATTGTGTTGGCTTTGAATTGCAATCAAACTAAAGAAACAGAATCCTGTAAGCATTCCCAACAACAGCAGCAGAAACTTTCTACCTCCCCGCCGCTGCTTCATCTCTCTCTCTCTCTCTCTCTCTCTCTCTCTCTCTGTGTGAAACCTCTATGAATTTGTTAATGGAGAGAATTGAGATTTAGAATCAAATGGTAAACTGGCCCGGCTGAGATTAAGAACTTCACGGATCCCGAGGGAGATGGAGTGTGAATTTTTCGGTAGTTGAAGACTTTTGCTATCGTTGAGTGGAGGGAGTGAAAGAGAAAAGAAAGGAAAAATAACAAGCAAGAAAGAAAACTCAGTTTGAGCAAACTTGATGAGTGAACAAGCGAGCTGGTTCGCTTTAAATTTATTTTGAAAAAATAATTTATAAAAAATAAATTTAAATTTTAAAACTAAATTTAATTAAAATATAAATTTTATATTTATTTTTGTGTTTAAAAGTGAGAATTTTAAATTTTATATTTAAATTTAAAAATAAAAATTTTGATGATAATTAGTTTAATATTTATATTTTTTTTATTTTACGAGTTAGAAATTAAATTTAAATTTGAAAAACTAAATATGAAAGATCAGTAAACTAAATACGAACCGGTAGCTCCGTAGAGCTTTTTAAAAAGTTTTTAAAAGTTTTATTAATTTTAAGTAATATTTAATAATAATTTGTAATATATAATTTTTATATTTCTAAATAGAATTTCTAACAGAAATCTTTTGAGCTTGAAGATAATTGAAAATTTAGTAATCATACCAATCATAATCTAGAGTCCGAATAAAGAGCGTTTGAGATTGTGTTTTCAAATATTTGATTATAATTTTTTATTTTAATATATATTTTATAGTATTTAAAAATTTTATTTAAATATGTATAAAATAAAAAAAATTTACATAGTAAATTTTTTATAAATTTTATTTTTTTAAAATAAAAAAATAAAATATATTCTATTTTGAGAAAAATTTTATTTTAGAAGTACTTCTAAATCTCTAAAATTAACAGACAAGAGGCTTTTAAATGGAACCAACCCTATTAGGACTAATTAATTAAGAATTAACTGAAGAAGCAGGAAAGCGAATGCGCGAAACAGAAGAGCGACTTTCCAAAAAAAGTTTTGTTTTGAGAAGAATAATTTATTTTATTAAAAATAATTTAAGAATAAATTATTATTTTTAAAATTAAAATTATTTAAAATATTATAAAAATTAAAAAATATGAATAAAGACGAAATAGATATACTTTAGAGTGCTTTTTAAAAAATAATTTAAAAATATTTATTTTTTAAAATAAAATTTATTAATATTGAAAAATAAAAAATATTTATAATAAATTTATGAATTATATATGTTAAATTTTAAATAAAGTTATATATAAAATTAGAAAAAGAAGAATACGAAAGGCAAAGCTAATGTCCGAAAAACAGTATTGACAATGAACAGTTTGTGATTGTAGATATGTACTTGCCGCGGTGTGTGATCCCGGCCATTGATCGCCGGAACTTGGAAATACCCACGACAATCAGAGCGTTCTCCACCGCTTCAGATCTCTCAGCTCTGAAGAAATCGGTTGCTTTAGTTCTTGATTCCCTCTCACTCGAACCAGGTAAATGTATATCCCTAAGGTTTCAAGAGTTTCTAGTTTTTCACATAAACTCAAGGCTTCAGGGTTAGGTCTGTAATAGTAGTTTGACTATAAGGAATTTGGGGTTCTCTTCCTAACGTGAAAATTTTGGTCTACAATCACATATAGTAAGCTGTTGGATTGTTGGATTTCTAGATAATAAATGTTTATTTATTTCATTCCTTTAATTTGATCTTGGCTTTGGTTGTGTCTTACAGGTCTAAGTTGATTTCGTTCCCCCCTTTGCAACTTTTCAAGTTCTTAAATTTTGGGATGAAGGATTTTTTATTCTCCCTCCCTGAAGCTAGCGTTTGATTGCCTTGGAAGAATTTGCATGATTGTACTTGATCATGCTTTGTTAGAATAAAGGAGGTCTATGCCTCTATGGCACGGAGTCCTTTTCTACGTACACACGCTAAGCATTCTTTTATTATGGTGGAGTAATGTAGTGGGATTTAGTGGATAAGTAATTGATCATGCTGAATGGGATGATTGATATTTGTGTAAGATGTTTTGATCCTCCCTGCTTTTCATATAATTATTTGTAGTCTTGCTGAGAGAAATATTTTCTAAATGTGCAGGATTATGGAGTCGATGAATTTCATCTGGGTTGCCTCTGATAATATTTCTCACTACTTCCTCTTTCGTTTTTTTTTTATGTTGCTTTGATAAAGGTGGAATGCTGGTGCAGAATTGTGGGGATAGTGATGTTTTGAAGTAGCAAAAGAGTGTAAGCTACAAACTATCAGCATAATTAAGAACAAACCGGAAAATTTCTGAAATGATTGAGGAACATAAGACCCTTGGTGGAGATATTGTTGTTCAGAAAAGCTACACAAAGACACGTATGCTTCATTATTTTATTGAGAATGAAGTGGGAGACAGATAATTCAAGATTCATTAAGACATTGTAAAACTACCAGCCCTTTAATAGTTATGAACATACATGTAGTAAAGGCTGCAAATGGACCAAAAGTAGGGTTTGTTAGCGAACCTTATAAATTCATATCCGCAATGCATTTAATAGATAAACTGTGATTTTCTCATATTCTTATCAATTCTCTTTCAGATGTAATTAGAATAGTTTTAGGAGCTTTTTTGTCGCACATACTCCTCCCTTCAGTCTATGAAGATTTAATGAGTTAGACTATGAAGATTGCTCTTACAATTGCTGCTTACTTTACATATTTTTCTGTTCAATCTCCTAAAAACTAATTGTTCCTCAAAATGGAACAGGGAACTCATTCCTGATTTCTGTATGTTCTTAAAACCTTAGTCTGCAAACTGATAAGATATTAGTTAACTGTCTGCTTTACACATGCAGCAGTTCGTGCTCAGTATCTGTCATATCTCATGGGGTTCCAAGTTTGATTTGATAGTTCATACTTGGTATTGGAACCTTACCCTGATTTAGTGTTATACTCATGGATCTATCTGGAAAATCTACCATCTGGGATATGCACTCAGAGTTATTGGCTTTTGTAATTTATGTAAGAAATTTTAATTTGCATGCCCTCTGTTTCTTGCTATGACACTGATGCTTGCAAACCTTCACTTGATGACATGGCATGATTTATGTAGTAAAGTGTTAGCAAGAGTAAGAGTTGATTGGCTGTTGACAGGAACATTTTTTACCAAACATTTAGTTAGATAATGCCAAGCTCTTTTCAAG
Source organism: Acanthochlamys bracteata (assembly GCA_019914995.1). Classification (NCBI taxonomy): domain Eukaryota; kingdom Viridiplantae; phylum Streptophyta; class Magnoliopsida; order Pandanales; family Velloziaceae; genus Acanthochlamys; species Acanthochlamys bracteata. Next base: position 4,198,777 of record CM034132.1, on the reverse strand, counting down.
ATGTAAATCAACGACTGCTGAGTAGTCAAAAGCCTAGCTCACGCTAACTGAATTTCTAACATTTGATCTGCGAGCGAGCATTTTCCGTTGTTTAGACGGCTGAATAAGAATAACATCATTCCTACAAGATCTTGAATGTTACAAACCAACTCCAAGAAAGTTGGCCATCATTCTTAGTGTTAATTAAGTCCATGTTGTTAGATGAGGGTTCAAAAAACTAATCTAGATCTCTGTGGTTTCTTTCTCCCCTAAATATTTGTGGATGTTGCCTTGAGTTGTTTGCATTCTATTCGCTTTCATATGCACATGTTGCTCATTTCAGATACATGATGTGGTTAGTTAGCCAACTGAAGCCTACAGCTGGTATAAATTTTGATGAAGCACTGCAGTTGGCAAGGCACTGGCTGATGGAGCAATGCTTGTTTCATATGGAACAAAACTCCCCAAGTATGTAGTGTTACAATGGAGCCGGTCATAAACAGATTGGGTGGAATGCATTCATACAACAAGAGAAGACTAAGGTTGTGAATATATAGGTGTATATGATTTTAGTTCTGGTTGAGCTGTCTCCCCATTTTCTTTTTGCAATTCTCTTAGACATATTTTTGCATAGACCATCCGTGCATGTATTCTTCCAAGTAATAAGGGCACATGTTTGTTGTATTTTTACCGAGTTTATAGTACTGGTTTAGTTCTTGGAGGATCACTTTATTGTCGATGTTTCTCACTTTGGCATGTACTTGCAATGAATCGTAGTGATCTTTACATTTTGATAAAGTACTTACCGGGGATGTATGGCCCGTAGTGCATACACATGAGCGCAAGTGACATTTTAGTCTGTAAAGTCCATGTTTTAGTTCTCCAGAGCGGTGGCAGATAAAATTTCATAGCAACAGGAATTTGGCTACTCTGGCAAGGCATGTTCCCAGCTCAAGCTGTGCATTTGATATTGACACACGAGACTATCACAAACATGCTAAATTGCTTTATAACTCGAAGAGCAAACATATGGATAACTTGTGGGCTGTGCGTTTAGAATTGCTCATAAAGTAAAACTTTTCTAAAATAAAAATATTTTTATTTTTTAAAAAATAAATTTTATTTTTTTTATTTTCAAAAAAATAATAAAAATATCTAATAAAAAAATCTTATTACGTAAAATTTTTCTACACTATCTAAATTTTTAAATAAAATTTTTAAATATTTATAAAATATGTATTATAAACGTGAAATAAAAAAAAGTTAAAAATCGGCTTTTAATATGCACTACCAAACGCACCCTAATAGCATAATGCTCTAATAATAGTTCGGATCAAGTGATGCCTGTGTTCGGAGTGCAAACTGACACTCCAAATACATTATTCATAATTAAATATGTTATTGTTAATTTCTATATTTCCTATCGACTTCCATAATTACAAGGAATCAATAGAAGAAGCTACATTTGTGGCCTTGTTTGGACAACAAAAATCTTCCGGTCCTTCAGAACACCTTCAATGTCCTGTGGAGACCCATACAACTCCTCAATCTCACTCCCTGTTTTAGCAATTGCAGACAAAATTGAATTGCAGAAGCTGCGGTCAACTATCAATGGGTCGCAGGAGTAGTCGAGTACAATCTTCTCTTCCTCATCCATTGGCACACTGGGAATTACAATATTAATGTTGAGGTAAAGCTGATTCAAACTCTTTGAAAGATGAACCATGCAAAGATAGGATCAGGAAACATTTTGCATGGTCAATATGCTGACAGTCATAGACCTCAATGATGTTCTTTTTAAATAACTGACGAATTAAGAACTAAAACGATCCATCATGCATGGGTTGATAGCAAAAGATAACATTAATTGAGTGGTGATATATTAGTTCAGGGTGAGCTTAAGGACTAAAGATAAGGAGTTTAATAAACTAAAACAGACCTGTCATAAAGGCCTGCACCAGCATAGCCTTCTAAGTCTTCACCATTGGAGTCGGATCTGAAGATAAGTGACTGCTTTATGAAAAGACCAATTGGTTTGCTTGGATACCCTACAACCTGTGAAATGGTGAAGAAGTCAAATTTGAGCTAAATTTGAATTTATCTTCCAGACAAAACGTCAAGAAGCACTTCAAAGAAAGATCCAGCCAGGTCTTATATAACATGCCTTGGGAGAATCAAGGTTGTTTTTCTTACAAACGAAGCTCAAAGCACGGCCAGGATAAGCTCCAACAAGAGTCTCACCGAGCCCTTTTACCATCTATTAACGTAAATAAATGAGTTACATGAAAGGTAGATGGATAACAGAAGAAAAGAGACATGACCTTTATCCAAATTCCATACCTCAGCATATATCTCTGATGAGTCTCCAGAGGATGGGTTAGTAGTATGAATAACAAATGCATAGTCCGCACTTATAATTTCTTGAACTAAGACTGCCATGTAGAGATTGTCATGATCCAGTTTCACTTTACGAGTACTGAAATATGCTCTGTCATTCCATTTTGAAGCCCAAACCTGCAAGAAATGGGTCAAAACCTGGTCAAATAAATATATATTTTTCGGTACTAGATCGCAAGCAGATTTTTTATGGTACAATTAAACTGGGAATAGGTATCCATGGGACAGATAGAGAGTTACGGAGAAGAAGAAATAAGTCCTCAACCTATAAAGTTGGCGGTCAGCTCCCACTAGAGGCAGTCAAGCTTCGTCCAATTTATTTGTAGCAGTATATCTACGACCTTTTCTCTATTATTTGCAAGCATTATATCAGAGATACAATTTCACCTCATCTCACTTTGGAACAATATTAACTTAAGCAACACTTTGTGAGTGGCAAAGTCTAAGAAGTCACTCATAGCAAGTCATCGGGTCATCTAAATTCGTAATCCAACCTAGTACGGTATAAAGACCAAAAGCCAGAATGTAAAGAGGGATCCTAATATGTAACAACAATCTCAGGGATGGTATCAAGTTCTAGGTCATAACTTTCTAGACGTGAAGAGGTTTTTATAATTTTCTAAAGAAGGCCTACATGGATGACTCATACCACAATAAACCCAACTGTAAATACCACCACAGTTATTGCTTTCCCTTTCTCACCCCTTTTCTGAGTGGGTGAAAGTATGCAAGTCCATCTGTGAGTGCACATGCATTTGTTTGTATATTGGTAAACATGGAATCTTTAACTGCCCGAGATATATAGCGAGCATTTGCAACCGACCAAGATGTAGAACTCACATTTCATCAAGAACCATACCTGTGGTAATCCATAATTTTATATTTGGTTATTTGTGCCAAAATCCATTAGCTGCAACTTTACGAGAATATAATGGCAGACTGTTGACTGATATTTCATTATTTACTTCTTAAAATTGTTAAAATACCAGACGGTGTAATTTATTCATGCAGGTAAATTACATGCATGAGGTCTCAAGAAGCAGATTCTAAAAGTTCCTTCTAAGGTTGGAACCTCATTCTAATTCTGAAAGGAAGGTATGTTGCCTGATATGAATATACAGGTGAGCGGCATGACTTCACTTACAAATTCCCAGGTGAATTTTGCATAAGCAGTTTATATAGAAAACAAGTTTCAACAAGGTACCATTAGAGGTTGAAACATGTAGACGTACGAGGACTGTATGTGTATCAGTCATGGCTTATTAAGGCAACTCTAGTTGGTTCAGTACCAAATAGAGGATAGATTTCATTAAACTCATTAACAGAAATGAAAATGCAGATATGGTTAACACAAGCATTATGACTATAACCTGTTAAGCGGATTCATATCAACAGTTGTATCATAAAGATAGTCTCTTCCCTTAAAATCAGAACAATAGATCATGCAGACATTTCTTCCCATTGTTTATAATGGTCATACTCATAACATGCAAAAACTCTGAAATGCATACCTTCTTTATTGCAGTCCATGCCTGTTCCCATCGGTGCTCACCTTCATTCCCAGGCCATGGCATTCCAGCACCCTGCATCTTATCCCTAAGTTCTTTCACCTGGTACAGCATTTATCAGAAGTTATGCTGACTAGTACATTAAATATGGAGATTTTGAATAAAGGACTGAACACCAAGTTCCTGCTTTTGAGTATGGAAAGAAAAAGATATCTATATGCATTGCCAAGAACAGAGAAGAATGCTCATCATGTAATGATAACTTATTATTGAACACTAAACAAATAAGCAGTTTTACCAATTCAGGTGGTGGCACTAACTGCAAAATTGTATCACGAATTTCACCAAGAGCATGGAAGTCTCCACTTGTCAGTTTTTTCTTCAGCATTTGTACTTCATCGGCAACTGCCTGTCATTCAGGAAGTATCGACCGTCAATGTAGTTCTTATATGAGAAAATTGCATTGCAGAAGGTGCGGTGAACTAAGATGCTACAGTTAAAAGATGAACCAAATCATGCAAAAAGCAAAAGATTGAAAGAAAGTGAATAGCCACATACTGCATGATCCTTTTAATCATTTATCAAATCAAACCAACAAATTGCCTTCTATTTGTTCAACGCAATCATTACTTCATGGTAGTTGCTACATGCACTGTAAATCTCTGTTTACCAAATGGGAGCTCAAAACTCACCTCCTAGTCGAGTACTTGCAGCATCTCAAATCACATTAACTCAGATGAAGTAATTAAATCCAAAAGTAAATAATATTATCTTCTGAAACTTTGACGCAGAAGTACAAAAAGTCATTCAACCATGAAGACAAGCATGAAACGATCAGAACAGATTTGCAGTATGCAAATGTCTAGACAGTAAGAAGCCTCTTGATCATTTCTCTCAATCGAGCTTGTTAAACCATATCAAAGTGCACCCCATGTGTGGATCAGATAGTTGTTTAAAGTTGATATTACTGTCATTGAGAAGTTTGGATTTGTAAGTTGGATACAGGTCCCATATAGAGTCCCAAACCAAAACAATCGAAATTCTCCATTAAGTATCATGTCTCTTGATGTATGTCCATTTCATTTCCAATATCCTTTTTAATGTTTCATGGCATATGTCCAGCATGGTTTCGCATATATGTGCTTGCATATGCAGGGACAAATACGTCTCCAGATGGTGGTCATCGAGCAATAGAACAATGTTGAATACTTGTTTTTACTACAAACTCCAAATGTATATTGGCAAATAGCAGCGAAATAAATACCTGATTTGCATCCGCCAATAGAACCTTCTCAAATACCCCAAATGGAAGTGCAACTGAAGTAGGGATCCCAATCCAAGAAGGGACTTTTCCTTTTAGATAAGATATATTATGTGATTTAGCACCAACCTGTTCTCACAGCATGATTAAAGAAATAAAACATCACTTGGAGTAAGTTAAGGGGAACTTTTTGAGGGGGAAAATTTTTCTAGATTCTCAGGCACCAAATAATTGCTGAAGTCACACACAGTACTGAAAGCTATTAGAGTATTACAAAGATCAACAAAAGAATGAAAAAATGAACTGACTGTTTCATTGGTGAACTCCTCAGCTGATATGGCATATTTGCCACTGAACTGCTTCCTGACCAATGTCAGAGAGGGTACTATTTCATCGTCCTCCAAATTTCCTGAACTTACATCTGTGAGTTCGCCCTCCTTTATTTCACTGGGAAGGTTAGGGGAAAATGAGGTTCAATTCATAACAGCCACATGGATTGAAAGTTGCGCAATTTCTAATATTCAAAAATAGAGAAAAAAAGTTTGACATATATCAAGCTTGATTATCAAAAGCTCGAAGTTCAACTGAACAGCTATTACAAAAGAGTACCTGAAAGTGACATCTGCAGATGTCGGTTTCAGACGAAATACTCTGCCCTCATTTTTCCGGAGATCATTCAGAATGTTGAGATCAAAGCATGTTGCAAAACAAACCTACAGAAGGAATACTTCATAAGACACACTCCAAGTTGGATATCATATGGGTACACAATCTCAACAGAATGATTAACATTCTCATTGAATTCTTACCTTACTATTTCTTGCACGCACAGACACATGAGAAAGGACATCTGGCATATCAGGCGTTAACACAGCTACTGTACCATCTGGTATTTCCTCCTCCCCTTTTACTGTATTTGCCACTAAAATTGTTGGCCTATCAAAAGATTTGTGCTGAACAGCTATCAGTTCATCCACAAAAGCAACATATCCTGCAGCTTCAACAGGACTTATGACCTGCCAGCTGTTCAAATCAGTAGAAAGCACATAAGAAGAATATCTAAGAAGTGTCCACAGTGCTACAATTTCTATGAATACTATGAACATTGTACATCTAGTTCATAAAATCTAAAAACAACTATTTCTGACTAACAGCATTATATTTACGAAAATAGGCATTTTCGTCAACCTGCCCAGATGTGCCACTTCGCGAAGAACAGGGTCAAGTCGATTAAGAAGTAATGACAATGAAGCAGCAGATCCACCGCGGATTATCTCTTCAGTAAATATGCTTATCTGCAAAAAAAAAGTTGTTAATGTAGGCATTCTAGTACACCTTTATATCGTGTCATAATATATTGTGTCATATAATATATACAGCCCCCTGATCAACTCCAAGCAATGATCCAAGGTACTCTGCAGAAGGTTGCAATATTTGGTGGTAATGCTCTGCTTTACTTGACAGGGCAAGTCGGGTTCTATCAAGAACCGATTTTGCATATAGTGCCCAATGCTCATCCTTCTTCTTCAACATCTCTGTTGCTCGACTCCACCCCTTCATCAAAATATGGCAATATCAATGTTCCAAATATACATTCTTTTTAAAAAAAATGGGATTAAATAAGTGCATCTATGTATTTCTTTGTCCTTGTAAGTTTTTTGTCTTAACGCCTGTATATATATATATATATATACATACATACATATATAGCATAGGGGCACTCCAATCTTTATGCACACTCCAGCGCACTCCATGGCCGTTTGTGGCCGTGGAGACCTTCAAGTCCAATTTCTACCGTTGGATATAAAGAATTACGAGTCGTTAACATATTGACAAAATTTCATCTCGAAAGGATTACGAATAGACCTTCACCCGGTCACTTGATAATGATGACATAAATAGTAAAAGTTAATAAAATATATGTCTTTTTTAGTCATCTTGATCAAGTGGCCGGATGGAGGTCGATTTGTATTCCGAATCAAATGCAATTTTATCAGCATGTTAACGACTCGTAATTCTTCATATTAAACGGTAGAGATTGGATTTGAAGGTCTCCCCGGCTACAAACGGCCGTGCAGTATGCTAGAGTGTGCATAAGGATTGGAGTGCCCCTATACATACATATATATATATATATATATATAGAATAGATATAGGCACATGTCATCCTTAAAGGCACATGTGGCACATGTACATGCCGCCAAAAAGTGGCGGTGAGCTTTCTAAATTCAATCTCTATCGTTGGATATGAAGAACAATGAGTTGGGAACATGTTGATAAAATTTCAGCTCAATCGGAATACAAATCGACCTCCATCGAAACTCTTGATCAAAGTGACACAAAAACAAAATATATATCTTTTGTCAAATTTAAAAGTTTATGTCATTTTGATCAAGAGTTCCGATGGAGGTCAATTCGTATTCCGATTGAGCTGAAATTTTATCAACATGTTCCCAACTCATGGTTCTTCATATCCAACGGTGGAGATTGAATTTGGAAAACTCGCCGGCCACTTTTGGCCGGCATGTGTACACATGTGCCTTTAAAGATGGCATGTGCCTATATCCTATCCCTATATATATATATATATATATATATATATATATATATATATATATATATATATATATATATATATATATATATATATATAAACTACTACCCCACTCATGACAGAACATGTTTTAGACGGTGATTCGACTGGCATGATATAACACTTCAAAGAAAAGTTATATGCATTATTAAGATCCAGCTTTTCCCACATCAGCCTAAAACTTCCTCACAAAGCCTAATTGAGCTAAAAGCACACAATCGTCATTAATAAACAAGCAAGGAGCAACCAAATGTAATTGATTCCCAAATGGAACTAAAGGTGATTGTCTAGGTCAATGAATTGTCCACTCCTCAAATATGAAGCTTATTGATCATCAAGTGCATGAAGCAAGAATTAAATATCATGATTCTCATGCAGCGTCAGAGTTCACAGGAGACATACATTAATACTGCAAAAGTTTAAAGAGTCTGTGGGTCCTAACTCTTATATGTTTCATGCAATCCTAGTTATGTAATCTGTATAATCTGGCTAGTTTGTACAAATGAATGAAATTGCATTTAATTTTGTGATCTGAGATGCACCAATTTAACTGAGCATTTCAAGTTCCAAACAGCAATTCCAATCATCAGCACATGCTGAACAAGAGTGATGTGAACCAGATCTACACAACCCCTCCAAATAGCACAGGTGGTGATATGCATAGAATGCTTTTGGAATTATACTTCGTAACTATCATGAGATTTTCTCTCAAAAAATGTGTCAATAGTAAAGAAAGTCTTAATGTTGTAATCCAATGAAGCTAGAAGGTGATTAGGAGATTGAAGTGCTGAACAATATACAAATGAAAACAAAAACCAATACAGAGACGTAATACCTTTAAGCAGTAAACAATCTCCTCATTATTGTCCGATGATAATCCGAGATTTTCAAGAACTAGTGTAATGAAGTGCATAATTTTCTGCAGCAATCACCAACGAGATGAGATGTCACCAATAAATTTCATAATCCCACTAAAGCATGGAACAGACTATATATATATATCAGAGAGCACAGAAAACTCATTTTAAAAACTCATATAAGGTTCAGAAGACCTCAGTTTTGGCATTGTTGAGTTCTCCATATCCCCTTTCCACAGCAGTTCTAACTGTAGAATCAAGGGCAATATCCAAAAAAATAAGGTCTTTAAGCCGTTCATGAGAAGTAAGCAATACAGGTCGAAGCTCGGCTCGTGCTTCCAGCAGTCCCTGCGAATTATATTACTAGGGTGTTAAAGTTCATGCCATCAGAGTCAGAGACTAGGGTGAAATTAATGGAGAATTAACTAAAACATAAACGCTTGCAGACTATCACCAACCTCAAGCAGAGGCTCCACCATTTTATCTTCAACATGATGAAGAATAAATTCCAAAAGGTCCTGCTCTTTGAACATTTAATTTAGTTCAAAGCAAGTAAAATAAGTAATGCAATCATGGATTTGTAATAAACAAGTTTGGTAGAATTACAGGAAATCCCGAAGGCAGTCCCGGTACAGGATTGATCTGAACACCAACCATAAATCCTTGCCCCTAGCAGAAATTAAAAGGAATTAAAAATACTATATAAGGATAACCATTTGAAGTGTTTGATCGAAAGGATACCTGAGATTCATATCCCATGCAAGTTGCAATTGCAGATTCAAGATCTGCTCCTGAATGTACTGCCTGAAGATAATTTAGTAAAATTGATAAAATCAACATTAGTGGAGAATATTTAAAAAATCTTTGGGAACGATGAGCTGCACATATAGTACTCATATTTGGGTCAAGAAGGAGCATCAGTCGGAGGAAAGCTAACATTTCAGCCATATTGCAAAGTATATCCCTTCTTTTGCTAAATGGTTATGCTCTTGTCTACTAAGTATCTTTTATAATAACTTGACATTTAAATTAAAATTAAAAAAAAAGCTCCTTACCGACCTTCAAAGTTCTCATGTAGTTTCCAAGATCACGCAGAAGCCCCTCCTTCTGGTCTGCCCTAAATTGTGGTTCAGAGTGTATTGCTCGGTCATAGCTTAACAATCGTTCCTTTGTAATACCGTTCTTGTTTAGAGTGTTCCAATAAACGCTGATATCAAAGTCACTATTGATATAATCTATAAGTGCCTGCAAGGAAAATTTTAAAATAAAAAAAGCAGTATTATAATTGCAGGCATCAGGAGAAATTCCCTATATACCTGACATATTACTATGTCATCGGGGCTTGTATTGTTATGCAGCTTTTGATGCCACTCCTCCATCATTCCACCTTTGCAATCATTGTTTCTCTACAAATATCAAGGAAAAGGACAGCATAATGTAACATACAACTTTAAAGCTTTGGGTCCAAATAGAGTGTAACGAGCTAGGTTCGCAGGGAAACAAAGATACCTGTATCACCAGGATTTCGTCCCTGATGCGTTGACCCACATCACCTTCACCACCTCGCCCTACAGTTGACAAGACCATCCTCAATATCTCCCTGTATTGAGGACAGCTCTTGAATATGTCCTGAAGCAAGTCTGTAAGCCTGTCCTGAGCTTTACTTATCTCGCTGTAATAAAGATGGAAGATAACAAATATGAAATGTGAAGTTAACTCATCAGATTTTTTGTGACTTAATACTAAAATAATTATTTATTTTTGCAAAAATTAAATGAAGCCATCACACACATGTATGTTCATTCTGCTTAGAATAATCTGGAACTGTTTGTGCTTTCTATAATCAGCTTTATTTGTTCAGCAAAAACAGAGATATTCAGCTTAGCTTTGATTAAAACAATGACATAAAACAGTAAAATCCTTATTGACAATCTAAAAAAGAGCACAAATTTTCCTGTGAACTAAATACTCGCAGATAAGCCGGCATATCTATATATTCAGAGCACATTGCCTAACAGTAAGTAACATACGTTTTCAACCTGCTATTGCTTCTCAGAAGGCAATTTAACAAATCCATGTATCGAATCTTAAAAGAATTACCGTGGCTTCACATTGTAATTTTTATTCCACACAAGCTGCCTTGTAGCCATGAATCTCATCCAAACAAGCATACCAGCCAGACCCAATTGCCCAGCTTCCTTGGCTGTGTCAGTTAAATCTGCTGCAATATTAAATCTGGGGAGAATGAAGAGAGGATATAATTTCCACTAACATATATTTAAGAAAGATCACGTAAGAGTAACATCTGCAATGTTATTTTTCATTTTACTTACCATAACACACACACGCGAGAGCGCGCGCACATAAAATTTTTCTAAAATATAAAAATCTTAAAAATTAAAGATTCTTTTCTCTATTTCCTCATTAGACAACACAGAGAAATCCTATTAATTGAGCAGTAGCTCACAACCCTCACTCAACATGCTAAATCAAGAAAAAAGCAATGCAAGCTACAGAAGTCATAACTAAAGAATGACCTATGTGGTTAAAATACACTCCTTTCTCAGCTCAGTGACAGACTAGAGAGTGGCCATACTTGCCAGAATTCATTTAAGATGGTCAGCTTGACAGGCTAGTTGCAGTATTTGACAAACATGGATTTAATAAACCTCATTTTCTATTTATCTCTACAATACAATGGACAAACAGACGAACAAAAATGGATGTAAGGATACAGACCTATGCATAAGAGATCTCTCGGCTTCACTCTCCATCTCTGCTATTCTGTTGAGCAATGCCTTTGCTGTACCTCTTCCATCCCCAGCTTCCTTAAATTCAAAAAGAAAAAACAAAAGAAAACAATATATCAACATAATAACTACTTCATGAAATGAAGTATGCAGCAAAGTAGAAGTAGGAAAACATAAGAGAAACAGAGGGTGGGTAGTGACTAAGCAGAATAGAAATAACAACCTTTACTTTCTCAGCATTCAGGTAATTGAAATCTATATAGAAGTCAGAGCCATTATCCTTTATCCAATTCTCCCCAGCACGCAGGACAAATGGCATTCCAGCAAATTCTCCCTCCTCAATTCCTATCTCAATTGTCTGAACATGAGATAAAAAGTAACGACCACAAATTCAGCGAATTTTACATGTTTGCAGTTCTTGACAAACTGAGAACTCATGCAAAAGGAAGAGAGTGCCATATTTAGGATCGGTGAGAATGGGGATCGAAAGATGAAATACTAAAATCATTAAATGTGCACACCAAAAGAGGAAATCTATAAAAAGTGTACCTGAATATTTGGATGTTGCGTTGAAGCCTCAGCAAGTGGGGTCTCACATGCTTTATCTAGAACTTCTGAGCCTTGAGGTATAGTGCTCGAAGGAGGTACCTACATGTAAAAGAGTATCTTAGAAAACATAAGTTTGACGATCTCATAACGTGCAAGAATGAACAGTGAAATATCTAAAATCTCACCATCCATTCTCTACCCATCTTTGACAAAGCCCAGTGGAGTACAGTTTGCCCCTTCAGGTCAGTGGCCAAATGAACTTTCACCTTTCTATCTAGGCTGGAAACAAACACCTTCATCAATGCAAAAGTGACCTTGCTGTTAGTGGAGTAGAACAAAGATGAATTATATCAGATAGGAAGTTCGACTACACATACCAGAAGCTCCATATTGTGAAGCTTGTGCAGTTTCTTGTAGAGAATGCGTCCATCACTTTTTCCCTCTTCACTCTTAAAATAACATTCTAATGCACTCAGGGTTTTTGTGGACTGAAGAAACTTCTCTTGAATATTCTCTGGGATGTACTTATTAAGGAGATAGGTCGCATCTCTTTTCTTTCGCTGGATTCTTTCCACAGAAAAGTAGCCCTTGTTCTTCAGTTGTCTGGAAACTTCGGACTGTGCATTTCCTTTCATAATCTTTTCACATAATTCATCTATGGATTTTCCACTGTCCAACTCAAGTTGTAATTCTTTTCTTGCTTCCTTGAACTCTTTCTGTTGCAAGAACATGAACAATTATCATCTTCTCCTTTAACCAAACTTCATACGGAAATATCTCAGTATTGAGAATGATATCAAGCAGTGTCCTAAGGATTGTTATAAAAGCATAATAAGATAAAAGAATAAAAAATAAGGAACTTCAAACATTACAAGTTGCCGTTCTGGTGAATATGTAGGTTTTCCAGCTTTCTCCCATCTTATATATGCCTGAACTTGAACCAGATCATTAGGAATTTCCTCTTCGGAAATTCTTTTTTTTTCAGCTCTATCCTCACTACCATCAGGTTTCTTTGTCAACCTTTCTCGAAGTTCAGCTACAGAGGCACCTCTATTGATTTCGTCTAATAATTCAGCTCTTGCAGCTTCGTATTCCTCCTGAAAATGTACAATATAGTTTGTCTCAGAGCTTTGTCAGAGAGTCACATTTCAACAGCACAGATGATACAGATACAGATAATACAAATAACAAAAACACTAAACAATAAAAAGAAAAGCTCATTAAATGAATATAAAAAGAGGCTTGGATGGAATGTTTAAGATAAATCCTTCAGACATCTTTCCAAGAAAAAATATGCAATATTTTAGATCACACAGTTCATAGAATGGACTTGTCTACATAATCACACCAGGAAGCATCAAGCTTAACAAATGTACTCTTGTTGTAGCGTGTCTTACAAAGTAACAATATAAAGAACAGATTGCAAAAAGGAGCAAAAGGGAAATTAGCAGTTACCATGAATAAATCAAAACTAATAAACACAAATTAACAAGTGATTAAGCAGATGAGACAATCTCAGGAAGTTTTGCAACATCATGATTCTGATTCAACCTAAGGCTCAAAATTTATGCTTTAGAATTAGAGCTAGGCTACGGTGCAAATAGGTACCATAGCAAATGGCTTTGGATTAAGTAAATGCCTCTGAATTACTGGTTGCAAATGACAATGAAGTTTCTTAATACTGGATCATGAAAGAAAATGAACCATGAGAGTAGAGTGAAAAAATCTCAGTACTACTCTACTTGAAAGTCTTCAAAGCCGATACCGAGTTCTTTAATTTCAACTCAGTAATTTGTCATATACTCTAACATATGCTACATATTTCATAAAGAAGAAGAGATGATCACACTTGCCTTTTCTTTATCAGGGGTGTACATCTGTTTGCCCTTTTTCTCCCACCGTATATATGCTTGAATTTGGACAAGATCTTCTGGCAGCAATACATTTTGTTTGTCAAGGACTGAAGGACTTGAAGATTGTGGCTCTTTTGACAAGTGCACTATAAAGTTCCCTCCATTATTTTTGAACCTTCTTAGACAGAATTAAAGAATCAGCTATCTGAAGATGCAAATTATGAAATGATGAACTTTTACACAACTCACCACTTATTCTGCTCCTCATCTAGTAAAAGGAACTCTATCGCTTCCATTTCCGGATCATCAATCTCTATTTTCAAATAAGAATTTGAGCTGGACTGTACAAAAATCAGGAATATGACAGCATGAAGCACTCAGAAACAGATTTCTTTGCTTCTTTAATGTAACCACTAATGTAAGAAAAAATATCACTTAGTTAAAGTCATTCCGTAATAAATATACCTTTGTAAAGGGTGTTCTAAGAGCCTTGTTTTTGTATATTTCTGTTCCATCAGGACAATGTGAAGGAAGAGACCATTCCCTAGAAAATAAGTGAAATCACGAAAAGGAGTCCATCACAACAAAGAGACAACAAAATGTAGCAGTAAAAATGAAAGTAGCGTCACTTTTTCCCACGACGAATTACACCCCAGTGCAGAACCAGAGAGTTACTGCTATTGGTAACTTGGATTTCAACTTGAGGAGGAGAACTTGGAGAACTGCAAACTACAACCTACAAGAATAATGTCAATAGGTGTATCTACCGTACTCACTGAGAATATCTCTTGCTATTTAGAAAAAGCTTAAGGGTAATATAAGTAAGCACCTGAAGTTCAGAATTCGCATCAAGATTAAACCTTCGTGCAACCTGCAACAACATTGACATGGTCAGCAAATACAGTTCTAACATGTTCCTTAACATTTATGTGATCACAAAGTAGAGAAATCACAAATAATAATAATAATAATGCTAATAACAATAGTAATAATAAAGGAATAATCTTTATGTATTCCCTTTCCAAAAACAAAAAAAGAAAAAGAGAAGGAAAAGAAATACTTTGTGGAGAGACTGTAGGCAAGAGATATATACATATAAGAGTTGCAGTTCAGAAATCCAATACAGGCAGGAATAAGGGGACATTCTAAATTCTAATATGCGCTCAGATTGTTCATGACTGGCCATTTAGTTAAAGTAATGTGCATGATTGTTTAAGAGCATAGTGCACACCAACTCTTAAGAATATGCCAGCGGTGATATATTGTTAGAATAAGAAGCATGTTTGCTTCAAGTTGCATGAGAAAGAAAGAGAGAGTCTGGGATTTTAAAAGCTGTTTCCACAACTTCTCTAAGTTGCAGATTGTTATGGTGTATGTAGCAGAAGCAACGTTGTTAGAACTAAATACTAATTCCTAACAGTTTTTACTCTGGAGCAGTGGAGCTATTAAATGTACACAAAGCAAGCTTTACTATCAAGCATGCTAAATAATTCTCATCTGCTAAAGAGAGACACATTAAATTATTATTGCATGTATCTGTTGTCAAAACAGAAAAAATACTACAATGAAATCAAAATGATTATTTTCAGCTGCCATAGCATCAGAAGTAAGAAGGAAACAAAGCACTTTTAGCAATGCATCTCAGAAAAAAATAATTAGCAATGTGAAAATTACCTCAGAAGTATGGTCTGTAGCCAATACGGCTTGAGTAACTATGTGGGCTACCCTCTGGATGCTCTTGCTTAATGTTGGATGAGGGGAAATTACACTTTTTCTGAGGAACTGGGTGGAAAGAAGTGGTTTCCTTTTCTTTCTTGAAAGATCATACCCCGACCCAGAGACAGCACCAGAAACGCAACTTCTAGAATTTGTAGCGAGAATTCTAGTCTGGTTTTCGGGGTTGCCTACAACTTGCTGCAATAAGCCAAGTCCCAGTGTACTGCTCATCATCTTAGTCTCACACCTCCTGTTAGAAACGGGTGTGGAATAGACTATAATTTCAAGTAATTTCATTCATAGTTATGGGAATTTTGAATTTGGAATGTAACTGAACTTAATATCTGTTATCATCTTTTGATCCAGACCAAGAACTTTAAAAGGAAAACGAAAAAGAAAACTAATTTTCACTAGTCCAATTGAAGCACTTATTGTCCGCCAAAATGCCAATCATGACAACATCATAGTAAAATGAATATCTCCAAAGGTCTACGATGGCATTTTTTCTAGCCATGAGAAATTGAATAATTCCCCAAATCATAGCATTCACCAAGAAGCAATGCAGCATACTTCATAAAATAAAAAATTCCTAAATCAAGATTTATTTTGAAGAAGAAAATCTTCATGACACAGGACAATTGAAGAAAAAATATGCATTGAGCAACTCAAAAGTTGTCATACTGTTCAGGTTTAAGTCATACCTTCGTCATTCTCATCGAATTGTACATGAGAAATTCTCAAACTGAAATCCACGATCAAGAGGACAGTTGAGTAAACAGCCGATCAACTCAAAACAAAAATCTCTATCAAAATACACAGTAAACTGCCAACTACTTCCAAGAGAATGTTCAACAAAATCAATCCAATTAACAGCAATTAAGCAATTCAACACTAATCAAACATTGATCTAAATGAAATACCCGATGCAATCAATTTCTAGAAACACAAAAAGTTAACAAATTACCCAGAGTTCGAAGAGAAGAACAGATCAGTGATGGCAACTAGACTGGAAGTGTGGAAAGTGAGTCAATGGAGAGAAGGGGAAGGGGAAGCATTCTCTCTAGATTTTAGCTTTGTTCTATAAATAAACCCCCAAAAAAGAAATTGGAATTGTTTGAGGACCAACTGGAAGAAAATAACAAAATATCGGCACAAATCGAGCCACGTAATAACAGATCGTATAATATGCATTATAAAATAATGAATAAATCTTTTTATATTCTGAAAATTAAACGTGGACGGTCGACCTTTCTTTGATGGAATATCACGTGCGTCAACTGTAGATTGAAGGCGACTGATGTAGTAGTGAAGTTCGTGAAAGTATCTGGGATGCTTTTTAGAAAATATTTGAAAGTTATACTTGTACTTGTGGACTGTGCGACTGATAATTATCAATTAATTAAATATAGAGATCTGACAAATTTTCAATACCAATAATTAAAATATTATGCTATTATTTTAATTAAACTACGCCGAGTCTAAGCCTGACGTGCTTGCTCGTTAAAAGAACCGGAAGCTTTTTGAGTTCGTCGCACCCCCAAAACAACGAAGTATGTGTTTGGAAGAGGTTATTATTTTTTTTATATTTGTTTAATATTTTTTAATAAAATTTTTAAAATATTTTATAAAATTTTTAAAATTAAAATATAAAAAATTTTACATAATAAAATTTTAATGATAGAACAAGTCACCGGAAATTGAGAATCTCATTATGCTTTATTTTCGACCATATCGACGCTCTCTACGAACTTGATCACTATTTCCAAAACGACTACGACATTAGTCGAAATATTACCTAAGGCTACCGCTTTCTTCTTCAAGCCAACGACAACAAACTCGTCAAATTATTACCAAGAAGAGAAGGCTAGAACGTTTTCTTCTTCAACAAAATCAATATAAATTAGATTATGTATAGATTTTTTTTTTTTAATACTCCCAAGTTGATCTGGGCGGACGGGATGATCGAATCACACCAATTCGAAGCGGGTCAAATGAATTTATATCACACGATTCATTTGCAGACTTGAATCAATTTAGTGTCCAGTTGACGATTTCCGATCGATTCCGACGGTTCGATTCGAATCCGACAACTATGAATTCAATTACTCCACTTAAGAGTTGAATTCTCTAAGACCCTTTTCACTATAATGTTTAGATAAGTTTATAATCTTCTTTCACTACAACTTTTATATCACATTTTCTAATAATTTTTTTAAATATATAAAAAAATTCAAAAAAATTAGAAATTATAAAAAATTTCTAAGTCGTGAAATTTTATTATTATTTATTATTATTATTATTATTTTAGATAAAAAAAGTATGACTTTTTTTATAAAATATACTTATTTTTAAACAAATTTTTTTTTTTCAATAAGCACTTCCTTTCAACAAAACTGAAACTTTAAAACTTTTATGCGGCTAAAATCAGTTATGGAGCTTTCCCTGGAAAAGGTTTTAAGCTAAATTGTGTTTGATAAATTTTTTTACTGTATAAAGCTGTTTGGAGTTTGAAAATCTATTTACTAAACTTGTGCTTTTAAATAAATAATATATATAATAATTAGTATATGATTAAAATTTTAAAATTTTTTATATTAATTAATTTTATAAATTTAATTTTTTTAATATAATAAAGTATTAATATTCTGTTATATTAATATTTATAGATATATTAGTAAATGTATTATTATTATAAACGAGTTAAACACCAAACACAGGTAAACTAGCACATATCTTCGAGCAAAGCTTTCTAATTTCATTACTCGTGTGTAAAATAAACATCACAAACCAAACAACAAGAACAACAGCAAAAGATACATTTATCCACTTTCAGAAACAAGTTGATAAGGTCAGGGGGTGCAAGCTCATAAAAGTCTGCGAGCACAATAAAAGCCATATACATAAAAAAACATAAACACCTAAGCAGGGTATTAACAATGGACTTGACATTGAGCTTCTTGAGGTCTGCGTAAGACTGACTTCAGCAAAGAAAGAGCACAGTGGCACCAGATATGTAAACCAAGCAGCTCCAATCTGCATAGTCCACAAGAAAGATTAGAAGCAAAAAAGACATTGTTTGCAAGAATATGCATATGTTTACAAAGAAGACATTGTTTGATTACAAATATGTCCAAACACCATTAATTGATAACTCGTGACAAAAGCATTGTGACCCAGAGCTATCAATAGTAGCAAAGCAACATGCCACCTCTCCCCATATTCTTCCTTAACAAAAAGAAAATGAAACCAGTGTTAGGTAGAAGCAACAAAACACAGCTTGCTCCTATATAGACACCTTTGAGCTGTTGGGCTTTTCCTCCTTTGTGGAGGTGGTCCAAAAATCCATATGGTTAAAACCCATATGAAGAGGTAAGGATTGTTTGATCTTTTCCTTCTTAAAAAGAATTTTTAGGGTTTGTAAACCCTA
Source organism: Acanthochlamys bracteata (assembly GCA_019914995.1). Taxonomy (NCBI): domain Eukaryota; kingdom Viridiplantae; phylum Streptophyta; class Magnoliopsida; order Pandanales; family Velloziaceae; genus Acanthochlamys; species Acanthochlamys bracteata. The sequence continues at coordinate 4,179,887 of CM034132.1, read as the reverse complement.
TGCTGCAGCCAACACAAAAACAAGAAAAACAAAAGAGAAAATAGGAGATTTTTGTCTTGCTGTCCACTTCGATCAAACGTCGGATGAACGTCGATTTGACGTCCGATTGAGCTGAAATTTGATTAGCGTGTTCTCGGCGGATAGTTCTTCAATCTGAACGGTGGAGATCGTATTCGGAGTTCTCTATATGCAGATCCGTACGTATTTGTGAAGCCACCGATTTGGGTGAGATTTTTCCAATTCTCTTTTACGGTTTGCCAAAATTGTTGAATCTTGAGATATATGGTTGTATGCCTCTAGTTTTAGCTAGAGAGAACTTGTGTATTCCCATTATTATGATAGTGGAAGTTTGTTGGTTGCCGTGGTTTTTATTCCTTACGTTGAGGAGGTTTTCCATGTAAATTGCTTGTGTTGATGTGCTTGCGATTGTGGTGATTTTCGAGCATTGAGTATTTGCCGAAAGTATTGCTCTATTTGGTGGTTTTCTATTAGGTTCACACAAGAGAGGGATAAGTTTTATTTCCGCTGCATGCTCTACATATTGCGTTGAATATTGATAGAGACGATTTTATCCCATTAAAGTGGTATCAGAGCCAGGTTTTACTTGATTTGTGCCTTGTGGTGAACATGGAAGCTAATACAAGTAGAATGATTAATTTGAATGGTTCAAATTACCATCTGTGGAAAGGAAAGATGGAGGATTTGCTATATGTGAAAGATTATTATCTACCAGTATTTAGTGAAGAAAAGCATGCCAATAAAACTGATGCTGAATGGAACTTAGCTCATCGGCAAGTGTGTGGTTTTATGAGACAGTGGGTAGATGATAATGTTTTGAACCATGTTAGCGATGAGAAAAATGCAAGCACTTTGTGGAACAAGCTTGAGCAATTGTATGTTAGAAAAACTGGAAATAATAAACTGTTCTTGATTAAGCAGATGATGAATCTGAAATATCAGGATGGAAATCCTATGACGGATCATTTGAATGCATTTCAAGGTATTATTAATCAGTTGGCTGGTATGAATATTAAGTTTGATGATGAAGTGTAGGGTTTATGGCTTCTTGGTACATTGCCGGACTCATAGGAGACATTTAGGACGTTTTTGTCCAACTCAGCCCCAGATGGTGTCATCACTATAGATTTGGCCAAGAGTAGTGTTCTGAATGAGGAGATGAGAAGAAAGTCATAGGGTTTCTCTTTGCAGACAGAGGTCTTGGTTACAGAAAGAAGGGGGAGGAGTAAGAGCAGAGGTCCGAAGAACAAAGACAGAAGTAAAAGCAAATCTAACAAATTTGCTGATGTTGAGTGTCATTACTATGGTCTGAAGGGGCATATAAAGAAATATTGTCGTAAGTTGAAAAGGGACAACAAAAATGACAAGAGTAAGGAAACAAAAAAGGTTGATGGTAATGAGGTTGATAAAGTTGCTACTGTCACAGATGACTTCCTTATTTTGTATGATGATGTTGTCAATTTTGCTTCTTATGAGACCAGTTGGGTGATTGATAGTGGTGCCTCCATTCATGCTACATTTCGGAAGGATTACTTTGCATCTTACACATCTGGTGATTTTGGAAATGTTAGAATGGGTAACGATGGCTTAGCTAAAGCTATTGGCGTAGGAGATGTGTGCTTGGAGACGAACAATGGTACCGTTCTAACTCTGAAAAATGTTAAGCATATTCCTGACCTTCGTTTGAATTTGATATCTACAGGCAAACTTGATGATGAGGGATTTTGCAACACCTTTAGTGATGGTCAGTGGAAACTGACTAAATGCTCTATGGTTGTGGCTAGAGGTAGAAAGTGTTCCTCACTTTATTTGATGCAAGGAAAGATATCCGATTCCATTGTCAATGCAGTTGATAGTGATGTTACGGTTGAGCTTTGGCACAACAGACTTGGTCACATGAGCGAGAAGGGTTTGCGGATTTTGGCTAGGAAGAATCTCCTTTCTGGAATGAAGAATTCACCGTTGATGAAGTGTGAACATTGCTTAGCAGGAAAGCAAACCAGAGTTGCCTTTAAGACCTCCGCTCCTTCAAGAAAGCCAGGTATACTTGATTTAGTATATTCTGATGTTTGTGGCCCTATGAAAACAAAAACACTTGGTGGTTCTTCTTATTTTGTGACTTTTTTTGATGATCAATCAAGGAAGACGTGGGTCTATACCTTGAAAACGAAAGACCAAGTGTTGGATGTCTTTAAACAATTTCATGCTTTAGTTGAAAGACAAACTGGTTTGAAGTTGAAATGCATTAGAAAGCGATAAGGGGGTGAGTATTCGGACCTTTTGATGAGTATTGTAGAGACAAGCAGGCATTAGGCATCAAAAGACACCTCCTAAGACTCCTCAGTTGAATGGTTTAGCTGAGAGAATGAACAGGACACTAGTTGAAAGGGTGAGATGTTTACTTTCACAAGCACAGTTATCAAATTCTTTTTGGGGCGAGGCTTTGAGTACAGTTGTGCATGTTCTAAATCTCACACCATGTGTTCCTTTAGACTTTGATGTTCCAGATAAAGTTTGGTCAGACAAGGATGTCTCTTATGATCACTTGCGTGTATTTGGATGTTTGGCTTTTATGCATATTCCCAAAGATGAAAGGTCTAAGCTTGATGCGAAGACAAGACAGTGTGTATTCCTCGGTTATGGACATGATGAGTTGGGCTACAGATTTTATGATCCTGTAAAGAAGAAACTTGTCAGAAAGCCGAGATGTTGTGTTTGTGGAGAACAAAACCATACGTGACATCAAGAAAACAGATATACCAGTTCCTCGATGTACTGATGGTTTAGTTGACTTGGATCCAGTTCCTCCAACGCATGTGTCAGTACAGATTGGAGAAGAAGTTCAGGAGAACCAGCATGATATAGGTGATATTGGTATGCCTACACCGATTGATGTGAGTGATGTCATTCACGAGCAGTCACCAGTGTCACATGTCCCAGTAGAGGTAACACCAGAGATTCCACTCAGGAGATCTAGTAGAGACCGACAACCTTCCAATCGGTATTCTGTTGATAAGTATGTCTTACTGACTGATGGGGGAGAGCCCGAATGTTATGCAGAGGCTATGGAAGATGAACATAAGAAAGAGTGGTTTGAGGCTATGCAAGATGAGATGAAGTCGTTATATGAGAATAACACTTTTAAGCTAGTGAAGTTACCTAAGGGAAAAAGAGCTTTAGAGAACAGGTGGGTGTACAGAGTGAAGCAAGAAGAACACTCTTCCCAACCACGTTATAAAGCTAGACTGGTTGTCAAGGAATTCAGGCAAAAGAAAGGTATTGATTTCGATGAAATCTTTTCTCCCGTTGTTAAGATGTCATCTATACGTGTGGTTTTGGGTTTAGCAGCTAGTCTTGACTTGGAGATTGAGCAGATGGACGTCAAGACTGCTTTTCTGCATGGTGACTTAGACAAAGAAATTTACATGCAGCAACCAGAAGGTTTCGAAGTAAAAGGAAAAGAGGATTATGTGTGCAAGTTGAACAAAAGTCTTTATGAACTGAAACAGGCACCGAGACAGTGGTATAAGAAGTTTGAATCTGTTATGGGGGAGCAAGGCTACCGGAAAACAACTTCTGATCACTGTGTTTTTGTTTAGAGATTCTCTGATGATGATTTTATTATATTATTGCTTTATGTTGATGACATGTTGATTGTTGGTAGGAATGCTTCTAGAATTGACAGATTGAAGAAGCAATTGAGTAAATTCTTTGCTATGAAGAATTTAGGGCCAGCAAAGCAAATTCTTGGTATTCGGATTGATCGAGACAGAGTAGCCAAGAAGTTATATATGTCACAGAAGCAATATATTGATAAGGTGCTTGAAAGATTTAACATGGATCAAGCTAAAGTGGTTAGCTCTCCTCTTGCTACTCACTTTAAGTTAAGCACCAAGCAATGCCCTTCTACAGTTCAGGAGAAGGAAGACATGGAAAGAGTTCCATATGCTTCAGCAGTAGGAAGTTTGATGTATTCAATGGTGTGCACGAGACCAGACATTGCTTATGCAGTTGGTGTTGTTAGCCGTTTTCTGTCAAATCCAGGAAGGGAGCACTGGGATACAGTAAAGTGGATTATGAGATATCTACGAGGTACTACTGATTTGAGACTCACCTTTGGAGGTGGAAAACCAGTGCTTGTGGGCTATACAGATTCAGATATGGCGGGAGATGTTGATTCCCGAAAGTCTACTTCGGGTTATTTGATTACATTTTCAGGTGGAGCTGTATCTTGGCAATCGAGACTGCAGAAATGTGTTGCACTTTCTACGACTGAAGCAGAGTATATTGCAGCAACTGAAGCTGGTAAGGAGTTGTTGTGGTTGAAGAAGTTTATTCAGGAGCTCGGTTTCAAACAACAACATTATGTGCTACTTTGTGATAATCAAAGTGCAATTCACCTTGGTAAGAATTCTACTTTTCATGCAAGATCAAAGCACATTGATGTGAGGTATCATTGGTTAAGAGATGCTCTCAATGACAACTTGTTTGAACTTGAGAAAATTCACACTAATCTCAATGGCTCTGATATGTTGACGAAGACACTACCAAGAGAAAAGCTTGAAGTTTGTCGTTTGATCGCCGGGATGGCGATTCCCTCCACATAGTCGGAAAGGGGGAGATTTTGTTGGGCTTTTCCTCCTTTGTGGAGGTGGCCCAAAAATCCATATGGTTAAAACCCATATGAAGAGGTAAGGATTGTTTGGTCTTTTCCTTCTTAAAAAGAATTTTTAGGGTTTGTAAACCCTATGCTGCAGCCAACACAAAAACAAGAAAAACAAAAGAGAAAATAGGAGATTTTTGTCTTGCTGTCCACTTCGATCAAACGCCGGATGAAAGTCGATTTGACGTCCGATTGAGCTGAAATTTGATCAGCGTGTTCCCGGCGGATAGTTCTTCAATCTGAACGGTGGAGATCGTATTCGGAGTTCTCTATATGCAGATCCGTACGTATTTGTGAAGCCACCGATTTGGGTGAGATTTTTCCAATTCTCTTTTACGGTTTGCCAAGATTGTTGAATCTTGAGATATATGATTGTATGCCTCTAGTTTTAGCTAGAGAGAATTTGTGTATTCCCATTATTGTGATAGTGGAAGTTTGTTGGTTGCCGTGGTTTTTACTCCTTACATTGAAGAGATTTTCCACGTAAATTGTTTGTGTTGATGTGATTGCGGTTGTGGTGATTTTCGAGCATTGAGTATTTGCCGAAAGTATTGCTCTATTTGGTGGTTTTCTATTAGGTTCACACAAGAGAGGGATAAGTTTTATTTCCGCTGCATGCTCTACATATTGCGTTGAATATTGGTAGAGACGGTTTTATCCCATTATGAGCTGCAATGAAATGCCACAAAAAATTATCCAAGTGGAACCACAGAAAATGCAGAAGTGCAGGAGCCAAAACCCCAATTCGATCGAGGTTTCCTCAGCTCGTTTCTAATATTCTGTTATTCAATTGCAAATTTCTATTTATATTTCAATCCAATGCAGTTCTATTCAATCCTTCGTTTATTTCTTGATTGATTTGTCTTCTTGCAGCCTATGTCGAGGCAGCCGCACCCCATTCCTCCTTGAAGCCGAGAAAGCCATCACCCAAGTTAGACCTTCTCTCCTACTATAAAATATTTCTAATCAAATGACTCATAACTTTGTTGAGCTTAAAAATCGGTATACAGAAACATAATCTCTTTGTGTGTCATATTGATCATGTACAAGGATTAATTTGATGGCATCATTAGCTAGTTGAATGGGGCTTGTTTGTTTCGTTTGTAAGTACTGATTTGGAATTTCTATTGCTTTGACATTTTGCCCTTGCGTCTAGCATCCAAACACAGCAAGAGTAAAGACATTGAATTGGTAGTAGTTCAACTAAAGAACACGTGAGAGATTCTCTTTTCTTAGAGAGCTAATTGACATGTAACTTTGAGACACGAGGAAACTTCTGACAGAGAAAAGATGTTAGACATGCTAACATTCTGGCTGAGCAAGGTTACATGACCAAGAACCATGAAAAGGATGTAGGGATATTGTGCTTAATTTCTAAGGTGTTTAGATTAATACTAATGATTGGAAAAATGGAAAGAAGACACTGTCCTCAGTAAACGCCAATGGTGCACCTATGCTCGTTTCTAATTAAGATAAGAATTCACTGTTTTGCTTTCATCAGTTGGCAAGGTTCTTTTATTGGCCATAGCTGTGAATGTTCAAATAATCTGCTTTGAGTTGGACAATCCATTCGACTTGCATACGATATTATTGAGGCATTATAAGGTAATTTCTCCACTCATTCAGCAGTTGAAGTTTTGTCTTTTGTAGTTCTACTAGGGTCATGAAGTTGTTCTTGTAAACACAGATGAAGCAGGTACATTGTCTGTGACAAACTTCCATTTACTTTCTGTAGTTAGAAAGTACTCTTTTTTTTTTTTTTTCATATGCTTCATATATTCGAGAGGTATCCAAGCTGTAGTTTTGGACGGTAACTGTCTTAGTTTGATGTAGCTGCTGATGCAGATAACATTTATTTTAGTGAAGTTACATATTTATTCTATTTATGATCTGTGAGCAATGGAGCTCCTGTGCTGTAGTACAACATCAAAAGCTGCAATAACTGGATTATAACTTACTTCACACTGCTTATAATTTATAAAGCTATTCAATTTCCTTGACTTACTTTTTTCTAGAGCATATGCAATATGACTTGCTTCTGAGGAAGAAATGAGCTATCAAGTACTGACATCGTCCAGTAGTTGAACTTGCTTTAAAAATAAATATTACAATGTGGTCTTTCTTATTATACCCTCACCAGGGTCCCTTTGTAACCACCTTAGGTGATAATCTGATAAAATTTTAGTTTACTGCAATCATTCCTGAAAATAGTGCTCATCATAATTGGCAGTGTTATAAATAGATGAATTTAGTATTTACATTTTTGCAAGAGAAAAGGATTTTGTGTCATCTTATCTATAGTGAGGCACTTTACTGATAGAATGACCCTAGTGCAGCTAATTTTTCTGGTACTCATTTGGAACTAGGGTCATGAGATCCCAAATGTGAGATTTAAGCCGTTCTTTTCAAGAGCATGAGGTTTGTAATGTTTTTAGCAGAGCTGATATAACTAGAATGTAACTAGGTTACATGCTAGATGCCTTGTTATGTAAATGCTTAGAACTCCTTGTGATGTTCTGGAAACATCATATGGATGAGAGTCTTCGGGCGTGTTTCCGTACTCGTGGCACTGCTTTTTATTCTAGAAAAACTCTCACACTTTTCAGTAAACCTTGTACAGTATTTTAATTTTTTTGAAATTTGAAAAGTATAGATAAATTGTATGTCGTGTATTCTTTATATGTATAATTTTTATTATTCTTTTCAAGTAACAAAGTCAAGCTTGTTTTTTGAAAAGTTTCAAAATAAGATCCATTTCAGAAAAGCTTCTTATTTTAGCACTATCAAACATTCCCTAATTACTCATCAATCTTCATTTTGTCCCTGAAACTCGGAAGTCTAGAACAACTTGATCGCATGCATCCTATGTAGGGATAGTACATGAAATTGTCTTTGAATATGCTTTTTAAAGATTTTGAGTTGCCTTGAGAGATTAGAGGCTATGCAGTGTAGGTAAATATAGACTACAGAGTCTTAACTCATGCGCATTGAGTTTGTCCAGGTGACTTAGCATGTTAGACAAATTAGGAAGATAGCAGGTCACTTGCAGAAGCTCAATTTTTGTTGCATGTAATTTTTTGTAAGTTATTTATTTACTGCATGTTTGTTTTGGTTAGTGATCTACTGTTTCTTATCAGAATTTTAATTTCACAGTAAGGTTTTGCTCAACGTATTTCTTTGGTGATTGTGGAGAAGTTTAGCAAAACGTAACTCATCAGATGCATTGGATCGGCTCATTTAGTTGCTTGGAATTTGAGTAAGTTTGCACCTAGTCATTGACCTTTTCCCTTTTGTCTTCTCTCTTCTTGATGCATGAAGCTACTAAAGGTTGCAGGGATCATATAGATGTGTTTGATACTAATTAAATTGTGCGTATAAGAAGTAAGGCATTATAGGGTCGCTTGGGGGTGCGTTTACCCCCAATTCAAAAATGCACCCTCACTATCCTAAAAAAAAAAAACTTTTAATACTTTAATTTCTTTTTCTAAATTTAGAAGATATAAATAAATTTTACATCATAAAATTTTTATACGTCTAATTTTTATTATTTTTTAAGCTAAAAAAATATAAGCTCGTTCTTAAAAAAGGTTCCACCAAAAGCTCCTTTTAAAAAGAAAAAAACTTTATTTTAACCAACCCCAAACGCCCCCTACATCCTTTGTTATCTTCATGTATTTATGTAATTCGTGTAATTTAAACATGTGTGTTACATGTTTTTATATAATTTATGTAATTTAAACATATTTATTTAAAAATTTTATAAGAAAATTATATTCACAAAATTAAAATTTGATGTCAAATATTAACTTTTACTAAGAAAAGTATAAAGAAGATATGTTTTAAAATATATCAAAGTGAAAATTAATTACACATAAAAATAGACTAATATATATTATTTATCATATACGAAAGGAATTTTTATTATTATATTTTTCTTCAATTTATAATCACTTACTTTTCCAAATAATTTTCTCGATTTTCTTTTTAAATACGTTCTTTTCATCCAAACATTTTTATTAATAAGTTGCTTACTTCAAAAATAAACCAAAAATTTGCCCCTGTTTGGTAGTTTAAGCCTGAAATAGAACTGCACCTGCTATCAAATTCGTGATTCTCATAACTTGATTATAGTATTTAATTGCTGTAATCTTTGTGATTTTTCATATGATTTGGTCGTTGCATGTTTGCTTGGGTTGACTGTAGTATACAAGGAAAAAATTATAATGTAGGGCTAGAAAAAAATTAAGAATAAGAGGGGTTGAGAGAAGACAGACATAACCAGAGAGAAAAGTGTGCAAAACAGAGGGGAGGCGTAGTGGTATAATGAAAGAATTATTTCTTGCTAACCCCCTTAGGGCATACACGTATAATCTTATTTATACTCTTGCAACATATAAGAGTACTTAATTACCTTCCTAATACAATAATCTACTTATGATAATTCTTACGTATTGTAATCTTCCAATTCCAAGAAGATCCTTGATTAATGTGATTTTTGCTTTGCATATAGCTGGACTCGATCTTTGCATCCTGGACAGTTGTCATGTTGGTTCTTTGTGCGTCTTGGCTGAGCTGCTGATGCAACATTCCCCTCCCCATGAAGAACGGGCTTATCCTCGAGGTTGTGCAGAGAGAGTATATGGACAGAGGGTCCATCCTCCGGTGGTAGCTGAGCGAAGAACTCTGGTGATGCAAAGCATCAATCTTTGAGTTGTGACACGTGAAAGACTATGTGAATGCGTGAATCAGATAGAAGATCCAAGCGAAAGGCTACCTGTCCAACACGTTCTATGATGCAAATAGGTCCATAAAAACGGTGTCGAAGCTTTACATTACGGCGGTCTGCAACGGATGATTAACGATAAGGTTATATCTTCAGAAATACCATGTCGCACGATTGATATTATTTATCTCTGCGATTGTTGTCTAATTGTTGCTTTATGTGTGATTGAGCACGATGCAAGTGAGTCTTCAGATCAGGTAAAATCATATGATGCTCTCGCAATTGCGCCCTAACTTCATCCAAACGAATAGGTCCAACAGCGAAGGAAACTAAGGATGGTGGAGGTCTGCGTAGATTGCCTCAATGGGTGTTGTCTTTGTTGCAAAATAAATATAGGTGTTGTAGGAATATTCAGCCCAAAGGAGTCAGCGAACCTATTGCTTCGGTTGTTCGCCTACGAAGCAACGTAAATACGATCCCAATCCACTATTAATAATCTCAGTTTGGCCATCCGTTTGGAGGTGGTAGGCGGTGCTCAAGTGGATAGAGGTACCTTGCATCTAATAAAGTTCCTTCCAAAAGGAGCTAAGAAACACTAGATCTCAATCATAAACTATAGAGGTCGGGCAACTATAAAGACGAACCACTTTTCTGCAATAGCAGCCGCAACCTGTTGAGCGGAATACGGATGCCGAAGGGCTATAAAATGGGCATATTTAGTCAGGCAAACCACAACAACTAAGATAGCGTCACAATCCTCAAACAATGGTAGGCCTTTTATGAAATTCATAGAAATATCTTATCAAAATTCACTTGGGATTGGTAATGGTTGTAACAACTCTGCTGACCAAAGGCTTTTGATTTTAGCTCGTGCACAAGTGTTGTAGCTGTTGATGTAATGAAAGACACCTTTAGAAAGTCCAGTCCAAAAAAAGTGTTGGGCAATGCGTTTGTAAGTATGAAAATGACCACAATGGCCTCCAAATGCAGAATCATGAGCATCAAACAGCAGCTGCAAGCAGAGAGATTGATCTTGTGGAACCCAAACGCATCCTTTGTGTAATAAAAAATCATGCTTAGTGGATAACATAGGGTGCGTACTTGTTGAAGCTTGCTGGAAGAGACCAGCGTAGTAGGGGTTGGCTTGTTGCGCTCATCGCAAATCATCCTAGAATGGAGAATGTAGGGTCGATAACGCAACGCATGTAGCTTCGGAGAACCTTGATAGTGCATCGGCTACTATATTTTCATACAGAGAAGGAAACTATTTGATAGTCAAAGCCCATCAACTTAATTAGCTATTTATGTTGTGCGTGGGATTGTAACCACTGCTTCAGAAAGTATTTAAGATTAAGATGATCAGTCTTTATGAAGAAAACGATTGTCGGGCAAGTAAGGGCACTATTTCTGGACAACAAGAACCAAACCAGTAACTCTTTGTCATATGTGGAGTTAGCCGCCGCAATGGGAGATAGTGTTTTACTAAAAAAGACGATGGTTTTTTCATCTTGGGATAATACCGTGCCTAGGCCCTTGCTAGAGGCATCTGATTCCACTGTAAAAGGCTTGGAAAAATTCGATGCCACCAATACTAGAGGAGAGGTCATAAAGGAAGCTACAATATGCCCGTAGTTGCGAACAAATCTCCGATAATAGCCAGTAAGTCCTCAGAAACCGCACAAGGCTGTTTGTGACTCTGGAACCGGCCAATCCAGCATAGCTTGAATCTTTGTAGGATTAGTAGAGATTCCATCTTCGAACATTAGATGTTTCCAAATATTCCAACTAGGTGCAACCAAATTTGTATTTGCTCATATTTGTATACAATTTGTGTTCTTGCAAAATAGAAAGGATTATGGCTAGGTATTGAGATGCTCCTGCCACGATGAGCTGTAGGCGAGTATGTCGTCAAAGAAGACGAGAATCTATTTATGGTAATTCTTGCTTATTGTAATCTTCTAATTCTAATAAAATCCTTGATTGATATGATTTTTGCTCTGCTATAGCTGGACTCAATCCTTGCATCCCAGACAGTTGGCATGTTGGTTCTTTGTGCGCCTTGGCCAAGCTGCTGATGCAACAAATGATGGCTTTGATTTTGCTCGATTTTGAAAACATGTGATTTTGATTGCTTGATTGTAGAATCTGGTTACTGCAATCACTACAATTTTCATGTCACTTGATCGCTGCGTGTTTACATTAGGTTTGATGTTGTGTGCTATGACGGATTTGATTTTTTGTTGGGTTGGCTTGTTATCTACTGTCTGGACTACATGACTATAGGATGAGCTTCGATTTTTGTTGCATAGATGTTGTCTGAACTGCATGACCAGTAATGTTTGGCTGGGTTGGCTGATCACCTACTGTCTGGACTGCATGATTATAGAATAAGTATCAATTTTTGTTGCTAGATGTTGCATGGACTGCATGACCACTAATGCTTTGATAAGGATGCAAAAAAGGCTTCTTACATTCTTACCTTCTGAAATTAGACGGTTGGGTGCGCTATTGTCGTTGTCTTGTTCTGAGGGCTTGTCGCCTCGTTCGTTACCTTGAAAATCTGATTGAGATGGTTGGATGCTTGAGTTAATGATATTATTATTATTATTATTGTGGGAACATAACTTACACTTATATGAGGGATGATTTGGTTGTTATCTAGTTTTATTATTGGTCCAATGATGATTGTTGAGGGCTCGTTGCCTTGTATAATACTGAATTAGATGGTTAGGTGCCTTGTTATCTTGTTGTCTTTTTTCTAAGGGATAGTTGCTTCGTTACCTTTTGTAATGCACTGTGAGGTGTATATGGGCCAAGCCCAACTAAATACAAGTTAATCATATTTTTCTCCCCACTCTTAATCCCTAATTAATTTTTTCTTTTGCTTCCACCCGCTCCCTTCTTTCTGTCTCCTTCCGACAGAACCTCCTGCTGCCCTTCTTGGTGTGCGATCAGCTCCTCCGGCGACAAGCATCTCTCCACTTCCTTCAGGCCTTCATCTTCCTCCTTGTCTGTCATCTCCATCATACCTCCATCAAGTTTTACCGTGCGGGATAGGAGTTAGGATTCTCGCCGGATCTCTCCGCCGGTATTCCGACCGCGGTAAGCAATCAAAATCTTTCTCCTTAATTTGGTAAACATTTCTGCTATATCAATTGGATTAAATTTTGGCTGGGGAATGAAATTGCTTTGCTAGACGTAAAATTGGATTTTTTTTTCAATTCTTGGTCGCCGGCGTGCATTTAGCTCAACGTCGTTTCTTTTCCTTTGAGCTAAGCGTTGCTTTTGCTCTTGCAGCGACTTGATTTTCATTTCAGGCGGTTCATTTTTTTCGCCAGCACTACTATTCATCGCCCGAATCGGAATTTTAGTGGCGGGCCCTATTTTGTAGGTAAGTTATAATACGCACTTTGTATGTTTAAAAGCGAATGTTGGATGAATTATTAATTGGTTTTGATATAGGAAATAGTTGGATTGAAAATCGATTAGCCGTCGTCGATTCAAAGCCAACTTCGAGTCCGATCGCCTCTTTTGAATTGGATTTCACGAGAATTTTTGAGTTTTGCCTAGCGCAAATCAGTTGATTTGGGATGATTGCTAGGACTTCAGGTGAGGCTTATCGTGCTACATTCTCTTTAAAGTTTTTTGTTAGATATTTCGGCACAGGTAATATTTGTCTTGAAATTTTTGACATATCTTGCTAATATATATACGTTGTGATAAATAATTTATAAGCTTTATAAATTATCTTATATGTTTTCATATACGACCATAGACTTGTGAAGTAGATTGTTAGCCTCGCCGGGATCCGTCTGTGTTGGAGGCTCAGCCACGCCGGGATCTGACTGGGTTGGAGGCGGGGTAGATGGTTAGCCTCGTCGGGATCCGTCTGTGTTGGAGGCTCAGCCTCGCCGGGATCTATCTGGATTGGAGGCGGAGTAGAAAGTTAGCCTTGTCGGGGTCCGTTTGGACTAATAGATAGTTATTCTAACTCTTCGATATGAATATATATACTCCTATCTTGCCTCTTTATGATTGACTGGTGCATATCATGAAATCGTATAAATTGTATGCTATATGGTGGTGTTAGAATAAAGTCAACGTAATGAGTTTTATGTTATTGTATCTTCTAGTTAAGTAATTGGATTGGTATAGAGTGACGTAGAATTTAACGAGTATTGTTGAAATCTATCTTGGGATTCAGCTGCATGTAGAAGTTAGCAATATAACGGTTAGGTAATGCATTAAAAACATAAAATGGGCATTGCTACTTTCACCTCACAGAGGCTAAGCTTATTATTATTATTTTTTTTATTTTTTATTTATTTCTTCTTTGACTTACCCAGATACTGCAGAGACGAGTGAGAGTGGAGCACGAATAGTATCGCAGATCAGATCCGCTAGTTGAGGGTATATTTTTATGTATCATGTCACCTTCATGTAGATAGCTCTGTAACTTCAAAAGAATTGTACTCGTTATGATATTTTGCACTGTATATGAATGGTTGTATATTTATTTTGGGGTCTTATTAGGTTTTGTCGGCTACCGATAACTATAGCTGTAATATTGGCATGAAATGATGATTTTTTGTTCGTCGTTTGCTTTACGTTATTTCTTTTGGTATTTCATATATTATTATCGTTGTTAATCTAGATTTTCTCTTTTGAGATTTAGGGGAGGTTTTGTCAATTTTTTTTTTTTTTAAGGGTTTATTGGGTTAAGATGAGTTTTGATTTATATCTAGTGGTATGGGACATGTTTATGCTATAGTTTTTTTTGGATTTAACCCAATATTCGTCAGAGTCCAGTTTTGGGTCATGACACTTTTAAAATCTAAAATGAGATGGTTGTGTTCCTTAATGGTTAATGATATTATTGTTGTGGAAATGTAAGCTATTAGTTACTACTCTCATCCGAGAGATGATTTAGTTGTGCCTAGATGCTTCCTTCTTAGATTGTCTTGCACAACAATGATTTTCTGAAGCTTGTTGCCTTAGGATGTTGAAATTAGATGGTTGGGATAACTTGTTGCCCTTTTTAGGGATAGTTGCCTTGTCACGTTGAAAGGTCATTGATAAAAATCTGAGAGCATAAGATAGTACACTGATAATGCACAGAATATGGAAATTTGGATTATCTTGACCTTGTACTTGTATTTATATGGCTTATTTTGGTATTGCATATATCAGGCTTATATGGTTTGGAGTTTTGGGTTTACTACGGGTTTATGATTGCTCAAAAGATGATGCTAGAGAGCAATGAGCTAAAATCCTATACCCTATCTAAGGTATTTACTTTTCACGTCACGTGCTGCAGCTTTCGAGACGAGGAAGAGAAAATTCGGAGCAATGTTTTGCAGTCGCGGAGCGGATCGATGGGAACGAATGACTGGAAAAATAACGAAGGGAATATATAAAGTGACAACTTCGCGAATAGCTCAACTTGCCGATGGCATAATAATCATTTACCGTCGACGAGACTTACATGTGGTTTATGAAAATAATCTGGGAGGCAACTTTGAAAATCTCTAATCCCCTCGAACAGTCGAAACCATTAGCCAGAATAAACCCTCCCAAACGGGTCTTTCATACCATCGACCGTTTCGCTCCGCTGCATTTAAGACTTCACCAAACTTTGACATTTGACTTCATTCTCACTCCACGAAAGAAGCTTCGTAAACAAAAAAAAAATAAAGTACAAACAAAAATTTAATTCGACTTCTCTTGCTCCGGACGAGTATGCAAGTGTGAACCATACTAGCTGTAGATCACTAACACTAGTCAATGTCAAAACTCTATTCCAGATAAGATCAGCAGTCCAACATTGACCGACACAAACATCTTCCCTCGCTCTATTATAAAACCAGCAGCTCTATCCATGCTAGCTTGCTTTCACTCACTCATCATGGCTTCCTCTTCTTTTTCTTCTCAGCTTTTCTTCTTGTTCACCGCACTTGTTCTATTCTCTGCTTCATTGGTCACTGCAGCTAAACGTCCCCGCGCTCTCGTACTTCCGGTGACTAAGGATGCTGCCACGCAACAGTATGTCGCGCGTGTGAGCCAGCGCACTCCTCTTGTTCCCGTCAACCTTGTCGTCGACCTTGGCGGTCGTCATCTTTGGGTGGACTGTGACAAAGGCTTCGTTTCATCCACTTACCGTCCAGTGCGCTGCCGCTCTTCGCTTTGTTCGCTGGCAAGTGCTGACGGTTGCGGCGACTGCTTCTCCGGTCCACGTCCCGGTTGCAACAACAACACTTGCGGCGTCTCTCCCGAGAACCCATTCATTAGAACCAGCACAAGCGGCGAGCTCGCGCAGGATGTGATCGCTCTTCAATCCACGAACGGTGCCAACCCCGGTCCAGTAGTCAAAGATCCAAATTTCCTCTTCGCGTGCGGGCCGACGTTCCTACTGAAGGGTCTTGCTCGTGGAGCCACCGGCATTGCTGGCCTTGGACGCAACCGTGCTGCGCCACCTTTGCAGCTAGCTGCAGCTTTCAGTTTTAAAAGATCGTTCGCTATCTGTCTCTCTTCATCAACCAAGAGCGCTGGAGTGATATTCTTCGGCGACGGCCCTTACAAGTTCCTTCCTGGCCTGGACGCTTCACAGTCGCTGATCTACACTCCTCTCATCAAGAACCCTGTAAGCACTGCAGGAACTTTCACGAAAGGCGAGCCTTCTTACGAGTATTTCATCAAAGTAACTTCCATCAAAGTTAACGGTGAGGCCGTTCCGTTGAACTCGACACTTCTCTCTATCGAAAACAACGGCGTCGGTGGCACAAAGATCGGCACAGTGCAGCAATACACGGTCCTCGAAAGCAGCATATATAAAGCTGTCACTGAAGCATTCTCTGCAGCGCTGAGCAAAGTTCCAAGGGCTGCGCCGGTGAAGCCGTTCTCGCTCTGCTTCCCGTCAAGTGCCCTCGGCAGCACAAGGGTTGGGCCAGCTGTACCGTCGATCGATTTGGTGCTGCAGGACAAGAACACATTCTGGAGGATTTTCGGATCAAACTCGATGGTGGAGGCGAAGAGTGGAGTAATGTGTTTGGGCTTCATCGACGGTGGTGTGAACCCGAGGACTTCGATCGTGATCGGCGGACACCAGATTGAAGATAACTTGCTGCAGTTCGATCTGTCCAGATCCAGGTTGGGATTCACATCCACGCTGCTGTTCAGGCAAACAACGTGCGCCAACTTCAATTTCACTGCCGCACCTTGAGGCCTTGACATGTTCGTTACGTGCCGAGCTTTCGGTTTTAATTTGTATTTTTACCTATCTATGCGAATAAAAAAGCGATTGTGCTAATAACAACAGCTCGTCCCGAGCATGTTTCTCATAATGTAAAATATTATTCTCTTAACATCTGGTTCGTTCTATATCGATAGACAAATAACAAATAACATTCTGCATAAATGTGGACGTAGTGTCCGTAGTTGGCCTTAATTGCACGGCAGATGAGAGATCCAAATTTAGCGAATGTCAGATTAATTGGCCTGATCATCAGATTGATCCGCTAAAGTTGACTATTAAAATGTCAAATTTGGAATAGTTCAACTGATAAGTTTCCGGGGATAGAGAGCGCACGACCACAACGGTGTTTGAGAAAACCAGCAAAAGAGTTTGTAGCACTTGCTTTGGGCGCAAGTGATGGACTACCAAAAGGATGGAAAGCAAGCAATTATATTTGGTCCGAGTTTCCTTCCTGTAGCGAGAAAGGGAGTAACATCTGAGTGTCATCTAGAAGATTAGGATTAGAGTATGATTCAAATAAGGAGGTACATGATAGAACTGCATATGAGCGAAGTCTATTATCAGGAACAGGTGTTAGAGTTCATTACGGACTTATTGAATTGTTGTTATAAGTAAAGATCAGCTCCCTTACACCCTGTTTGGTTGAAGATAAAATGAGACGAATTGAGACGAACGGTCTGTTGAGTCCGTTTGAATTATAGACAGACATATGGAGTAATGTCAAAGATAATATATTTTAAATCTCTACTCAACTTTTATTTTTAAAAAAATCAGTTCTCATTCCTCCTGCTATTTTTTATAGTTATATCATTATATCTGTATCTATTAATCGGTGGTTAATTATAATGACAAAAAAGAAAGTTTTTTTATTTTTTTATTACTATTTATTTTTATTTTAATATTTAATTAATAAATATTACTTTTTATAATTATCATTTATAATTATTATAATTATCTAATTTTAGTTAATTTTAATTGGTACAAATAATAATAAATTATATGATTTTTTTTATTTTTTATATTTAATAATTTATATAATTTTTGTTAAATACTATATAATATCAATATAAAATTAGATTAATATAAAAAATTAATCTAAAAATTATATTAATAAAAATTAGATTAATATAATAAAAAAAACATTTGAATTGTTTTTAAAAAATATACTACCATTACTAACTTTTTATTTATTTATCTAAATAGAATTAATTTATTATTTTTACTATATATTTAAATATCATAAAATTAATAATATTATTTTTGTACGTTTTTTATTTTATTTTTCTTATTTCTTACCATTTTATTCGTACCGGAAGTGAATTGCCAAAATTATATAAATAAGTAAATTTTATATTTATTTTTATTAATATGGAAATTAAACTCGCACACGCCGAATGAATGCAATAGTTGTTACAACTTTCCGTTTTTTGTTTTTATAACTCGTTTTTTTTCTTGCTTGCGCGACGGAGAAGCTCACTGCAACTGAACTTGATCGCTGCTCGCGACTCGATCCCGCCGGTGGTTGATCTCATTCTATATTCTTGCTCTGCTGGGAGGGTGATCTCTCCGTCTCTCGTTCTCCCGCCGGTCGTTGATCTCTTTCACGCACTCCTCCAGAAACCTTAGATGCCTTCAAACAAATTTCAGGTAGGATTCCTTAATTTCTTCTTCGAATTCAAGATTTCTATTTTTTAATCAAGCAACTTGGACGGAATCGATCATTTCCAAACTTCTAATCTCGAAAGTTTTGATTATGATTATAAATCTCGATGTGGCTTGTCTATTTGTTTGTTGTTTGAGATGCCATAGTGTGTTTGTTCTTTTACTGTACAATGATTTGTGTCGGTTGCTTGTTGCTTTTGTAATATGCATTAACCGAATCCCTAAGGTAATATTTGCAGTTTTTGTTGCGTATTAGGTGTTCAATTTAGTTATGATTATGGGATTTAAGTGTTAGAATTTGATGTGTTGATTTGGTAGATGATCGATTTTGCTATTTCAGAGAATGTTGGGAAATTGTAATAATTCTGGGTTTTGAACTTCACTGGACCTACAATCTTCATAATGCTAAAATTTCTGATTTAGAACATTAAAATATTAACTTTGTTCAACTTTCATATTTGCCCTGATAGTGAAATGTTTCTGTGATTTTTTTTTCATTTTAGAAACTATCTTAGTTACAACTTATGACTAACATGCCTTAACTTACTTGGAGTATAGACTTAATGGGTCTGATTTTCAATTAACTAAATGTGAGCGTTTATACCAATCAGCTACTATGGGTTATAGGGTTAGATGATACAAAACTGCACAGAGGTTGTATTCTGAGGGTTGTTTATGAATGACAATACTTTAAGTGAGTGTGTTTTTTTCTTTTTTAATGAATGACAACTTAATGTTTGATGTTGGATTAAGTTCTCAATTTGATTGATTTTAAAGTTAGGTTTTAAGTTCACATTATGCCAAGTGTTCTTTCTCTATTTTGTTCCAGTGATATGTTTCTTTCCTGCAATTAAGTTATGATCTGTTTAGAACACATTTGCTTTTGCTCTACTTCGGCTGTAGGTTTCTAGTGTTGTGTTTCTAGCTTAAACCAAACCATGCAGGCCTTCCAACTTAGGTCCTAACGAATTGCTAAGACTTCTACTATAAGAGCTTCAAAACAGATGATCATGATCTTGAAATTCTAGTTAACAATGTAATCTATTCAGGATCATTGTAGTTGATCTTGAAATACTAGTTGACAAAGTATGGTCCTGATCTTAAAACAAGTATATCTAGTCCTGACAAAGTTAAGCTTGAGAAAATGATCTTTCCATCTAATCGTTGTAGTGTAAGCTTCAGTTGTAGACTGGAAACACAAAATCTAATGTCAGATGTTTTTGTGTTTAAGTTAAACTGTCTTTTATTTATGTTAGCTTCCAAACTTTGTTTGTAAGTATTACATGTTGAAAGTTATGATCTCCAAGTGTCCTTCTTTGCATATGTTTAGAACAGTTATCTGAATCATTATCAGTTCTAATGTTGTCATTTTCATTGCTTGATTTGAACTAGGTTGGTGCAATTGTTGGGAAGCTACTGCAAGGAAGAAGCCAGACATACATCTGAAGTTGCTATACTCGCAAATAAGCCATTGTTGTAGCTTCTAGCTTAGGGTGTGTTTTAAATGCCCGGAACTCCACTTCCTCCAAATCTAGCGGGAGGAAGTAGAGTTTTGGAAAGTTCATGTGTTTCAATTGTTCATTGAACTGAAAATTTCACTTTCATTTTACTATTAAAGAGTTCATTACTTTAACTTTTAAAACTCCACTTTTCACTTCCAATCCACTTTCAAATAAATTAAAATATAAAAATTATTCAACTTATTTTTCAAAGAATTTTAATTTTTTATTTTTGTGGAACTCAGTTTTGCGTACTTAAAAAGGCAACGTCCTTAGCAGCTCAAGATTTGTAAGATATTGTGAAGTGTTGATTCTTTGAAAAATGTTGAATCGTTGATCCGGAAGCATGTGAAATGTTGAATCGTTGAAAGTAATTTCAGCTTTTCTAAAACTATTTTGTTTCACTTAGGGGCATGTTTACCTATCATTCAAACTTTATATTTTTCGAACTCATTTTTAATATAAAATAAATATTTTTTATTAAAAATCTTTTATTTAAAAATTAATTTTAATACAAAAGTTAATATAAAAATTATTAAAGTTTTAATTAGTGACTTATTTTAATCTTAAAAAGTGAGTTTATTTCAAAATAAATATACTCTTAGTTGACTTATTAGTGAGAATTCAGATTAGATCGTTCAGGATGGTTAGATTGATGTGTCAATTCAAAAACCACTAAGTTGATCCGAATCAATCCGTATCTATTGCAACGTGGTTAATTTGCAAATTTGAATCGACTTATATATCTGATCAACGATTTTTTGATAGAACTGAACGGTCCTTTATGAATATGTCGATACTAATTATTAGCCAGATTAGCAAACTATGAGCTACTATTAGAGTAAATCAAACAATTATTTAAAATATTCAAAAATAATTTTCAAAATATTAAGCAGAATAAATTAAGTATTACGAGCGAACTCTTAATTCTCATCTTTCCAAAAATAAATTAGTCGCAATTTTATAATGAATTTTGATTTAAGCTAAAATCAACCGAGCCACATGAACTTTAGCTATAATATAGGAAGTTCAAATATGATAGTGGGTATGTTACACATGGAGTACCTAGTGCTATGGATCGACCACGAAGACTTAAGCATCGAGCTAGCTCAAGCCATGCTACTTGCCTTGGGTGCAAGTAGCCAACAGCTACAAGTGACCCGATGCCTAGGGTCACTTGGAATCCAAGTGGCACTCATTGCCATTGGCTTGAGGATGTCTTTAAATTTGAATCAAACACTTCAGAAGTCTTATTCTACCCAGGACATTGGCTGGAGGAATTCTAGAGTCCATGCGAAGTCAAAATACCAATAGGCTCCCTAGGAACAGATGGGTTCTCAGAGTCGGTTACCGAGAGGCCACGAGTGGCGTATCACTGATAGAATTCCTTTTCTTGTTTAGTTACTTATTTCATTAGTTTTCTAGATTCTATACAAGTAGTTGATTACATTAGGAATTCTGGATTGCCTAGGAGTAGTAGCAAGGCTTATAAATCCATAAATGACACTTGAAACAAATATGGAATATTATTTTCTGTCTCATCTAGTTTAGACTTTTTTTCCCCATCTTGTTCGTCCTCTACATCTCATCTTGTTCCCTTATTTATATCATTTGATATCAGAGACAGGTTAATTCTATGGAGAACATTGACTCGGTTGCGCCAGAGTCACCAAATTCTAACAATTCACAACAATCAGTGGATCATGGTAACTTCCTCAGAGTTCCCGATCCCACCATTGGCTCCTCGGTCTACGCGACAATGGATGAATCGAAGGTGAGGGAGCAATTCAACTTTATGGCCGCTAATTTTACTAGTTGCATAGCACGCTTGACTGCAGATCTTGCTGAGATGTAACGCGTGGTGAATTCTATTAGCAAAACAAACAAAATCAGTCATAGTGCAGCACCAGCAACCTTACATCAACCACCCAATTCACACACGTCTTCTACTTTATACCAACCTCTAGGCCCACCCACCCAGCCCTCTTATGACAATCACCCTGTCCACAACCTCGCTGCATCCCCTTCCACATCCGGCACAGCCAATGTCCAGTTGCAGACAACAGAGAAGCACTAATTCGACAACCAAACCAGCTACCGCCCTTACAAATTTATTCACTTAACCACGTACAAATATATACCTATCCACAACCACCCCTGCTACCAAATCTAGTGACTCAAGATCTTCTACTTGAGCCTGTTACTGCTGCTCAACCATCCTACGAAACCAACCAAAACCACAACAATAATACTGTACCACTCCGTTTGCAACACCAACATATGGCACCCTCTTATTCCAATGCAGCAATTTACCAAAATCCTATAGGCACACTGGATTTTCAACAACGTATGCCGAGGGATCGCCACAAATTTCCCACTTTCGATGGGACTAAAGTCAATGAATGCATTTATTCGGCGGAAAAGTATTTCAAGTACTACCGCACCCCTATGGATGAACGTCTTTTCATTGCTCCAATGTATTTTCAAGACGAAGCAAATCGGTGGTACCAAAATTTTGAGATGGATAATCCTCACCATTCTTGGGAACAACTGAAGGAGGAACTCATACAAAGATTTGGAAGCACCACTTTTGGACATCCTAGTTTTGCCTTGAAATAATTAATGCAAAACAGTTCTGTGGCAGAGTACCAAGCTGCCTTTGAAGACCTACGGGCTAGATTACCTCATGCTACAGAGGCTGATCTCCTTGGTAATTTTTGTGGTGACCTTTCTAAGCGCATCACACTTGATGTGTTGGCCAGTAGACCAACCAGCTTGCAGGAGGCCTTTAAGCTGGCAAGAATTTTTGAGCAGAAATCTAACATGAGCCAATCCACTATGCGCTCGAGCTGTTTCTCATCTAACCGTAATGATTGGGCAGTATCTAGTCCAATCCCCTCTGCTGCATCAACAGCTCCAGCTGCAAACTATCAGTCTACTGGACTTACTACAACAGGTAGCAACGCAGTTCGAAATAGACCCACTGGGCTCAGCGTAGCTGACATCAATGCACGACGAGCTAAAGGGTTGTGTTTTTATTGCGATGCAAAATATGAAAGAGGTCATAGATGTGGTTCCAGACTATATGCAATTGCTGTCCATGAGGATGAAGAATCTGAGGATGATTACTGCTATGACACAGAAGTGCAGGAAACCACTAAAGATGCAACTCTATCGCTGAGCGCAAAAAATGGCCTAGTAGGTCCACAAACCATTCGAGTTGTTGCCAAAATCAAGAACCAAGATGTCTTTATTCTTATTGACTCGAGAAGCACTCACAACTTCATTACCGAGCGTCTTGCTAAGCATTTACAACTACATGGGACTGCAGTTAGAACACTCAATGTGGAGCTCGCCGATGGAAGACCACATTCTATTGAGGTAATGTATAAAAATATTCCTCTTACCATTGAAGGTATTAACCTACATGTAGATGCGTACCCTTTTCCTCTTGGAGATATGGATTTGATTTTAGGTATTCAGTGGTTGGAAAGCTTGGGTAAAGTGGTTTGTGATTGGAAAACATCGGAGATGCAATTTACCTTGTCAGGGAACTAAGTGGTCTTAGAAGGCATACGGGAAGGAGGGGTCTCACGTTTGACAAGCCTTAGTCATACTTCAACATTATGCTCAGTCAGGATTCTACCAGTAGAGAGTTCTTCCACTCCTATGGAGGACTTACCAGAAGAACTGCAATCATTTCTTTCTCGCTATAGCTCGGTCTTCCGTCCAGTGGTGAGATTACCTCCTCAACGCTCCTTAGATCATGGCATTCCCTTAATACCTGGTTCAACCCCTACCAGTATGAGACCTTATCGCTACCCCTACATCTAGAAAGCGGAAATTGAGAGGACAGTAAAGGAAATGCTGGATCAAGGTATTATCAAACATAGCACTTTCACTTTTTCTTCACCTGTGCTATTAGTCAAGAAGAAAGATGGTACATGGAGGTTTTGTGTAGATTATAGGGCCTTAAATGCTATCACTATTAAGGACAAATTTCCTATACCGATTAGATGAGCTCCTTGATGAACTACATGATGCAAAATTTTTTTCCAAGTTGGACTTAAAATCTGGCTACCACCAGATTAGGGTCAAGGAAGAAGACACACATAAGACTGCTTTTAGAACTCATGATGGTCATTATGAGTTCTTAGTAATGCCTTTTGGGTTAACTAATGCACCGGCCACATTTCAAGCTATCATGAACAATGTGTTTCGGCCATACCTTAGACGCTTTGTGTTTGTCTTCTTTGATGATATACTTGTTTATAGCTCTTCGTGGCAAGATCACTTGGCACACCTTGGCTCTGTTTTATCCTTGCTGCAGGCTAATAGACTCCATGCTAACCTCTCCAAGTGTCAATTTGGTGCCACTAAGCTGGAGTATCTTGACCATTTGGTTTCAGCAGAAGGTATTTCAGCAGATCCTTCTAAAGTTCAAACAATACAGGACTAGCTTGTTCCTACTTCCCAAACTGCTCTACGGGGCTTTTTGAGCCTTACGGGTTATTACCATCGTTTTGTCAAGGACTATGGCCGTATTGCCGCACCTTTAACTGAGCTTCTTAAGAAGGATTCCTTCTGCGGGTCTGTTGTTGCAAATGATTCCTTCTTGCAGCTCAAACATGCCATGACAACCACACCTGTGCTAGCTCCTCCAGATTTTTCTAAGCCGTTTACAGTAGAGATGGATGCCTCTGGCACTGGGTTGGGTGCGATTCTATCCCAGGACGGTAGACCAATCTCATTTTTCAGCAAATCCCTTTCTCCCTCTGCAGCTAGTAAGTCCACTTATGAGAAGGAGCTATTGGCGCTGATATTAACCGTCCAGAAATGGTGCCCCTACTTGCTAGGTCATCGCTTCATCATCCAAACGGATCACTTAAGCTTGAAATATTTACTAGAGCAGCGAATTACTTCTGCAGCTCAGCAAAAATGGCTAGTCAAGTTAATAGGATACGATTATCAAATCGTGTACCGAGCAGGTATGGAAAATGTTGTAGCGGATGCCTTGTCCAGGTGCCAGCAAGCTTCTTGTGCAACCATCTCTACTCTTCAGTCCTCATTCTGGCAAGACTTACGTCAAGCTCAGGAGCATGACCCAGACATGCAACGTATGATTCAAGTGGTCCCTAAAGGTAGCCATCCAGAATTGTCATTACTCCACAGGTGTCTTTTCCATAGTGGCCGATTGTGGATTCCAAAGCACTCGTTATTGAGACAACAAATTTTATTTGATGCTCACAGTTCAGCCATAGATGGACATAGTGGGCAGTTTAGAACTTACAAACGCATTAGCCATCAATTTTATTGGTCGGGTGTCTCAAAGGATGTCCAGCGTTACATCAAGGAATGCATCACGTGTGCAAGAGCTAAGTCCTTGTCATTAAAACCTGCCGGATTGCTTCAACCTTTAACCATCCCTGACAGAATCTGGACTGATATTTCCATAGACTTCATTGAAGGGCTGCCCTTATCCGATGGACGTGATGTTATTTTGGTAGTGGTGGATCGTCTCTCAAAGTATGCTCATTTTGTTCCATTGCGAGATCCATACACTGTTGTCCAAGTAGCAAATGCATTCGCCAGAGAAATAGTCCGACTACATGGTGCTCCATCTTCGATTGTCTCAGATAGGGATCCTGTCTTCTTAAGCTCTTTCTGGCAGGAGTTCAATAAAATGCAAGGTACGTCACTGCATCTCGGCACTGCATATCACCCTCAATCGGAT
The DNA here is from genome assembly GCA_019914995.1 of Acanthochlamys bracteata. Lineage (NCBI taxonomy): Eukaryota > Viridiplantae > Streptophyta > Magnoliopsida > Pandanales > Velloziaceae > Acanthochlamys > Acanthochlamys bracteata. The sequence goes on along the minus strand of CM034132.1, from coordinate 4,154,336 downwards.
GGTCAGTCTGAGGTAGTAAACCGGGGCCTTGAAGCTTACTTACGATGCTTTGTGGGGGAGCATCCAAAACATTGGATTCGCTGGCTTCATTGGGCTGAATTCTCTTATAACACGAGCATCCACTCAGCCACTAACACCACTCCATTTGAGACAGTTTACGGGCAACCACCACCTCCATTAACTTCATATGCATCTGGTCCCATTAAATCTGATGAGCTTGGCCTTCAGTTACGAGAAAGGGATGTGATTTTAAAGGAGTTAAAGTTTCATCTTCTTCGTGCTCAGTCAAGGATGAAATTGCAAGCGGATAAACACCGTCGGGAGCTAGAATTTTTTCAGTAGGAGATCGGGTTTTTCTGAAGCTGCAACCTTATAAACAGTCATCTGTTAATGCTAGGAGATACAACAAACTATGCTATCGCTATTATGGCCCCTTCCGCATCATTGCCCGTTTGGTCCAGTGGCTTATCGTCTGGAATTACCTTCATCATCGCGCATCCATCCAGTTTTTCACATTTCTCGACTCAAGGATGGCAGATTTGCACCTCCTGATTTTTCTGAGATCTTGCCTGCTCAGGCATCAACTGATGAAATATTACCTGCTAGCCACTCTGCACCGGTTCAAGGACTCGAGGACGAGTCCTGTCCTAGAGAGGAAGGGAATGTTGCACATGGAGTACCTAGTGCTATGGATCGACCACGAAGACTTAAGCATCGAGCTAGCTCAAGCCATGCTACTTGCCCTGGATGCAAGTAGCCAGCAGGTACAAGTGACCCGATGCCTAGGGTCACTTAGTATCCAAGTGGCCCTCGTTGCCATTGGCCTGAGCATGTCTTTAAATTTGAATCAAACACTTCAGAAGTCTTATTCTACCCAGGACATAAGCTGGAGGAATTCTAGAGTCCATGCGAAGTCAAAATACCAAGAGGCTCCCTAGGAACAGATGGGTTCTGAGAGTCGGTTACCGAGAGGCCATCAGTGGCGTATCACTGATAGAATTCCTTTTTTTGTTTAGTTACTTGTTTCATTAGTTTTCTAGATTCTATACAAGTAGTTGATTACATTAAGAATTCTGGATTGCCTAGGAGTAGTAGCAAGACTTATAAATCCATAGATGACACTTGAAACAAGTATGGAATATTATTTTCCGTTTCAGCTATTCTGTTAATCTGATTTCTCATCTAGTTCAGACTTTTTTTTCCCATCTTGTTCATCCTCGACATCTCATCTTGTTCACTTATTGAAAACATAATCAAAAGCATCTAAACATTTAGTCCTAAGTAAAACACTTTGGAAGAAAATTCAAAAGCTTTTAGACTTTTAGTTATATACATAATTTAACATCATATCTGATGGAAGAAATTTTTTTAAAAGAATGTAGCATTTATTATAATGAAAAAGAATTTGATAGTTAGTATTAGTAATTAAACATAACCTCATTTATCAAAGATCACGAAAGAACATATTCTATGAACAATGAATAACTGAAGCAATTTTTAAGAATCTAACCTATTTTTATGTATCACAATTTTTTAATTTAGAAAAAGATATATTGCTTAAAGTAAATTAAATTGGTCAAAATTATTTAGATCGGTTGTATTAAAAAAGGAATTAAGATCTTGTACAAAGAACTATAAAATTTTTGTCACTACTTTGTTTTTTATAGTAGTGCAAGAATATAGATTTTGTCATGTGCAGAAGTTTGTTATTACATTTGTATATGGAATAATATGAAAATTTTATTATACGTGATGCTACATAGATAATAGTAACGGGACGTTTAGCATTAATTTTCAACCTTTCACATGCTTATTATTCAAAATTTTATTTTATATTCTAAAAATAGTAATTTTATAATTTTATTTAAAAATTTAAAAAATATAAAAAATATTATATATCGTAAGATTTTATTATTATCTATAACTTTTTTAAAATAAAAAAAATTTAAAAATACTTTTAACATAACTTTTATTTTATAAAAAAATTATTTTATATATACTTTCAAACGTTTACTAATTTTTTTGAAAATTAAACATAATTGAGATACTATGAACCAATTATGAATTAAAGACTACTTCCGCAATTGACTTTTAAATACAACCAACACAAATATTAGTCATACTCACTTCAACTAAAAAATCTAATTACTTTTCAAATCTACTTTTTAAAAATTTTACTTTTAAATAGTTTATATTTTAAGAACTTACATTTATGTTTGTGATGGCTTCTTTTTTGAATGAAATTGACTTTCTAAGCTTAAAATTCATACATAGTACCATTAAATAATTTTTATAATTTTAAAAATATAAATAAATTATACATTCATACATATAAGTGTTTTTCTAAGTTATAAAAAAATTGTAGGAACTCTTTTTTTAAATAAAATTAACTTTTTCAGCTATCCTAAATATAGTAGGCAAATTCGGACCGACTCGTCCGGATCGACCCGAAAACCGTGGATCCGGACGAAAATTCGATCCGGATTTGCAAACAGACCGCTCATGCATCTAACCCGCTTTGATCCGTTTGGACCCGTTCAATCCGTCCGGACGGGTTGAACCGTTGCGATATTTAAAAAAAATTTGAAAAAAATCTAACTAATCAGCCTAATCTAAATAATAACTCTAATCTTATTCCTAATTTTAAATTCTTAATACCTTATTTCTATTCATTTCTCTCGAGTCTCGATTGATCGAGTCGAGCTGCCTGCACCTGCTCACTCTAAATCCCTAAATTCTATTTCATTCTCTTCGATCTCCCATCTCCGACAAACTCACTGCCGCTCTCCGACGAGCTCCCCTCTCCGGCTCTCTATTATACTCTAGGCTCTCTACTCTTGAATATTGCTATTCACTCCATGCTCTCTGCCTCTGCTCTTCGCCTCTGCTCGCCGCTGTCCAACACTCTCCCCTATGCTCCGGCTCTCTACTCTCCGGCTACGTTTTCCTTCTTTAGTCTGTCTGCTTTCACCACTCTCTCATTATCCGATGGCTGATCCGTCTCTCGTCCGTGACTCAGATTCGCGACACTGCTCGTCGCACACTACACCCGCCCATCTGTTTACAACTTTAGCTCTTTACTAATCGCTATACAATGTCTGGTGTTGGTTCTAATCCATCTTCAGAATCTGTCACAAAGTCTTCAACAATTCCAGCAACTCAAACTTCTTCTTCAAGGAGAAAAAGCGATCCTACCTGGTTATAGGTTTTTTTTCTTACTTGCTTGTTGCCAAAGTGGATTTGGGAGCATATATTTAGTTATTTACAACACTTAAAGATTTAAGTGTACAGATTAGAGTGAGTTTATAGAAACATAAGTACTATTTCTGTATGTGATATGTACCTGCTAAAGCTTGACATGCAATTTTATGTTTTTTTTTCTTACTGTCAGCATAAGGTTTCTAAAAATTTTGTGATATGGTGTAGCAGCATAGCAGTCTTTTATAGTTGTATGTGCAATTTTTCTTACTACCAGCATAGGGTTTTTTTCTTATTGGGCAGTGGCTTACTGATTTGTTGTGTATTTTTTTCTTGCTTGGCAGTATGGCTTACTGGTTTGATGGTTTGTTTGGGTTTTTTGTTACTGACCAGTATGTCTTACTGGCTTATTATAGATTTTTTTTTCTTACTGGCTTGCTGCCAAAGTGGATTTGGAAGTATAATATTTAGTTATTTATAGCACTTAAAGACTTAAGTATAGAGAGTAGAGCGAGTGATTTTAATAGAGACATATAGTTCTATTTCTGTGTGTGATATGTACATGCCAAGACTTGACAGAAAATATTATATTTTTTTTCTTGCTGTCAGCATAAGGTTTCTATGACTTTTGATCTGGTCTAGCAGCATAGCAGTTTTGTATAATTGTATGTGGAATTTTTGCTTACTGCTAGCATAGGTTAGGGCTTTCTGAATATTTTTTTATGTAGTATAAGCACTAGTTTGGCAGACTAAAATTTTTTCTTGCTGCCAGCATAAGACTTTTTTCTTGCTAGATAGTGACTTACTGGTTTGCTAGGCAGTGGCTTATAGCCTTATTGGCTTACCAACATAGCACTAGTATGTTATTCTTATATGTGAAATATTTTTTCTTACTGTTTGGCCCAGTATAGAACTTTCTGTATTATTTTTTATTTAGTATTAAACACTAGTATGGCACTTGTATGTGCAATATTTTTTCTTACTGCCAAACAGAAAACAAAAATAGAAACAGAAATTAGAATGTAGAAATTTCTTGCACTAGTACGGCACTTGTATGCTTTGTTCTACCTGCTAGACCCAACATAAGTTTTCTTTGTATGTGAAATATCTTTTATATAGTATAAGCATTACTATGGCATTGAATTGCCGGCAACAAAAAAAAATTGATTTTTCTTTATAGAACAAAAGTGAAACAAATCCTTCATTCCTTTGTTTCCTGCATGTTATAACATAATTAATTTTTCCTTACAAACTAGGTTACTACAGCTTCCTTTCCATTACAAACTCTTGATGATTAATTAATGTTTCTTGCATGTTATAACATTGCACAGGTAGCAGTAGATGATTGCTGACTATCTGATAGAGTTGAAGCCTTGAATTGAAGGTGTTTCTTTTACCCTCATGCACAGTTGAAGCTTGCAGAATAATTTATATCTCTCAGCAAAACTGCAAAGCTCTGAAATGTTGTTAGAACTTAGAAATTGAGAGGTTAATACTGTTTGGATGTTAATGATGAAATGATGAATTTTTTGCTTTTCAGTTGGTATTAACTGTATTATGTTGAAGCTACAAGTTCCAAGTTTATGTAACATTCATAGTTAAGTTAAAATTTGAAAACTAGACGTTGATATGTTTGTCTTTTTGACAAAGAGTTTTTGCTGTGTGCTCAATAATGCTACCTGTGCTGTTCTTTGGAGTTTGGACAGATTAGAGTGGCCTCAGTGGCTCAGTAGGATCGGGTGTTGTTTGACCCGGAGAGTCAACTGTTGACCCACCGAGTCAACCCATAATCCGTTGACCCGGATGATATTTCGGGTCAACGTTCGGTTCAATTTTTATAACTATGATCCCAAAAACTGCTGTTGACATACCGCTCTAGTTGATGTTTGGAAAAACTTTTCTATTGTTTTTATTTTATATTTCTCAATAAAATTTTTAAATATTGTATAAAATTATTTTAAAATTTTAAAAATATTAAAAAAATTCCATCATGAAATATTATTATTAGTTATTATTATTATTTTATTTAAGATAAAAATTAAATTTATAAATATTTTTTTGAAAAAGTCCATTTTCAATCGACTTTTCCAAACATGCAATCCAACGTCTGAAGTTCAAACAATCATAAGATTGCTGCTCTCGGGTAATTCGATTCAAATAAACCGTCATTAAGCACGTGCCACTCATGCGCCCAGAAGCTCTTTCTTTTCCTTCTTTGGGCGTGTTTCAAGTGAGTGGAACTCCACTTTCTCCCGCCAGAATTGGAGTTCCACTTACTTTCTTTGTTTCAATTGCAAATAGAACTGGGAACTCGAGTTCCCAGTTCTATACAAGTGGAACTCAAGTTCCACTATATTTTTTTTTTCAATTCACTTCCAACCCACTTCAACAATCAATTAAAACATAAAAACTAAACTCCACTTCCAACTTATTTTCCAAAAAATTCCACTTTCTATTTTTCACTTTCACGTAACTCAGTTACGGGCATTTGAAACACGTCCTTTATCAAACCTTTAAAATATTAAACTGCTTCTCTGTTACACTTTGATAAAACTCACTGGTTGGGATCACAACAGATCTGCTTTGGCAATTGGGATAACATTTTCATCGAACACATCTTCGTCTTCTTTTGATGAACAAAAGTTTTCTAAAGTCACCAGATAAATCAATAAAATGATAAATTATTTTATAAAAACTTAAATTTGTTTAAAATACAAATAAATTTATTTCAACATCGTAACAATTATTCTCTTTACATTTAGGGGCGTGAAAATGAAAAGTAAAAAATAGAGTTTCTTGAAAAATGAAGTGGAGTGGAATTCAGTATTTGTGTTTCAATAGATTTTAAAAGTGTGTTGAAAGTTGAAAGATATAATTGTATTGAAAAGTGTGTAAATAAGAAACTTGGAACTAAAGTTCCACATGTGAAAGTGGAGTTCTGAGTTCTTTGTGTAATTGAAATATATGAACTGTTCGGAACTCAAAATTTGACGGAAGAAAGTGAAGTTACGGACGTTTGAAACACGATCTTAAGTTTTAGAAAGTCATGACACTCTTGAATTTTTGTAAATGTTTTTAATTTTTAAATATATAATTTAATTTATATAATAATTTCTATTTTATTTTCAAACTTATTTTTTTAGCCATCTCCTGATTCTGACCGTTCAAATATAAACACACAGAAAAAAAAAAGCAAAAAAGAGAAAATCAAAACAAACTTGAGTAACAAGTAAAGAAAGCACCTTAGCATAAAACCCGTTCAAAAATTCAGGAAATTAAGTAAACATTCAAATCCAAGATTTGAATCCAAACGTAGATAAACTACCATTCGCAAAAGAAACTTCTTGCATCTGTTCTCTCCGAATGAAAAGATAAAAAGTAAAAGCTTTCACCTAACCGTCCCTTCAATAGTTGTTGAGCAAGATTCCAACGGAATTATGCGCATAGTCGTAAAGCTTCTTATCAAACACATGCATGGCGCTCTCCACACAGTTGACAGCGTACTGATCAACACACTCCGCGATCGTTTCAGGTGTCTTCATAAAACTTTCCTTCGCCGTCGTGAAATCTTTCCGGCGTAGAGCTTCCATTCCCTTCTCCCAATACCCAATCAATTCACTGTAGAAACTCGGTTTTCCTGCAAAAACAAAGTCTTCCCCAATCTTGTGCAGGAACTTTGCAGTCGCATCGGCACGCTTCGAAATATTAATAGCTTCTCCGATGAGTCTCTCGGCGAGTTGCAACGCTGTTGGGTTTCTCAATCTGTAGTTTGCGATCTCTCTGCATAGATCTGAGCCGTCAAAGCTGCATAGAGGCGATGCTGGCGGTGGGTCCCAACTGCAGATTGGCGTCACGGTGACGGCGAGCGCTCCTTCGATATCGCGACGGGAGGCTGCTCGTCGTGATTCCACATGGAAAACGAACGCAGTGGTGGATACGAAGAATGTTAAAACTACTGTTTGAAGGAAAGCAGCAGAGGCCATGGTGAATTTGTTGTGCTCAATTTTTCTGTGAGCGTGCGTGGTGTTTAAAGAGGTGCTAATAAATTGAAGAGTTGCGAGTTGAGGACGAAGGTAAACGGTTTTGTAAGGAATGGTGTGAGTGGTCTCGTTGAAAAATCACGCGGATCAGTTCGGTTGATTTCCATTTTCAGTTTTGAAAAATAAATAACTAAATAAATTTTCGAAACGTGTTACTTGAACCGACAGTTGAGAAATTCTCTCTTTAATTCCAACATAACTAGATAAAAACTCATGCAACAGTCAATAAAATAGTCTAAATAGTTACTCTATGTTAAGAACAATTTGGTCTTCAAGAAAGATTTTGGTGAATTTTATGGTATATTTTAAATGCACCAGAATTAACTTTTTTTTATATTTGATTATTTTTACGTATTTTAATTATTATTTTAAATTTTATTTTTTTATTTTTATATTAAATTTTATTTTTTAAAATTTTCGTTCAAACTTTCACTCATGTGTTTTAATTAACTCTCAAAATTTGAAGTTTACGAAATTTTTCATCAACTCCATTTTTAGGAAAGTCATTTTTATAAAATTCAATGTTGTAATAGAAACATTATTGATCACCAAATTTCTGAAAAAAGTCCCAAATTTTAATATTTTTAGCAAGCGTTCTTAAGTAAATGGTGATACTGAAATGACGAAATAGGTTGACACATTCACGCATATATCTTAATTGTAACGAAAAATACAATATTGAAACCACATCAATCTCTCTGCTAACATCTACTAACAATATTTGTTAAAAAAGTACGTCTCATTATATTAAGGACGCATTATTTTTCACTTTTAGAATAACATTTTTTTACCAAAAAATTATTTCTGCGTGACTGTCTATGTTCTCTACAATTATGATTTTTTTTTGTTTGCTTAATTGAATATTTGGTATAGTTTAAAAAATGTGCGGTAAGAAGTTCTTTAAAAAATTTAGGGAGCGTTCGGGAGTGCTTATGAAATGAAGCTTTTCTGAAATGAAAGGTATTTTTATTTTTTTTGAAAAATGAGCTCTATTTTTTTTACTTCCAAAAAAATAATAAAAATATGCAATAAAAAGATCTCACTCCGTAGAATTTTTCTACACTTTCTAAATTTTTAAATAAATTTTTTATATACTTTAAAAATATGTATTTAAAAACGTGAAATGAAGAAAAGTTAAGAAAAGCTGATAAGTAGCTTTTTAGAGAGTATGGGTAGATTATAAGTTCTTTTTTGTTCAAAAAGCATAGAAAGATTTTTCTAAAAAGTTGATTTTTTAAAGAGAATTTATTTTTTAACTATTTCAAACATAAATTCTTTTGATTTTAAAAGTGAGTTTTTTGGAAATAAATTTTTAAAAATAGTATTGTTGAAAGTGGATTGGATTTTTATATTCTTTTTGTAATTAAAAATAAGTTAAAATTAAATTCTTGTGTTTTTTTATGTTATTTTATATTTAAAAGTAAGTTATTAAAAATATAAAAAAAAGTTACTTTTTGGGCGAAAAAAACACACCAATAGAGAGGGATGCCTGTTGATGTTCGTAGGAGAGTAGTGACAAATTTAGCGGGCTTCTTTATTGGGCTATTTAGTTCAGGCCCAATATTCTAACTATTCCTTCTCGGTTATTCAGCTATTATTATATTGTAGGTTTTTCCGGCGAACACTGATAGCAGCGAATCAGCAGCAGCAGGAAAAGGAAAACATCGCGATGGCTTGTGCAACGCGGCGGTTCATCTTCCTCGCCTCTCCAATTTTACATTCCTATCCTTCTCCGGCGTGTAAGCTTTCTTTCTGAGCTCTGCTCCCTAATTTTTTTAGTTCTTCAAATTAACATTGCGGCATGTTGTTAATCTACAAAATGAATTCAAGTGAGAAAGTAATACTTCGATTTGAACTGCTCGATCTATGATTTTATTTCTCGGTAATCCGGTGAGATATACGAAATTGTTTTTTTACGTACGAATTTCTAAGAAATTATATTCACTGTACACTAGTCAGGGGATCAGATAATGGATACAATATTTGTCTGCAAAGAAATTTTATCGGTGTCAGTTTCAATTCCAATGTTTTCTAACCAGGAACTGTCTTGCAGTTGTGTAATTAGCGAATGTGTTTAAATTCCTCAACCAATTTATACTTGTTTGATTAGTTAATCTTCTTTGAATACTGATTTGTAACTACCAAGTGAAGACTTTTATGAACCGGAAATGTTCAAGCTTGTGGTAGTCACGGTCTGGTTGATTGTTTTGCTTCTCCATGAGATCATAAGACGCTCTTAAGTTTTTGTTTTCTACCCTTGAATATGAGTTGATTGCTAGCCTCTCCTTGATAAGATACCTATACTCGAAAAGGTTAATAAATACTTCATGAAGTTGTTGGTCTTCCAGCCTTTCCATATTATCACTGTATTTTCAGTCTATGGAAGATTCAGGTTATTTGGATTCCTCCCAAAGTGCTTTGAGGCTAAGCCCCTCGAAAATTGGCCAGCAATCAACAGCGTGCAGTGGAAGCTCGTCCAGAACTTGAGGGAATCAGGCAAGTCTGTTTGAGGACAGCAAAGCGTTTCGAGTGTAATTAATTGCCAGAAAGTGACATTAACCTAGTCTCTCAGAACATCTTACTTTTCTTAAAAGAATTCCTTTTAAAGGTTTTGACTGGGACTTCTGGATTACAAGTTCAGTTGCTGCCTAGTTTTGGTGATTTACCGCCATGGAAAAGCATATGTTTCTTTTCTTAGAGAAAGAATTTACTTCTGGATAAGTTAATTATAAACTCTTCTTTCATTTGTTAATTGGACCACCCTATATAGGTTATATTAGTTAGTTATCTGTTTTTCATACTTTTCGCTTTTTATGCTTTTATTAATTGATAAAGGATTACAAGATGTAGATGTTCTTTATGTAAAAATTTACTGGATTTACACTATTGGCATCTTTCTAGGAAGGAAACTCTTATCTCGAAGCTTTTTGGGTTTGTCGACTGTCACTACAATACTATATCGGGAGGCGATGGTAACATGTGCAGCTAATGGTAGTTTACTTTTTTCCCTTCCTTGGTGAATGCTTGCCAATGTCAAATGTAGTTACTTGATACTGTTTCTATCTAACCTTGCTTGTGATTACAGAACATGCTTTGAACTTTGGAGAGTCTGTAGAATTGGTTAAAGATGATATACGTGCATTCTCTACCTTCATGAGAAAATATGGACTGCCTGTTTTGGTTGTTACCATTGTTTTCTTTGGATGGAGGCATCCTTTGAATCTTGCCATCAACTTAGCTCTTATTCTTTTCTCCACCCGGCCAGACCCATTGTCCGTTTATATATTTATGGAGCAGGTCAGTTGGATGCATCTATGTTTATATTGGATAGTCGATATATTGATGCATAATAATATTCTAAGAGAAATTACTCCAAGCAGTCTGTTGAACAGATAGTTAAGTTCTTTTAGCTTCTTTCAAGTAAGCCTTAAGTAGACTATGATTACTCTGCAAACCTATATGAATGAGGATTTGCAAAGGTTGTTTGTAACGCATATGCCATATTACTTTTTTTCATCATCTCTTTGTACTCTGTACTTTTTTGTGGCCATTGTATGTACCTAACAGCTGCCTGGATCCAATGATTCTGAAGTTACAAACTTCTGATTAGAAAATTGGAAGTTATTTAGTTGGGCTTTTCTTTAAACAAAGACAAAATGAGAAACAGTAGTTGATATGTGCTTCAAACTTGGAAAGATTGGACACAGTTTATGCTTCTTTTTGGAAGAATTTGTAGGCTCTTAAACCTTGTTTTCGTTTGTCATTGCTCCATGCTCTAGGAATTGGACTGGGTAAATCTAATCTAAGGATCTGAATTATATAAAAATATTTGTTGCCTAGGAGTATACTGTTACTGTTAGGATACTGATGTTTGGTACCAATATCTATACAGCTTTCAATTATTTTCCATCCAGCTTTGTTATCTGGTTTATGCAGATGAGGCTATATCAGGTTGCTTGGGGTAGAAAGGCCTTTAGATCTTTTTCTTAGTATGAAAAGATACAAATCTTTGTGCTTACTTTGTAATGCTCAGTTGTATATAAGAATTTTGTATATTTATTGCAGTTGCAAGATCAACAAATGCAAAAGGATTCCAAAATTTATAAATCCAAGGTGAGTTTGACCTTTATGATTCTGACTTTCTGAGCTCATTTTTGATGCAAAATTAACTCATCTGAGCTTGATGATCACATGAATAGGGTATAAGTAGAAATTCTACTTAAGATCTAGGAAACATCAGTTATGTTGCAATGCTAGTAGGTTATGTTGCATGAGATGTCACTCATCTAACACTGTTAATTGTTGCAGTTGTCTTATGTTAGAAAGGTTGATGTACAAGATTACAAGGCACTATGTTTAGCAAAAGTTGAGTCGAGAGACAGTCAGTTGATTCTTTTAGGAATCCTAGGTGGGTGGTGGCTTCTCCATTCATCGCCTCTGAGAAAAAGCTCGCCTCATGAGAATTAAGGTTGATGGAGAGATTGCATCATGGACTCAGTTGGTCTACATTGGAACATCTGCAAACGAACACAACTGCGCAACATTGAAGCTCCTTTTTACTGACAGTTCGAAATGTAAAATTACACTTTTATTTAAACACTTCTATTTGGTTGCGAGGTCTAATAGAAGGTATTCAATGTCTAGGCAGCTCCTTGTGACCTCTGGTCCTTGAAATTATCCTGGCAAGGCTTCAAATAGCATTCTCTGGAAAATCTCACCCAGAAGAATTTTGGCAAATGTTCCATAGAGGTTGCGCTTTCTTAAGTCCCAAATTAGCTGGTCCTATCCTGTACAACATAATTTCTACACCACTATATAGAACAGCAATTAAATCATAATGTGCCATAATTTATTTAATACTTATAAATTCTTGTATTTTATTTTTCTTCTATTATGTTAAATCTCTTTGATCACCTTCCTCCAGAATTTGCGTACAAGATGAAATATCTTGATTGTGAATATCGTGCATGAAATTCTATGGGTTTTACTTCTAGGCTTTGAAAATTTTTTTCCTAAACGGAGACCTTAAAAAAAGAGATTCAGCGGTTTAAACTTTCCAATTTATTTCACATTTTTTAATAAACTTTTTAAAATATGTTGTAAAATTTATTTAAAATTTAAAAAATATAAAATTTTTTATATTATAATATATTATTATTATTTTTTAAATAAAAATAGATTTTATTTTTTGAAATAGGAGAAAAATATTTTTTATTTTAGAACAGTTATATTTTATAAGCACTCCAAAATACTTTGTTAACCTACATGATAGAAGAAGGAAATACATAAATATTAATAAATAGTGATGGTGTATATAGTGGTGAAGAGTAGAGATGTAAATCTAAACCTTGTTAAAGAGGCATGCGTTTCGGGGCTTAGTTCGCTCGGTTTGTGAACAATAATAAGAATCGGACTGACTTAGCCCGATTCACCAAACAGTATAGAGCCGACAATGTTGGCTCGTCCGGTTTGTGCATATTGATCGATCAATGGTGACCGATTAATGATGATCTTTGACTTGGTCAATGCTAATATTGATCATGTCAACTTATGATGAAAATAATTTTAAATTATTTGATCTTAGTAATAATTTTTAAAAATTATTTTAAATTTATATTATTTTTTATTTGGTTATTATATAAAATATAAAATAAAAATAGATAAACGAGTAGGATTAGATTATCAAAAATATAACTAGACGAGACTAAATGACCCAAGTGTGGGATTGGGCCAGGTTGAACTGGCCCATCTATATTTACATCCCTAGTGAAGAGAGTGTGTCCGTAAAATAGTTGATGTATAAGTTACATAATTTTCATATATTGACACTTCTGATATTATGTAAAGATGAGCACCGAGCAGATGGTGGTGTGGGGACTTCAATGCTAAGGGCACCTGATACACCTTATCGGTTTGGCCAAGGACTGGTAAAGCTAGCTAAGAAACTAAATAAACTAATTTATTATTCATTCCAAGATGCCCTCCTCTAACTTAGACTTCACCTATTTATAGGTGGAGTTCCTTACAAAAGCGAAATTCTAATTGAAATACAACTTTTATTCTTTGGGAAAACCTAATTAAAACTACCTAAAAATACCTACAGTCCAAGTTAGACTGAAATGATCCGAACTCGGTGCACCCAGGCGCATTTTTGGCGTGCCCGGGCACTTTTCAAAAAAGTTCTTAGGAATAGTGTTTCGCGCTAGGCAAAATTTGAAAAATGCCTAGGCGCTAGTTCTGCGCCTAGGCATCCAATATGCACCCAGCTGGCTGGGGCATCTAGAGGGCACCCTTTGGTGCCCTCAAGTCCTGCAACCCGAGCAGGTTTGACATATCTTCAGCGGCTTCCGACACCGACAAGGCTGTCTTCGACCATCTTCTCCGGCGAACCTTAATTCTTCAATTGTTTCAAGCACTCCATCTTTATCACTCCCTAACTCTTGAGGTTCAGCATTGTCCTCGAGGCTGATTTGAGGAAGAGGATAAGTATGATACTAGTCTAAAAGTGGTCTTGTGTCCAGGCGACGAGCATCCTTGAGTTGAGATATATGGAACACCAGATGCACCTTGGAGGTGGGTGGGAGAGCAAGCTTGTAGGCAGCAGGGCCGATTACCTCGCTCACATAGAAGAGTCCATAGTATCTATAACAGAGTTAATTATCCTTTCGCTCAGCTAGGGATACTTGACGATGAGGTCTCAATTTAAGAAGGACTCGATCACCAACTTGAAAATGTTTTTCACTCTAGTGACGATTGGTAATTTGTTTCATCCTGTTTTGAGCACGGCATAGCTGGAACCATAACTCCGCAAGGATAACATCGCGTTCACGTAGCTGGGAACCCAACTTGCCTGTCCAATCAGAGCCCCTAGGCAACAAAACCAGTGGTGGAGGGGGCCTGCCATAGACGGCCTCGAATGGAGTCATCTTAATGGCTGAATGAGTGCTGGTGTTGTAGGAGTATTTTGCCCTGTGTAGCCACTTGATCCAGTAGCGAGGATGATCACCACCAAAGCATTGAAGATAAATTTCCAATCCACGATTCACCACTTCGGACTGGCCATCCGTTTTGGGGTGGTAAGCGGAACTCATATGTAAAGACGTACCTTGCAAACGGTGTAGTTCCTTCTAGAAATTGCTGAGAAAAATACGATCACAGTTAGAGACGATCGTTGTAGGACACCCATGAAGCCTAACAATTTCTTTGGTGAAGACAGCGGCTACCTCAATTGCAGTGAAGGGATGTTTAAGGGAACGAAGTGGGCATACTTCCAAAGTCTGTCAACCACTACAAATATCACATTTTGCCTTCCGATGAGGGTAAACCCTCTATAAAATCCATTGCAGTATCAGTCCACACCTTATCAAGTACGAATAACGATTGCAACAGCCCTGCTTGCCGAAGGCATTCAGTTTTTGCCTCGGCGCAAGTAGTACACGAGGCAATATAGTCATGCACATTTCTGGATATTCCGACCCAATGAAATTGATGTGAGATCCATTTGTAGGTGCGAAACTCTTCTCGATGCCCACCAGTTGCTGAATTATGGGCCTCGTATAGCAGCTAGTTCCTAAGAGATGGGCTATTGGGAACACATTTTTTCCTTATGAAGTAGAATTCCATTGCAAATCCTTACTTCAGTCTAGGAGTAATCTGCAGCTTTCTGCCACTCCTTGGCCAGAGGAGGGTCCTCCCTTTGTGCCTTGAGTAGATCATCACAAAATGTGTGCTGGAGTGTTGTGATGGCTGTTAAGCAGGCTTTAGTTTTTCTAGATAGCGCTTCAACTATTGTATTTTAGCTCACCAGCACGATAAACAATTTGACAGTCATAACCAAGTAATTTAACTAACCACTTGTGTTGATCGGGCGTGGACAACCGCTGCTCTAGTAGGTATTTGAGACACAAGTGATATGTCTTGATGATAAATTGATGTCCCAGCAAGTAGTGTCTCCACCTTTGCATTGCCAAGACTAACGCCATGAGCTCCTTCTAGTAGGTAGATCTTGCTAAAGTTGCCGGAGCTAATGCCTTGCTGAAAAAGGCTATAGGCCTGTTGTTCTGTGTGAGCACAACCCCTATTCCTCTACTGGAAGCATCGGTCTCGACGGTGAAAGGGGATTGGAAATCAGGTGAGGATAGAACGGGGGTGGTTGTCATTGCTGTCTTAAGTGCTCAGAAAGCCTTCTCTACCTCGTTTGTCCAATTGAAAGACCCTTCTTAAATAGTACTGTCAAAGAGTGCTGCCGTAGCTCCATAATCTTTAACAAACTTGCGATAATAACCCGTTAGCCTTAGAAATCCTCGAAATGCAGTAGGGGTCTTAGGCACTAACCAATCGGTCATGGCCTGGATTTTTAACGGGTCTGCAGCAGCTATTCCCTCTTCGGACAAAATGTGTCCAAGGTAGTCCAGCTGAGTGCTCCCAAACTGGCAATTGGACATATTTGCGTAGAGCTTCTCATTCTATATAATCTTGAATACCTCGGCCAGGTGAGTCATATGCTTCGACCAGCTTTTGCTGTACACTAGAATGACATCAAAGAAAACAAGTACGAATTTTCTGAATAAGGGTAAAAAAACCCGTTCGGGACTGAAAAGTAGTAGACGCGTTGGTCAATCCAAAAGGCATAACCAAGAAATCGTAGTGCCCGTTATGTGTACGGAAGGTCATTTTATGGACATCCTCTTCCTTAACACGAATTTGATGATACCATGATTTGAGATCTATTTTGGAGAAAAAACTTTGCTCTATGTAGCTCATCTAGTAATTCATCAATGACGGATATCAAAAATATATCTTTCACGGTTATTCCGTTAAGTGCTTAGTAGTCTGCAAAATCTCTAAGATTCATTTTTTTTTTTTTTTTGACAAGTAACACCGGAAAAGAGTAGGCGGAGCAGCTCGGCCGAATTATTCTTTGCGAAAGCTTTTCCGATACGGCGCTCTCAATTTCGGCCTTTTGAATATGGGGGTATCTATATGGCCTTACATTGGCTGGGGCAGCTCCAGGCATCATGGAAAGCAGTAATCATGCAATCTTCGGGATGGTAATTCCAGAAGGAGCTTGAAAACTAGTGTAAAACGGCTCACTAGTGCTTGCAGGTCTGCTGGCAATGCCTCCTTTGCTGTTAGTGCAGAATGCTCTAGGGCCATCAAGCGCAGAGAGCATAAAGTCCCATTAGGTCTGAGACTGGTGAGCTGAGACACACCCTATTCCATGATCCCTTGCAGCAAAAACTTCTTCCCTTGCAAGGTAAATCGCATGTCTAATCTATCCCAGTTGCATATTATTGGACTATATTATCAGGCTATATGTGAGACAAGCCTATTATATGTACTCTATAAATATCCGTACGTGTAAACTCTAATTATCATTATTCATTATACTCAATTTTATTATTATTTCTTCATTAATTGTTTAATGGTATCGATCCAAGTTAATTTGAAAAATTTTTTTCTTTACACATAATTGATTCCTTTTCAATTTTTCATCTTCATCAATTTCATCAAAAAATTTTTTTTTTCTACACATAAAACTTTTTTTTCCTCTTTACCAGCAATCAATCAAGAAAAAAAAAGAAAATACAAACCCTAGCGCGTCGCCGCCGTTTTTCTCTCCTGCACCGCCGCTGTAATTTTCATTGCCGCTATGCTTGTCTTCATCTTTCCGTTACCGCCGACTCCTCTATTGGTCCATCACTACCGCTGATTTCACCGATTTTTGCTGCCGTCTTAATCATCGCCGCCGCAGATTTTATCAAATTTCCGTTGCCGCGCGCTCAGTTCTGCTTCCCGCCGCACGCTCCGTTCTCTGCTTCTCGCCGTCGCCGCAACTCGCTGCTACCGCCGCTTGCCACTGCCGCGGCTAGTCGACCCAAACCAGTCGAACCATGCGAACCCGATCTAGTGGGGCCAGCTCAACCCTAGCAGCTGCCGGCCTGGCCCGCAACTGTAGGCTCGGCCCGGTTAAAAAAAAAAAAAAAACTATTTTGATGATGCCTTCGTCTGATTTCTTTCGAGACTTTCTACCGACATCCACTGACTTTCCTTTGAGTACTGCTAATGATTGGGCTGAATGGGCTGCTTCAATTAGAACTATTCCTCGTGGACGCCGTCTTCTTAGTCATCTTGATGGCTCTATTCAGCGTCCTCTCTCACTACCAGATGATGCATCTATTGAGGTAAAGAATAACATTCGTATTGCGTAGGACATTTGGGATGATCATGATGAACAAATTCTTGCATTTATCATTGCATTTGTTGATCAATCTCTTCGACCACATCTTGAAGACATCCCGACTGCTGCATTATTATGGGAGACTTTGACTACTCAGCTTGTTCAATCAAGTGGTGCTAGAGAGTATCAAATTCTCACCGAGACTTAGGCCGTCGAATAAGGTGATCGCACTATCCAGGAGTTCACTACATTTATGCGAGGTTACTAGCACGAGCTCTTGAAGCTTGAAGGTCATAGCTGTGCCTGCCATGAACGTCGTATCTGCCATGAACAACGTCAACTTTATCAGTTTCTTATGGCTTTGTGTTCAGAGTTTCAAACAGTGAGTGGTCGTATCATACAAAATAACAGCAGTCTAGATGCTGCCATTTATGAGCTCGTTGTCGAGAAGACTCGCTTACGGTCTCTTTCGATGATAGTACCCATATTGACTCCTGGTTCAGATACAGTATTTGCTGCATCTTCACGCACTTCATCTTCCACTTCGGGAGACACTAGTGCTCATACTCGCAGGAATTCTTTCCATTCTCGTCAGCAATTCTTTTGTACTCATTGCAAGAAATCGGGTCATACTGTGGATGGTTGTTTTCAGCTTCACTCACATCTACTTACTCAGTATCGGGAGCGGAAGAAGGCGAAAGATTCTTCCACTACTCGCCCTTCAGTTGCACAGGCGAATGTTGTTGATGCTGTTCCTATCTCTCAGTCTATCACCAATGATTCAGCTGATATTCACCATCGTCTTGCTCAGATAGAGCTTCAGCTTCAGCTACAATCCATTTTTGCTGGTTTATCTGCCTCTACTTCTTCCGCTGCTCCTGGTATGTCTTCCTCTTGGATTTTAGATTCCGGTGCATCTTATCATATAACTTCTAATCTATCATTGTTATTTGATACGACATCTTTACCAGCAAACTTTGCATCTTTACATACTACTGATGGCTTTCAACTAACCATCACTTAATCTGGCTACATTATTTCTAACTCTCTCAGTCTATCTTTTGTTTTACATGTTCCTCATCTTACCCTACACCTAATCTCAGTCAGTTCTCTTTGTGAAAGCGGGCTTATTGTTGTCTTTGATTTCCTTACCTGTTCTTTGCAGGATCCTCGTACCGGCCAGACGATTGATCGTGCTCGTAAAAAGGGGCGCCTGTATCACTTAGAGTATCTCCATCTTTTTTTTTTCGACTACTTCAAATTTTAGTTGTGCTGCTGTTGCTGCGTCTGCTGCTGATTTATGCACAGACGTTTAGATCATGTTTTTGAATCTCATCTAAAGAGTCTAATCGATAGTGGAGCTTTTGGGCGAGTTTCTTTTTCTCTTTTATTTTCATGTACTAGCTGTAAGTTGGCAAAATATTCAGCTTTACCTTTTCATCAAAATTTATCTAAAACTTCTCATGCCTTTGATCTAGTTCATTCTGATATTTGGAGACCGGATCCATCTATGACTGGATTTGTTTACTACGTGAGTTTCATTGATGACTATACTCGTTACACTTGGGTTTATCTTATCCGTCATCGTTTTGAAGTTTCTACTATATATAACACTTTCAGCACTATGGTTCATACTCAGTTTAATACTCGAAGTAAGATTTTTCGTTCTGATGGTGCTCGTGAATATACATCTTCTACTATGAGATCCATCTTATAGTTTCATGGCACCCTTTTTCAACAATCTTGTCTTTATACACCTGAACAGAATGGATTAGCGGAACGTAAGCATCGTCATATTCTTGAAACTGCTCGCTCTCTCTTGCTCTCCTCTTCAGTTCCAAATCTTTTGGGCAGAAGCTATTCTTACCTCTGTTAATCTAAATCAATATTACCTCGTCATCTGTTTTGTATAGCAAGACACCTCATGAGAGTTTATTTTTATCTCCTACAGACTATAATATGATCCGCACTTCTGGGTGCACTTATTTTATTCTACTTCCTACAAGTGAACAGACAAAATTGACTACTCGATCAGTCAAGTATGTCTTACTTGGCATTAGTTAGGAACATAAGGGGTATCGATGTTATGATCCCACAGCACGCCGACTTCACATTTCTCGTCACATCACTTTTCTTGAGAACTCTAATTATTTTTTCACTTCACTTCCTGATGTTTAATTTCTAATACCATCACATTCTCTTTCATCCAGTTCATCTAACTCTTCTCACATGTCTATAGATCCTACTCCATTACTTCCCTCTATTGATACCGCCCATTTTTCGACACACAAATGCTGGCTAACGAGGATTCTCTCCATTCTTTTCCAATTTCACCAATTTTTAATTTATCTACATCTCCACCACCACTTGTTCGTCAGTCACAACGTCCTCATCGTCCTCCTACTCGTTTTACACCAGATTGTTTAGGCCCGCTTGATAGGTTTGGTTTTGCCACCCTTATCTCATACTCTCCACAGTTTCATTCATTTCTTACTGCTATTCATACTACTCGTGAACCTAATTCTTACCGAGAGACAATTCAGTACCATGAGTGGCGAAAGGCAATGGCAGATGAGTTTCGTGCATTTTAGCAGACAGATACTTGGGATTAGTTCCATTACCGGAGGGAATACAGCCTATTAGTTGTAAATGAGTTTTAAGGTTAAATATCGACCTGATGGCTCCATTGGGAGGCATAAGGCTCGTCTTGTTGGCAGAAATTTTACTCAGGAGCATGGGATTGATTTTGATGAGACATTTTCTTCTATTGCCAAGATGACTACTGTTCGCACTCTATTAGCAGTTGCTGCTATATGTCAGTGGCCTCTTTATCAGATTGATGTGAAGAATACTTTTCTTTATGGTACATTATCGAAGGTTGTTTATATGCAGCCACCTCTAGGTCTTTCTACTCCTTCGGATCATGTATGTTGTCTTCGTCGTGCTATTTATGGACTCAAACAGGCTCCTAGAGTTTGGTTTGAGTATTTTCGGCGAGCTATTACAGAGGCAGGATTTCAGCAGAGTTCTCAGGATCACTCCTTATTTGTGCGGTCCTCATCGTAAAGGCGGGTACTCCTGTTATTGTATGTAGATAATATGATTTTAACAGGGAATGATATTGCAGATATTGCAGCCACGAAAAAACACTTACATCAACAGTTTCAGATGAAGGACCTTGGATATTTACGCTATTTTATTGGATTGGAGATTGCGCAAAGTTGTAGAGGAATTTTTATTTCTCAACAAAAATATACTTCTGACATTATTAAATCTGCAGGCTTATTTGATAATCGGACGGTTGATACCCCTTTAGAGCTTCATGTGAAACTTCGTCCTACAGATGGTGAGCCTCTCACAGATCCTACTCGGTACAGACGGCTTGTCGGTCAGCTTATCTATCTTTGTATGACTAGGCCAGACATTTCTCATGCAATAAGTGTCATCAGTCAATTTGTTTCTGCACCGCGATCAGCACATTATAGTGCTTTACTTAGGATTCTCAGATATCTTCAAGGCACTATTACTCGCTCTTTGTCTTCCACATCTACTTTGGAGTTTCAAGCTTTTACTGATGCAGATTGGGCTGGTGATCCAACCACTAGACGTTCTACTACAGGTTTCTGCATATTCATTGGTGATTCATTGATTTCGTGGCGCAGTAAGAAACAGGATGTCATTGCTTGTTCTTCAACAGAAGCCGAGTATCGAGCTATGACTGCTACCACAAGGGAGATTATTCATGTGCAGAGATTACTTACTGATGGGTTACATTTACAGGAGCTACTCCTCTTTACTGTGACAATCGGAGTGCTATTCAAATTGCAAGCAATCCAGTTTTTCATGAACGAACGAAACATATTAAGATTGACTGTCACTTCGTTCGTGAGCATTTTCTGTCAGGTACTATTTCTTTACTACATATTGTCTCTACTGATCAACTGGCAGATTTCTTTACGAAATCGCATCCGACATCGAGATTTCAAACATTATTGAACAAACTAATATTGTTTGACCCATCATGAGTTTAAGGGAGGATATTGGATTATATTATCAGGCTATATATGAGACAAGCCCATTATATGTACTCTATAAATATCCGTAAATGTAAACTGTAATTATCATTATGCATTATACTCAATTCCATTATTATTTTTTTATCAATTGTTTCACATATAAGGTCTCCCAAACTTCGGAGCCACTGGATTTCTAGTATTAAGCCATCCCCCTGAGGGAAAAAGGTAAGCATCCACCACCAATTCCACACCCTACACAGCTAAGGGAATCTCCTTGCAGATGACCTCTATAGAGTGTGACCGTCCATCCGCAAGTTCCACCTTCAGCGGTTTGACTACATTTTGTGTGAGCCTCAAATGCTTGGCTAATCGATGTGACACAAAATTGTGCGTGCTATCCGAATCTATTAGAATGATTACCTTGTGTTTCTTGATCCTCCCCACCACTCGGATGGTTTGTGACACTATCATATCTTGCATTACGCTTAACGATAAAGTAGCATCTTTAGTATTTTCCTCCTCGTCAAGTACTTTAATTTCATCTTCCTCTTCAGTTTCACTAACTGCAATGGAATATAGACGGGTGGTGCATTTGTGGTCTGGCGTAAACCTATCATCACAGTAAAAGCACAGCCCCTTGATCCTCTGAGCATTTACTTCTATTAGGGACAAGCTGGAGCTTCTTGATGTGGAATTTTGCAAATGAGTGGCTGCTACTGCAGCACTACCTGAGGAGTACTGGCTGCCCGTGTGCTTGTAGGGGCTAACTGGTTAGCTCTGTGAAGCACCGATCCTCCAACACGATCACTAGTTGAGCCTATAGATGTCTTGAATTCGAACATCCTAGCCAGCATGTAGGTAGTCTGCAATTCCTAAGGTTGAGCAGCCATTACATCCATAGTATGTCTTTGGTTGAGTCCCCACAGAATCAATCGATCAAATCCAATTCGATGGTACATGGGATCCGTGTTCGAAGTTCTTCGAAGGCGGTTTGATACTCACTAAGGGAGCCTATTTGATGTAGTTGTTGCATAGCAAAACTTGGATTTTTGAAGACATTTGGCCCAAACCTCATCATGATATCATCCTTGAGCTCTTCCCACGTGTGTTGAGCTTTGTCCTGCTCGAAGCTTTTGTACCATCGATTTGCTTCATCTTGCAAATACATTGTGGCAATACTTACACGCTCCAAAGGTGGTTTTGGTATTACCGGAAGTATTTATCAGCGAAGTACAACCATTCATTTGGTCCGTTCCCGTTGAAATAAGAAAACTTGTGTCTCCCTTTATTACCAGTAGGATAAGGATCGATTGGATGATAATTAAGCTGATTTGCTGTGTTGAAGCCATGCTGGTGTTGTCCGATATGATAAGTGTTTGCATAGACTTGGGAGTTAGGTTTGTGGAAGTTTTGACTCTGCTGGTAGTAGCCATGTGAGTTGGACTTCCCTAGTATGGCATGAACTGCTGGTTGTTTGGAGTTACTGGTTGATGCTTGCCAGTTGAGTTCGGTTTAAGGTTGCCAGAGGGGGTTTTGGGTCCACTGGGGTACCTGGCTGTTGTGGCTAGGTGATTGTTTGTGAAGTGTGAGAGGTTGATGGTTGTGCAGTGGGAACTTAAGGTCAAATGGTTAGAATTGTTACCTTATTCAAGTGGTTGTTGCGGTTTGGGTTGATCTTGTGTCTTGTTGTTGTCCTTGTCTAGTAGAGCGGTGGCGATCCGTCAAATGTTAGCCGCCATGAGACACATCTAATGCATTACATCTCTTATGGTTAGTTCTTCTTACACCAATCTTGGTTGATTTGAAGTTTTGGGAGAGTTGGGGAAAGTGGTGTGGTGTTTTCCCATGGAACATTGCCCTCGTACCAGGTTGATACACTTTGATCTATCTAGCTAAGGATTGCTAAAGCTAGCTATGAAACTAAATAAACTATTTTATTATCCAATTCCAAGATGCCCTCCTCTAATCTAGACTTCACCTACTTGTAGGTGGAGTTCCTTACAAAAGCGAAATCTAATTGAAAAAACTCTTATTCTTTGGGAAAACTAGTTAAAACTACCTAAAAATACATAGAGTTCAAGTTGGACTCAAATGCCTCAAAACTGGTGCACCTCGGTGCAGTTTTGGTGCGCCCGGCACTTTTAAAAAAAGTTCCCGGGAACAGTGTTTTGCGCCTAGGCATATTTTGAAAAATGCTTAGACGCCAGTTCTGCGCCCAGGCATCTAGTGGGCACCCTCCTGGATGGGGAATATTTTACAATTAATTGCTCCTTCATTTAATTAAGGATGATGGAAGTACTACATAACCAAGGATTACATTCTCAAGGACGATGTACTACTTAGGAGCATAGTTTTCAAACCCAACTCAGTGTATGACCCGAAAAAGTTACCGGATCACCGGGTAACCGGACAGGTCATCGGGTCGACCCATTGGGTCAAATTAAATTTATTAAATAATTATTAATATAGAAATATAATTATATGTATTATATAGTATCTTTTATAACAACTATTAAAAAAATAAAAAAATAATTATATACGAGAAATATGAATATGTTTTTAAAATTACTACAGTACTTAATACAATAGTCAAAAAATCTAACATATAGTAAAATCTCTATACTTTATGCATTACAAAGAACAAATTATCTACATTATATATTTTATTTATTTATTACTTTCTAATAAAATATAAAAAATAAGAAAATAAATTAGTAACGAAAGAGTACCCGATAAAGTACATATTTTAGAATGCTAATAAAAATACTTTTTTATTTTAAATAAATAAATAAATAAAAAAAAATATATATATATATATATTAAATATTAAAACCAGATCGACTCATTCAACCGGTCACCGAAGTTGACTTAGGACCACGGTCGATCGACCGTTTTATGTTAACTTTCGATCGGAATCGGTGTAGGTCATTTGTTTTAGGTTAGTCGAGTTTTAAACCTATGCTTAGGAGACGATTGGAAGTTCCTAGCAGTTTTTCTAAAATAAAATTTTTGTAAAATTTAGCTTAAATTTTTATTAAAACTAATATATATATATATATATATACATATATTATACAATATATAATTTTATCTATATTTTTAAATTTCAAAAATAAAAAAATATATTAAATAATATAAAATTTTTAATGAAGATAATGCTATAACTACGGTCTAACACCTCCTTAGTTCTTCTAACATAAAACTTAGTGAATAAACAGAAACGAGCAATATTTCAACCCCATTAATTTGTATGGTTAGATGATAATGTATTTAAGTTTTATCTACACTATACATTCAAGTTTTTTTGGTTTATTATTTTTATTAAAAATAAGTTAGTAAAGAGTGAGTAATCAGAAAATAAATTATTATAAATAATATTGTTAAAATTAAGCTATAATTTTTTAAAAAATAAATTAAAAGTGATTTTTTATTTTTTAGTGAAAAAAATTGATGAAAATAACACACCCTTTCCGTTTCTTCCTTTTCTCTTTATCCTCATTTTTCTTTGTTCTCCTCCTTGATACCACTTTCCCCAAGCTTCACCGCGGCCGTGAGCCCAATTCCTGCCCGCTGCTACGCGACCATCTCCCCTGCTTCTGATCGCCTCTTCTTTGTCCTCGGCCTTCAATTTCTCCTCTCCATCCTGCCGTCGCACGTCCGTTGAAGCTCGTGGGCAAGCACGACCGCGACGCTCGGCGAGAGAGAGAGAGAGACGCGATTGTCGCTGTGGATCCCTTGCCGGAGATTAATCAAGGAATAAGCTCTCGTCTTGTCCTTCTTTTATTCCCACTCGCATCATCAATTTGGCTGGCTGCTAATCGAGTAGCCGCTGCAGACCGTAGCTGCCGTCGTCGCTGTGATCACGCCACCGCAAGCGCGCGACGGCACTCGTCCTATGCTGCTGGTGCTGCTTGCATCTTCACACTGAATTCCGTTCTTCCGGCCCACTCGACTCCGGCCGGAACTCTGGTATCGCTGTTATTCAGCAAGTAGCGGGTCCCACAGCGCAGGTGAGTTGCACTGCCTACATTTGGCTCTTCAATCGTTATGTTGAATCACCAATTAAGTCGTCTGGTCTTAGGCACTCTTTAGGACTGATTTTTGGAAGAGTTGACGTCACAAAGATGTATGGGGATCTGATGGTTCCCTTATTTGACAAGTCTTTTGATTGAGGCTAGCACTAGTATTAGGCAATGATTTGTGGATAATGAATCGTGAAGGGGACTGAGTATGATGTGTCTATGTTGGTAGTGTGATTATTGAGCTGTAGTGTTGCAAGTGCTAAGTAGAACTCGTTTCCGATATTTATGATAAGGTGGTAAACATATGCATTGATATGTGTTAGGATCGAACTAGAAGGTCAGGCGTGCTAATCGGCTTGAGGACAACATGTGGACTGGATGATATTGAAGGACCTGAGGTAAGGAGTACCATGCCTTTTCCTCTTAGCTAGGTATCGTTAGGTTTTCGGCACTAGTAATATCTGCTTTGATCAATCCGGCATATCTTGCCACTGATGTTGCATAATTGATTTTACTCCCTCATGATGCATATGTATATGGTGCATGTCTTCTGAGTAACGAAAGATATTTTACGATAGCATGATGGCATTCTGACTGTTAGAATCTGTGCCTGATTGGATTATTGCATGAGTATACTTGGAAATTAAATGCATGAGTTTCATGTATGATTAAAAATGATTTGATACATTACTGTTATGCTTTTGGCCTGATGGGCTTATGATTTATGGTTGGATATTTTACAAGCTTTGACTACAATTGTATATATTGTTGTATATGTGATTTTGCTACGTATGGATGCTCACGTTGCATTAAGCAAGCGAGATTAGTCAAGCTCTGAGTTCAAAATTTCTCTCTTCTCTCTCTTCTTTTCTCCTCTCTCTCTCTCTCTCTTGCTTCTTCTCCTATGAATGTGGACGTATGTAGGCCCATGCATGTGGGAGCGAAATCACGCTAATTACCTAGATTGCTTGTATCAATATGTGGATATGAGCTAGAGATTTGCTCTCGTTCGGGCTATGATATCTTGACTCTATGACTGGTATTAAGTGTTAAGAGATAGGGGTGACAATATATAACCGACCTGCGAACCCAACTCGAAATCGATTCATTTGAATTGGGTTCGATTTTATTTTAGTCATGTTCGGATCAATTCGATATTGATTCAGTAATTAAATGGACTTAGGTCGGATTGAATTGATCGGAAGTTGACCCATTTAACCCATATACTCATTTGAGTAGCATATATTTACATAATTATTAAAAAATATTTAAAATAATAATATTAAAATTTAATTTTGATATATATATTATTTTACTTAATTTATTATCTTATTAATATTTTACATAATTTATAAATTTTGTCAAAATTAAATATTTTGTTGTCTTGGATATATGTTACACTAACAATTTCCATCTATTATTGTGGTAATTAGTTTTTATGATTTTTGTTTTAACAGTTATGCTTATTAAAAGATCGATCCGAATTTAACCAGTTATTAAATGGATTGGATTAGGGTTGACAATTTTGACCACGGATTAGATGTTGGGTGATTTTGATCCGTTATTACATGGACCGACCCGACCTGTTAACTCATGTTACCACTCCTAATTAGAGTTTTACTGATTGGTATTTTATTTTGGATTAATGATTGGTATTTATCTTGAAATATTAACTAGTATTTATCTTGACATATTAACTAGTATTATTGATTATTCAAAGATTTTATGATTCCATATTATTCTTTTTTATAATTAATTTATATTTTTGAACAAATCCATCAATTTAGTACTAATTATATAAACATAGATAGAATTCAATTTATTGATTATAATAATTAATTTCGTTTAATAGTCACAAATTATTGAGTAATTTTTAAAAAGATTGTGGCTACAATAATTGTGAAACTAATTTTTATTTTATTGTTTATTCTATTATGATGGCAAGATATAGAGGATAAATTATTATGTTATTATAACTACATTGATTATTTCATTGATCTTGTTAAGCATAATGCACATGAATATGTTTTTGTTATAATAATAGCATAATGATTTTCTTCCCTTCATGAATATTTTAGAAAAGTACGTAGTAGCTTCTCAAAAGTTATAAAGGACACCAAGACAATTAAGAACAATGTGAAAGAGCTGAACGTTAGGATGGTGCATTGGCAACTATCTACAGTTCATAGTCTCCTCATCAATGATCTCTTCAATCTGGTTCCTCACGTTCATGAAGTTCTGTTACACCATGGGCTTCGAGCTATTTAAGTCTCTTATTTTCTCTAGAAAAGTTAGGAAGTTCAATTTTATTATAAGTGTTTTGAGTTGTATTAGAAAAATAGTATTTGCTTATGTAGTTAAAAGTTCTATGTAGAGATGCATTCTTATAGAAGAAAACGCTATCTTGTATGGTAAGATATTAGTGTTAAGTGTTCAAATTAGGTTGAAGTTCTAATCTTAGTACAATAGTAGTAGAACTAAGGGGGCGTTTGAGAGTGCTTTTGAAATGGAGTTTTTTTAAAACGAAAGATATTTTTGTCCTTTTTTTAAAAACGAGATATAATTTTTTGACCTAAAAAATAATAAAAATAAGTAATAAAAAATCTCACTACGTAGAATTTTTCATACTTTCTAAATTTTTAAATAAGTTTTCTAAATACTTATAAAAGGTGTATTGAAAAACGTAAAATGAATAAAAAGTTGTTTTTGAAAAACGCAATGCCAAACGCCCCCTATAATTTTGCTTATAAGTTTTAGCTATAAATAAAAATACTTGGCACCTCATGTAAGCATGGAAGAAAAATTGAATTAGTTATTTTGTTGTGGTTTTACCATTAGTTTCTTAATTTTCTAGCATTAGAATAGTTTCGCGGTTTGTGTGATCACGAATCGTATCAAATTTCTTGTCATGTTACCGACATTATTCTCCTTCAGATCAACCAGCCCGCTTTGCAGAGATGTGATGAGCTCACTATAGAGCTCCCCTGTAGCTCCCAATGATCCATAGAACCCTTTAGGTGATGTTTACCTAAGCTTTTCATCTACTTTTCGTTCAACTTTTCATTTCATATTTTTCAATAAAACTTTTATAATATTTACATTTTTTTAATTTAGAAAGTACCAAAAAATTTAAATCGTAAGATGTTATTACTTATTTTTATTATTATTTTTTGAGTTAAAAAAAAAGAACTTGTTTTTTGAAAATTTTTAAAATATCTTTTATTTCAAAAAATCTCCTTATTAAAAGCACTTCTAAATATTAATACCCTTCAACTGCTTTTCTTTCGAGTAAGTAAATTTTAGAAGCCTCTTCAATACATAATTATCATATTTATTCAAGGATAATTACTATTTAGATTAAAAAATATTAGTTGGCAAATTCATCACATAATTATCATTGATTGATAGCATTTGTTTGAAAAATAAGTAATAGGACTTTTCAAATACAAAGCAAAACTTCGGCATTAAATCCACTAAAAAAATCTTCAACTCAAAATATATTAATTATGAAGCCGCACGACTACTAGTTAGTACACTTTAAAAGGAGCATTTGGGAGTACTTTTAAAATAAAACTTTTTTAAAATATAAAGTATTTTTAATATTTTTTAAAAATGAGCTTTATTTTTTATCTTATAAAAATAAAAAAAATAAGTAATAAAAAGATCTTACTGCGTAAAATTTTCTATAATTTTTAAAATTTTAAATAAGTTCTCTAAATACTTATAAACAATATATTGAAAAACATAAATTATAAAATTGAAAATTGATTTTCTGGAAAGCTTTGCCAAACGCACTCCAAGGCATGCTTTGTTAGTTAGGACTTGGGAAAACCAAATTAAGAATTCTGAAGAGGTAGCATACTTCCTTAGACGGGAAACTATAGTAATGAAAAGTTTGTTAGACGCTATCAAACTACAAGTTTCGCTCATTTCTTATTACAAAATCCTGAATGCCGAAAGTTACAATTCATTTTATTTTTTTCAAATAAATATATATTATTATTATTGTATTTAAACTTTTTATGTTGTTGTATTTAGTTCTGTTTATTTTTTAGCTCATAAGGTCTTATGAATTTCATTTCTCTTTGAATTTTCAATGCATTAATAAGTATGATTATTAAAATTTTAATTCAAATATTAAAATTTATGATTTTATATTTTTATTTTATAATAAAGATTTTATTTTCATCAAAATTGTAAGATTGTGCTAGGATTTCGGTCTTAAACGTAACATCGTTAAAATCGAGATCCTACCTATGATTTTATATATCCTATTGTTAGGGCTTGTTTGTATTAACAAAACATGGGGTGTTGCTTGGCAAATTTTGCCTACACGTATAATCTATCTGCCGCGCATGATAGAACCAATTCTCTAATTTCTCTTGGCCAGCTGTGTCTTTGTATCTATGCCGATCACCGGAATTCTTCTTAAATTCAGGCTCTGGTTCAATCCTTCACTTCTTCTGGTTCAGTTCTTCACTTCAATTTTATTTTAGCCGTGGACCGGTGTCAACGGACTAGAGAAAATTGTTCTCCGACGAAGTTTCCGGTAGCTCTGTTGATGTACGTGTCAAATCTCGCTCTTTTCTTCTCTCTCTTGTTACGAATTGGTTCTGGGAGTGATGTAGAGACAGATCACAAATTTATCTGTTTAGATTATTAATTTTCTGTTGATCGATTCTCTATATGTGATATTAATTTTTCATATTTTGGCTTATCTATGCAATTTGGCTTATCAATGTTGGACTTCGATTCAGATAATTGTTTACAGATTGATTTATGATTAGTTTCTATTTGATGCATGTAACTGAAATTGATAAGATTGATGTGTGGGTGGCATGGTTTTAGATTTTTATTGCTGAGATCTTATCCCTGTGTATATCCTGAAGACATGTAATATGACTGAGTGAGATTAATATGGATGAACAATTGAAGATGATTGAGTGAATTTAATATGGGTAGGACAGTAGCCAGTAGGAGAAAATTGTTTGAACAAAATTGTTGTTACTTGTTTGCATTGTTGTGCAGAAGGGTTTTTTTTTAGTATCTTTACTTGTTTTCCTTCTGCATTTTTTTGTCAAGTCTTGCTTAATTAAAAGTTATGTAATAATGTGCAAGTAGCATTCTTCATTCTGCATTTCTGCCCTGGTTTATCTGATGATATTTATGTACTTAGCAATTTGCATTCTTCATTGTTCATTTGTGCTCTGATTTTTCTAGTTTTCTGCATTTTTGCTCTGCTTCTTATGTACTGATGTTTATGTACACCAGAAAATGGGTTTTCTGCATTTCTGTCTGGATTCTAGAAACCAGAAAATGCTCTGGTTTTTCTGCAAGTACACATGTTATTTACTGAATATGTAGATGCTTATGTAATGATGTTTATGTAAAGTACTGGAAACCAGAAAATGATTCTAGTCATGTAATGATGTTTATGTAAACTACACATGTTACTTTTGTTATGTGCATAATGTTTATGTTCACATAGAGCACAATTCAATCACAGAGAGCTCAAGAAAAAAGAATGTCACTAATGGAAATAGTTGAAACTAGTTCTATTTTACGTCATCATTCTTTGCTGTTACAGGAGTCAGACAGGGGTTTCCAGCACTAGTTGTAACTTGTGAGTCATGTTCACATTCTATGTTTGCTACTAGTTGTAAGTCTATCAACCTGTTACAATGTCAGATTTGAATATTTTTGTATACTGCATAGGGATCTCAAGTACTTCTATTCTGTTATGTTCAGACTTCAGAGAGACTTTGAATGCTACTTCTGATGACTCTGGTCATCTGGTGACTGCAAAACAGTATGAGAAAATTTTTTAGTAGGGGGCTTTAAAAAAATAAACTTTTCTGTTACTGCAAAGCGATAAGCCTGTCGTTGTTGCTCAAAAATATTATCACATTGTAAGATATTATTTGCAATTTTAAACAAATATTATCTAAAGTTTAAAGATATTAAACAATATTATAAAAAAATTATTGAGTAAAATGTTATGATTTTACTTAAAATTCTGATTTTATGATCCTACTTAGGTTGAGCGATGATCCTACTTAAAATCCCGATATTGACAACCATGTTCATAAGTCATATATTAAGTTTCACAGTTTTAAAAGACATATTTATTGAAGTTTTAATTCACAATGATTTTATTTGTTCTTGTTTTGGAAAAACATAAAATATTGGGAAAGACATTCTGTTACTTTCACCTCACTTAGATTGGGCGCGTTTTTTTTTTTTTTTGTGCTTATTTGTTGTTTGACCTCTCTGATATTTCAGAGGCAAGTGGGAAGATGGGCAGATTGGATTAGCGTGTCTAAGGTATATTCCACATACCTCATATTCTTTCTATGTAGTTGACAGTAACTTCAAGAGACATTTACTTCTGTAATGCTGTTTTATATTGTATTTAGTTGCATTACTTTTACTTTGAAATTTGTATTATGTATGGTCGGCTACTGGCATCCTATAGCTTGTGTTTTGTTTTATTTTGGTAGTTTGAGTTTATTACTCTTTTCTTTGGTATTAGCTTTGGTTAGTTCGTCAATGTTTTATAAACTGCAAAGGTTTCCATTAGGTTATAAGGGAGACTGCCAAAATTTTTGAGAATTTCGTTACGAGTTGAGTATTGGTTTAAGCATACTGGGTTGGTCCAAGCTTGACCTAAACTAGGTTTTGGTTTATGGTCTAGTTTCGGTCGTGACAGTATCAACCCCAATCTATATTAGAAGTCATACCTTTTCTATGTTTTTGGTGTAGAGACGGTAATGGAGTTCACTTGGGAAGATGCAAGAAGGTTGAGTTCAACTGTTCATCGGAATCAAGTTTTACTGGATAAAAAGAGAAGGTGAAATTCTTGACCCAATTAGTTCAAACTCATTTTAGATTTCTTTGTTTGTTGTTAGTTTGATGAATGTACCGTTTGTGATTGTGCTATGAAGGTGGTTGATGCGATTACCAACTGAAAAAACACCAGAAGGTACTCGAAAGAGTCAGAGAGCACCCAAGTTTCTATCAACTCGGTATTTTCAATTTTTACCTTAATGCCTTACCGTTGCTTTTTAGAATACTAATCAATCAGGTTTGATGTGCTGTAATGAAAAGGTATATGTTTTTCTTGGATATATGTAGCTTTAAATATTCTGTTTTCCTTTTCCTTTTAATGACTTGAACTTAGTTGGTTATATATAGAGTTTCATTATAAGAATCTGTATATTTGAAGTATTTTGTAGTGGGAAGATCTGGGAGTAATGATGATTACTTTCCTTTTAATGCTGCAGCAGATATTTGCCAGAATCTTACCTGAGGAATGATGAAGTAAGTCTCCTTGTGCTTTCAAGAATTTTCATTTATGTCTTGTGACTTAGTTAGATTGGTACTTCGATCATATGGCTTTATTTACTGCACGAGAGAAATAGAAGGGCAAGATCATATTTTCTTTTTCTATGAATAGTTGTTATGGACTTTGTCTGTATTTAGGGTCTTATTCAGTCATTTACATTGTAAAAGCATTTATTAGAGCTTGTTCTTTTCTCAAATGCAACACTAATCGACAGGTTTGTTCAGTTGGCAATCAGTGTAATTCTTTTTTTACTGTTTTCTTGATGAAGCTAAATACTTTTATCAGGTTCCTCTAGAGATTTTGAGAACCCGAGTTGAGAAAGCCTTTGGATCACCAGGTGACAGCCAGGAGAGTCACCACATAGTCCACGACTATCTCCATCTATTTGACAAAGAGAGATTGGAAAGTGAAAATTCAGATTTTTCGGATTTCATAAAAGCTTTTTCCTCTATTATAAATGACTTGAATAACAATGGACTCTGCCATATTGCTCATATTTTGACTGATGGCGGCAAAATCACCTTCAAGAAAAGAAGTTCATATATTAGAAAGGCTATTAAAAGTGACATCAAGCAAGTTTTTAAGAAGTCCGATCAAAATGGTAACTTGAGGTTACTAGAGAAACTATCAGAAATTTTCAAAAGTCCATACAACTTTAGAAAGAAGCAATTGGCAATGACCACTCCAATTTCTGCTCGTCTTTGTGCAGCCATTGACAAGGCCTTAGAAAGACTTGATGAGATGCCATTCCAGACGCTTTCCACAATGAACAGAAAGCTCAGAGGTACTGAAGCCTCTCCGCAATTTCCACCTGCCCTTTCTACTTGCAGTCGAGATAAGCTTCTTGAGATTATAAGCAACAAATGCAAGATGTTGATCCCAACCCTTAAGGAGGGGATGGACTTACCAAAACCATTAGCCAAAGCCTTGTCCGTCATGATTTTATCTACCAAGCTGCAGACTGGTAATATTAATTTATCAACATCGGAGTTTTTTCCTTTTGCTTCAGAAGTTTTGAATATGCAGAATGAAATTTTAAGAGCTCTTTGGTCTCTTAAAAAGATTGAATATCGCAAGTTGAAAGTCTTGCAATCCGTGGTGGATCCACAAGGGAAAGTTGCTAATAAGAAATTTAGGATAGCTCTCAGAAAGTACTTGATGGAATATTTGTTTGAATGTGATGAGATAGCTGTTCCAGAAGATGTATTATACATACTTGCCTTCATAAACAGGAAGCAGCAACTCTTGATGCATTTAAATGAAATGTGTGATGAAGAAGCTGACTTAGTTTTGAATGTTAGCGCTCATCTTAACCAAGTTGTGTCTAGCTTACTGCCTGATTCTAAGATCTCTGAAGCAAATGGGAATCCTTTTTCTGAAGCGGCAAGTAGTGATGATGACAGTGACAATGATTTTCAGTTAGAAGCGAACGAGCAGTGCTCATACCCAGGAAATTCCAAAAGACAGCAGCTAGGCAAGTGTTCCCTTACAAAAGGAGAGACCACTGGAGATTGGACGCCATCTCCTTCTATCGGCTCGACTGTTACCACCCAATTTGTTGAGACGAACAGAAATGATATGTCTGATTGTGCTTTCAAGAAGCAAGTTGATGGAAACAATTCTTCACATCCTGGTGCAGAAGTGCCTGCTCATATTCCACAATTTCATACTCCGTCCATTAGAGATATTTGTGATGAAGCAAGTTTCTATTCAAATAGAATCATTGGGCATCTGCTAAATAAGTTTATTTGAATACATGGCATTGATATAGATGGTTTTGACGAGGTCATACCTTGTTGATGACTTATTGCCTCTTAGCATTCCAAAGGTGTGAGTTGTAGACTTTCTTTTATTTTTTTCTCGGTTGCTAGCTTTATACAAGATAAAACTTATGAATGTTTTTTTGATCTTCGAAGTGTCTTATTCAGGTCCCGATGGCTGCCGTTTAAAATCTACATCAAATTTCATAAATCATCAAGGAAAACTCCAATTAAGTTCTGAAGAGGTAAGACTTAAATTAGCTACAGGCGACTTGTTAGAAATTGTTTCAACCAAGCTACATATCTGACTGACTGGACAACCGGAGGCCTCTTTTCAAACATATGTTTGCCCTGTGTACCATCAATATTTGACTGATTTCTGCAAGGAGCTCACAGGTATTCAGCAAATTCAGGTATTTAAGCCTATTGAAATTTCTTTTTAATGCCAATTGCTACCATGATGACTTGTACCTTAAACTTTTGTACAGTATATGTTCAATATCTATAAGCTGTTAGATTTGCACGAGCTTGTAATAATGACTCTGCACTATCGTGTATGCAATATTTGATATTCTCTTACTTGCCTAGCATTTCTTTTTACTGTCTGTCTCTTGTGAACACTTCCCCCTCTTGGCTATGATGGTCAGCTATGAAGTCATAATCACTTGTAAGCAAGTAGGCTGATGTTCCATAGTTATAGTTGCTGCCAAAATCAGTCAGACAAGGTTCTCTGCATCATCTAGCAGTGTTGTACCAATAGAATTTTGCATTTGGAAATTGGGACGAGCTTCCTATATGTAAGGGATAAATATTTCTAATTTCATGTTTGTGTTACATGTTTTTGGCTTCTAATTTCATTTTCATTTAGACTTACCTTTGTAGTTAGCAGAGTAAAGATTTCTGATTGGTTGTTAATTTCAGCATAAATTGCAATGTGAATGTCCTGATGTTTATACCCTGTATTGCTTTATTACCACTTGTAGGTTAATTTTAATTTGATAGCAGGGTCTTGATTTTGAACGCTGTGTCCTACTAGGTCGACCTGGGTGTTCCACTAACTGAAGTTTTTCTCGTGCATGACAAATGGCTGGAGGACAAAAGGATCAAGTGCTAAATTTTTGCTGTTGTCACATGGGGCGATTTGGATGGTCATGTGATGTTGGTATCTGAATGCAGATTTAAAAGTATCAGGAACCACCTACTTCAGTAGGTAGGTTTGAAAATTTGTCACATGAGGAATTTTCGCTTCCAGTTGGTGCTTGAATTAAATATAACTGTGCTTTATTTGTTTCCTCTTCCATATGGTTGTAAATTTTGCAATATGGGCTGGTGGATCAACTTAAATGTCCCATTTCAAGACATGGTTGGCCTTGCCCAGGAGGGGCGCCATCATTCTAGCCTAGATGATGCCCGTAACACACCCTAACATTTTTCTGCTGACTCAAATAGACAATTCTCAACAACAATCATGCCAGGTAGCAATCAAAAGGAACAAAACAAAGGAAATCTTTGTTCCTTATATAAAGAATGTTAGTTGTTTTAAATCATTGAAAGAATGCATGATAACGTTATGCATCAAACAGTTTCAAATTCGAAGTTTATTATGAAAATATAACAGTCTAGCTTTTGTCTGCTGCCTCTTGGTAATAGCGAAACAACCTTGCAATGCAGAAAACCATTATGCGTGTTGATAGTCCAACAAATTCAAACTCAGGGGCCATATATGTATGTTTTATTGCATAACATTTCTTATATATACAATTCAAATCACTTGATCAGAAATTTCAAAGGAACTTTGAGATAGAGAAGGTAAATGAGAGAAGAAGAAAAATAATAAATAAAATGTTGGTGAAGAGAGAGAGAAATGTTGGTGATGACTACTTCCTTGTTGCGTTTCTCCATTGCTGGAAGAAACGCTAAGAGGATGGTGATGCAGAAGATTGCAAGAAGGGAAACACAATTGCAGAAAGAAGATGACCAGGAAAAAAAAAAAAGAAACAGAACATAACAAAAAGCAAAGTGAATAAAAGAA
Source organism: Acanthochlamys bracteata (assembly GCA_019914995.1). Lineage (NCBI taxonomy): Eukaryota > Viridiplantae > Streptophyta > Magnoliopsida > Pandanales > Velloziaceae > Acanthochlamys > Acanthochlamys bracteata. The sequence goes on along the minus strand of CM034132.1, from coordinate 4,117,743 downwards.
TGGTTCTTAACTGTTTTAATCCTGTTTATGAAAAAAACTTAGTGATTTTCTGTTCCCACGTCAAGCGATTGCTAGCTAGCTGCCTAATAAATACCATCTTTCATCTATGAGCTGTGCCATTAAATCATAGTTGATGTCTTGAACCGGGCGGATCACAAGATCTTGTACTTTTTATGGTGACCTTCGTTGCCCCCGCTGGTCATCTCGTTCAAAAAGAAACTGCTGTCGGAGTATGGTACGTGGAGTAGTGCTACTGCTGGTGTAGATACATGTATTCATGGGATATTAATATTCTTTTCTTAAGTACGTCAACTTTTCTTTTGCTTTTTTAATACCAATCGATATATTTAAACTGACAGCTATTAATAACATCACAATATATTAATATATATTAAATATATTAATGTAGTATCAATTATTTATGGTATATCTATATTTAATTTGATATGTAACTTGCATTTTGAAGAACTTGAAATTCGGGAAAATTAGAAACTAGTTTCTAGTTTTTAGTTCAAAGTTTTAGAATTAATAAGTTATTTTTTTATAATTTATTTTTATCTAAAAGAATACACCTTAGATGCTCAAATGTTAGTAATCCGATTACAAAATCGATATATTGATCCTTGCGTTATTCATGATAAAAAAAACTGGTGAAAAATAACTTTTGAATCTTCAATAGAAATACCTACACAAATTTTAATTAGGTTGCACGCTGCCTGTTGAGGTTAAGTGTTAGGATCCCAGTTACCTGGAAGTTTTAAATGCTTTTATTTAATTTTTACAATTTAGTTTTTTAAATCACCTTTAATTAATTTTAGCTACAAAACATAACACAATAAATACTTTCAATTTTTAAAAAAATAAATTTTATACTTCTAAAATATTAATTCAGTTTTTAATAATTTATTTTTAGTTAAAAAAGAACACACATATAAATAAGTATGCCAAACGAGCTCTACATCTTAGAACAAATCCTGAATGTCAAAAATTACAAAACATTATATTTTAATCCAATAAATAATATGATAATAATTTTATTATTGTTATAATAATAATAATTATTATTATTATAATTATTTTATCATTATTATTGTTGTTGTTATTGTATTTAATTTTCTTATTGTTATTGCATTTGGTTCTACTTATTCTTAACTTCATATTTTATGAGTTTCAAATGCATTCTTACGTCATTGTTGCTTTCATATTGGAAAAAGACATATTGCAAGTCGGCGGAGTTTGGCAGTGCTTTATTCAAAAATTTCTTTCAATATTTTATTTTATTTTAATAAATTTTTAGTAATATTTTATAAAATTTATTTTAAAATTTTAAAAATATAAAAATTTATTTAATAAAATTTATTATTATTATTTTTATTTTTTAAATAAAAAATAAAATTTAGTTTTAAAATATATTAAAAAATATTTTTTATTTTATAAAATTATGTTTACAAATACTTTTAAAATTTATTTGTTTTTGTTCTCGGATAAGGTTTCTAGATTTATAAGACTTTTAATGAGAAGCCTAAAAACTACCCAGCTCATCTCAATGTTAAAAGACGAAGTCTCTTGAACTTCACATTACGTGGCTATCCGCATGCGTGTAGAGAGGAACATACCAGTATGAAACTTTTCTAAATACATTTTGTTTCACTAAGATAATTTTTGATCGGGTGAAAGTAAGTTTTTTAAAAATAAATTTTGTAAAAATATAATTTTAACAAAACTAAAATTCAAAAAAATATGGTTCAAAATGATAAATAAAATATAATTTAAAATTAAATAAAGTTTTAATAAAAATAAATTAGTAAAAAAATAAAAATAAAATTTTATATAATAAGGTAAAATACGTTAAATAATTTAAACTAAAATTGTGATTTTTTTAAAACTAAAAAATTTTGGTTTTTACATTAAATATGTCTTAAATTTATAATTTAGTTCGAGAAAGTTAGAACATAACAAACATGAAAAATATGGAAATATTCAAATATAATGTTGTACAAAATACAATTTTAAAGAAACACTAGGAATTATTATTATTACTAAAAAGATTATTCTGATAACTATTAAACAATATTACTATCTTTCCCCGCCACGCTCCTTATCCGAGCCCGCACCGCCTTCCCCCGTCTTTCCCTCTCCTTCGCCTGTCCGTCGCCTTCTCGCTCCGATCTCGTTGAATTGGATTTTTTCTCCTCCGCTGCCGCCGTAGTTTTCTGAAAGCATTCACCCGGCTATTATCACTCATTCCAGTTTTCTCCTCTCAGCCTTTTCTCCCTCTCCTAATCGAAGCTGCTCGGTGCACGAAATCCAAGACAGGTTTGTTGATTGATCTTGTTTGCTTTCTGTCTGTTCTCGCTTAGCTGTTGGATTGTTTTTTGTTGGGTTTGAGATGGAGTAGGATGTTTTAGTTGGCCAGGATAAAGAAATGAGGATGGTTGTTGCGCGGAAATGGCAGCGGGTTGATTGAATCGTGCTGCTTTTTTTTTCTTTTCTTTGTTTTAAAGGTAATTAGTTAATGATTAGAAGCGTTTTGTTCAGTTAGTATGGTGATTTCAGTCTTTGTGTTTTGAGAATTATGGTGTGGATTTACCCCCTTTTTTCTTGGGTTAGAGAAGACCTTGTAAATTTAAGAAGGTATAAAAGCGTGTGAATGAATAATGGTTGAAATATGTAATTTTTATGCTTTAAGAAATGAATTTCGCGAGTTTTGAGCTATTCTCTCGATGATCTTTTGAAGTTTGCAAGTAGTGTGTTGGCATTACTATAGTATTATATAGGATCACTTCGACCTAGCTACTAATACTTTGCATAGCTGAATATTACTTGAATAAAGAACTTCCGTTGGTATATTCAGTGTTGCACTGGTTGCAGTACACATCAGGTCACAGAATGGGTATGAGGATGTGGTTTGCTTGCAGCTGAGAATAATGTAGGCAGGGGGTAGGTCATTTGGTACACTATGTGGGGAGTGGTAGGAGAGTATATGCTCGTGGAGTTTGATTATTAATTAACTAGCTATCCAGTTTCTTTAAATGTTGCGCATAGTATAATTTGACTAACTCCTACCATAAAACCGTTATTGCATGCGTTAATTCTTCGACAAGCAATGTGGTGGTTCGGGGATGCAAACTTGCTACATGTTAGCTTGTTGCTCTTATAGCTTGGTTTGAGCTGTGACCTGATAGAAGAATTTAGAAGATAGCTCCTACTAGCCCAACCTTAGGAAGTGATCCTGGTACTTGTGAAAATTTGGCTATCAGGTCATTCATATTGCTTTTGTATCAAATACAATCCTGTATAAAGTCATGTAACAAAGCATTGGCTTATGGTTTTTCTATTGCAACTCTTAACCTCCTTGTCAAAGTATTTTTCCGTCATATATCTAAGTTCTGATAATACTTTCCAGTATGTTGTTTGTTTTTATTCTTGCAGTTTTTCATCAATAGGATCTGTTTGAATGCCTCAACTTATATACTGTTTTTTCTTGAGCTACAAAGTAGCTGTTACCTTCCCACATTCAGATTGAATTCTAGAACTAACAAATTTATCTGATAGTTATTTCTTTTATCAGGTAGTTGATGTATGAAATGATGTTCTAAGATAAAGCAATGGTGCTGATTACTAACCAGACGCAGGTCAGTACAAATGAGAACAGGCAACTCTCTCTCTCTCTCCCTCTCTCTCTCAGCTGCGTGCATAGACACCCATAATTCACACGTTGTTGCTGACAACATTGTTCCTTCCTTTCCATTTTTGGTTGAGGCAACTTTAAGTAATTAGAGTCACTAGTGACCATCTTATGTATAAGAATCTAAAGTTGTTCTTGGGCATACAGTAATATATCTTGTGTTTTGTCTGTGCAGGTTTCTCATCTATATTTTTATTTGAGGCCTAAACCATGTGCTACAAGCTTAGAGCTGAGGTCTTCTATCAATTTTAAATTGGCCAATACTGCTGATAGAGTTATATTGAAACATGGCATGCATCTGAGGTATCAATTGATCGAGGAATGACACATGATATTCTAGAGCTTTATTTTACCTTCCTCTTATGCTCGTCTCATGACCTTACAAAGCTATTCATATTTGCATGTTGGGTTTCCATATCTAGTCGCATAATTTCCTGTTCAGTTCTGTATGCTCATTCTAGTAATGGTAAAAGTACTAATAAAGCCTGAAAAAATTAAACTGGCAACTTTCCAGCATAGACATACAATTGACAAGTTTATCTTTACTCTTGTATGCATTGGTCTAGTAGTTGGCTATCTTCTTCACTAGTTTCACATTCTGAATTACATATGTATTGGTTTGGGAGTGTTAACTGCTGACACATTTATTGTTACTGTTGTTGAAGGAGAACTGCTGTTTCACCTAGAGGGAAGAATCTTAGAATCTCGTCCTTCAAAGGGAATCCTCATAATGATAATTCGTATGGCAGAGATAGTACTTCCAGGTTCTCCAAAACACCACTGGAGCTCTCAGGAGCACAAGGTGATAAAGAAGAAACACCAGAAACCTCATCCACACATAATCATGTTTCTTCAGTATCAACATCTTCAGGAGTAAATGGGGCTGCTACACGGTCACTTGCAGTCAAAAATTTGTTCATGAAGTGGTTGGTAATATTGCGCACCCAAACACAAACATCAATTCAAAATGTAGATAAACCTTCAAGAGAAAGCTCAGATGGGGATGAGATTGAAGGTCGAAGTTCAGTTGTGGAGGAAAGGCCTGGTCAAGGTCTTAGGGCTGTCCTAGAATTCTTCCTCAGGCTTGATGCGGCAATCAGTCTTCCACTACTAATTTTGTAAGTATCAAGTAAATGCATTTAAGATATATTCTCTACTTTGACATCATCTTCTCAATGCCAATATATTCTCTGTGGAAAGTTCAACAGTATTCTTCAATCGAGTATTTGCTGCTGTAATACAACATAGTTTTCAAAATAGTAGTCGATAAGGCAACTTGTGCGAGAAATCTTAACGATGACCTTCTGGAGTTAAATATTCTCCACGGCCATCTTTTTTATTTATTTATTTAACTTTATTTTATATTTGAACATAGCTTTAATAAGGGGCTTTTGGTGTTTTCTAGATGAAACCTGATTTTAATTTAATGAGGGTTGAGGATCTGCTAATATCAACGATGCTTCATTCTTCGTTTTTTTGGATTTCTACTTTTTCATTTACAGTCCTTCAACATTCAATTTTGGTTCATCAAGTCCTATTACTTTGATCTCATCTTTTACTGTTTGTTCAATGTGCTTACTCGGCATAAATGCAAGTACTGTTTTTTCATGTAGCGCAAGAACTGTGATGCTAACTCATAAGAGAACTATCATGAGTTTTCATAAAATTATAAGTGAAAGCATAAGTGATGTAATCTCTACAAAAGTTCTGTGACATAATTTATAAAGTTATATACTTGAGAAGAAAATAGCGTTGAACTTAAAACAGTATACTAAGTACGAAAAGAGTGCTAAACATACTAAGTAAAAAAGCGTGGTACAACTATGATTCAGTAGCCATATCATTTCCCTCCACTTCGTAAGACTCAACCCTATGTTCGTTTTGCAAAATAGTGGTTCCATGGGAAAGTACTCGTACAAATCCGAGCCAACAAATTTTGCTGAGATAGCTGTTCCTCCACTGACTCAACAACACTTGCATTGTTGTTAATCTTCTTCTTGAAACAGCGGGGACCATTTTTTTCCTTCTTGTAGCTTGTTATAAGTGCCTGGAGGGATCTGTTTACATAGTTGTACCATTGCCATATTGTCTTCGAAAACTTCAATCTCTTAATGCTTGTCTGCATCAACCTTCTATTTGGCATTGATTCCTCCAATTCGGAATCCTCCACTTTGGTTTGATAGATGCTTTTCGCCATATGTTCCACTGCAATGCTATAACCAGAAATAATGGGCAACAGTATAAAGTCTATGCTGTGGTAATCTCATAAATAGTCAGATGATGTCCTACCAATAGATTGGTTAATCGTATTATTTCTAGCAAACTGTGGTTGGGCTAGATCGTTATCTCATTATTTTTGCAAATAAACACCCCATAAGCAATGGATGTTATTTCCCAATGCGCGATTGATGACCTAAGTTTGTCATTCATCTATGGATGAAATGAACGTTATAGTTGAGAATTGTAATAAAGTTTATCAAGAGGGACGAAGCAACATGGTTTCACTATTTGATTTAATGTTCTTAGGAACTCCATACAAGAGAACGATTTTGCAAAAAAGGATATACGAGTAACATGCTTGGTGTCGGAAGTCTTCTTGCAAGGTAGAACGTGTGCCATCATAGTAAAAATCTCTACAACCACAAAACTGTATCCAACCTTTTTTGAGTGCAGGGAAGTCCTATATAAAGTCTGTGGTTATATCCTCCCATTGAGCACCTGGCACAAGAGTGGAGTAAAAAGACTAAGTATTTTGCAAGCTTCCTTTTGCTGCCATACATCATTGTACATATCGCCATACATCACAATGCAGAGGCCAATAGTAGGGCTTCCACAAGCGCCAAGGTTGTCTTGATGCATGTAGCCACCTAAACCACTCTCATGCAGTTGACAAATTAACTCCTCTCTCAAGCTACTTCTTTGAATGCACAAATTTTAATCATAAAACAGATAAGCATCATGAAGTATATAACCGCCGTTGTATCCTTGTTCATGGCAACCCTCATATATTGTTAAAGTCTTCATCTCCCTACTATAGCTTCTTCAAGCATTTGAACCCCTTGACTTCGCATTGTATTGTGATGAGCAAGGCTGCCTATGACTAAGTGCATGGCTTGTTATTCATAATGAAATTAAATTTCTTAAAAAAAAAATGATCTAACGAGCATGCATCTCTTTGAGGTTCTTTTGACCACAGATGTACTTAAAAGCTTGGTGCTCAGCATTTAGAATGAACTCCCATGGGTAAAGGTGTGATTGCCAATTCTCTAGGGCATTTACAACTGCATAAAGTTCTTGTTCATATGTAAAACACTTTGTCTTCATTGAACTTTTAATAAAGACTTACATACGTTAGATTCTAAAATTGAAAGCAACAGTAGCACTCCCTACGCCAAAAGTGCAATTAACTTTAAATGTCTTGCCAAAATTCAGAATTGCATACCTGGTGCAATTAACTTTTCCTTTATAAGGACAAAGCTGTGTTTGGCCTCCTCGCTCCAATGAAACTTCCCTTTCTTGATGCAATTGGTGATGGGTGTGATGATGCTGAAATTCTTGATGAACGCCAATAGAAAGTACAAGGTCATGGAACCCTATACTTCTGTAATAGTTCTGGCATAGTCTATTCAAGAATCACTTTTATTTTAAACAAATCTACCTGCAAGCCATCTCAACTAACAATTTCCAAAGTTAGTTGGTTAGTCATGAAAACACACTTCTTAATATTTACATATGACTTGTTAGTTTGCAGTTGAGCAGTTAGTCATGATATAGGGATCATAGAAATGCTTTCCTTATATAAAGTTTTCACGAGGAGGTTAGGTAAATGCTATTTCTATTTTGACCCTGTTTGAGCAATTATTTTCACTAAAAGTGTCAATAGTGTTGGAGTCGAATGTAGTTGCATGATTAACATTGCTGTTGGCATGAGTCATAAATTTTGGGGGTGATGGGCGAGGAAGTTGGTGACTTGGAAAGAACCAGGGAGGAAAGCTGCATCTGTACATAAAAGCATACTGGCTAGCCAGGCATATGGGTTTGGCCTATGCTTTTCACCTGCACTTATGGCTCCTTATATCACTGAACATGCCTCAGATGGCCTTGGCCTGTTTTAACTTGCCTTTTTCATTTTTACTCATTTCAGTAGCTGAATGATAAATATAGATGCTTTTTGGTCTGTCTTTTATACCCAGTGGGGCCAACACAGATGAATTCATCTTCACAAGTTTCCAAATGAATATTCTCAGTCCTGAAGTTGATATTGCAAGCTCCCTTTTGTTTGAGGGTGCGTCGAGGGCCTCAAGGCAAATCAGCTGGCTAAGGGTGTGCACATTTTGGACAGAATAGGTGTTGTCTGGGCTTAGCCGTGTTACCTTTAGAAAGTTGAAGGAGCTTGAAAGCTCCAGAGAAAGGGAAACTAAGGAGATTGTGTAGAGGCCACACATTTGTGATCAGTGAGGTGTTAAATCTAATGGCAGAATGATAATTTTTCCTCGAGGGGTGAGGACATAAAAATTCTTAACCAATATGCTTTTGTTTTAAAACTCACACCAAAAATCTGGTAGTTCCACATGTTTCAATCTTATTAACCAAATCTAAAGATGAATGACCTTCTGCTGATGGTAGAAGTTGTAGGAATGCTGCATTAAGCGGTTTGGGAAGCATAGTCTTCATAGCCTCTACAAGAGGTTTGTGTACAAAACTGGTAGTTGTAGATATCTAAATGTGGAAAAAATTGAAAGGAATACAAAAAGGGAGTGATTAAAGAAATCACTAAGGTTAACCACAAAACTGTTAAATGTGTATTTGGTTCATGAGCTAGACTTGGAGATGCACTTTGGTCACTAAATTGATTTTAGGTGCTATAGATTTGGTCCCTGAACTAAGAACTTGGTAAGTCTTCGCTAGAAACATCAAAAATATTGTTTAATTTATGTGATAGCTCATTTCAGTAAAAGTTTTTAAAAATATCACCTGTAATAGTGATACTGAAGGAGTTAGTATGTTATTGTGCATGTTTTTGAAGAAGTAAAGGCTTCACTTAGTGATTTTATGATAATTGTAATGTGTATTTCATTCAATTTTCATTTAGAATTCTCGCCTTCTTTTGTCTATAGGTATAATCTCCATGTTTTTAGAAATTATCTATAATTTGGCATCAAATTAAATAGTTTGAGTGTTGAATTTTAAGCAATTTTGAAACTGAGTTGACTAAAGTCGACGTATAAAGGTCAGTTTAGGAACTAAATTGCACCTAAATTTAGTTCTGGGACCAAAGTGCTACTTAGAGGCAAGTTGAAAGATCAAATACGCATTTAAGCCTAAAAGTAATTAGTAAGGTTAAGGACTTATGAAAAGTCAGTATTCTGCTAGCTAGGGACTTTTGTCTTGAATATTTCTCTATAACATTCTTGGGCATGAAATGACATGACCATAGTACAGGTGAGCTAGTTCGCTGGTAATATGAGGGCATATCTTGCCAACTGAAATTGGTACATACTCTATCTGGAGTTCCATCAAGTTTTTGTTTGATTTCTTAGGGACATGTGCTCAAAGTAGACTTGCTAATCTACTTGGAGGACCATTCTTGGTTTCTTAATGTGAATACTTGCTTATTGATCCTTTGACTGTTTAAGTAATGTCTATAGTGCACATCATTTAGTGCTGAAAAGAACATGGCTGATAAACTAAGAAGTAACCTTTTTATGGTCTTCTTGCAGTATACCTTGGTGTTTGGCAGTTAAAGTGACATATGGTGCCGAAGTCACCAGAGAACTGACTCCCCTTTGGGTTCTTGGGCCACTGATCCTTGCTTCTTATGTAAAGCTAGTGCAGAGGCTGTGTTCTCTTTATGTTTTGTGCTTCAAGCAAGCTGTCAGATTTATAAGGGACCTGCCAGCTATGGTTATCCTGGCATATAATTTTGTTTCTGAGGGAAAGCTCAAGGAGTATCTCTGGAGGCATTTCGTCAAGCCTATCGTAGAGATTAAGAATATGGATTACAAAGATGTATTCATGCGAAAGTTCAAACAAGTTCAGGAATGGGTGGTTGAGAAATACCTTGATTATGTGGAATCCATTTGGCCATACTATTGCAGAACAATCAGATTTTTGAAGAAAGCGAATCTGCTATGACCCTTTTTTTAGTTCAAAGTAATCACAGAGTCCTTTGTGCCTGTTTTCATGGAAGGTGCTGAGCCTATCTATTATTTCGTGTACAAGTTTGTTACTTGACGAGCTGCTTTCAAATGAATATGGTGTTGGCAAATGTGCAAGCAATTTTCATTATTCTCAAGCATGGGGCTTTTGTAGGGAAAATTGCCCTAATTTTGAATAATTAATTGATGTAATACTTTGTAATTCAATTTTTCAATGCTCCAAGAATTCACGTTTTACCATTTTGGTGCTCTAACTGGAGGTCTACTTGCCCATAAGATCGACAAAGGCAAGATTTTTTTTTAAAGGCATTTTCTCCTTAAAAGGTGAGGTTGGCTGTTCGAATTTCGGCTGTGCGGTTTACCATAAAAACGTAGTAAACCTAGGGAAGTTTAGGGGATGTTTGTTTTACATCACTCAATTGTATTTACAATTGTGCATACAGATGCTTGTGATCTGCAAATGGCACCAAATGCAGGATAGTATTACAAAAAATTTTCAAGGCCTGTATCGGCTTCTTTTGCTTGATTACCGATTACAGACGATGTGTTTCAGGTTGCAAACCTGGGTATAAAATTGCAATTAGTAAACTGTTACATATATGGGTTGTTACGTTTTTTGTACATGAAGATCTAGAATTCTGGTTTAGTTCCAAACAAGACCTGTCAACGTCTGACTGTGTTGTGGACTAAATACATGTGGAATCCGGTCCGATAAAACCACGTTGGTCTAGTTCGAAACTCATCGCTCCACTTGTGTCCCAAATGATGAGATTCACCGCTGTGTTTATTTTGGTTATTGAATTCAGTTTGTGAAAATTACTTTAAAATTATAAATAAGTTTAATAAAAACTAAATTTTTATATTGAATTTGTTTAAAGGTAAAAGTTTTAATTTCAAGTTTAAAATTTATAAATAGATATTATGTAGAAAAAAAGTTAATTTAGAATTTATATTTATTTAATTTAAAAATAAGTTAAAAATTAAATAAATTTAAAAAAAATATGAGTTTGGAACGTAAGTAAACAAACCTTATGCTGCATAAACCGTGTAGTTGGTCACATCCAACGGCAAGAAAACTCGCCATGTTTTCAATCTGAGGGATAAGAACATAAAAGAAAGTTCTTTTTGAGTCTTCACACTCTAACTCTATGTTCCTCCGACGAAAAAATCAAAATCGTCCCCAGATACAACTGTTCTTCTGCTCTCTGCAAATTATTAGATTAGCAGGGTTTTCGTTTTTATTTTCTTTTTTCTTCAACGATGAGGTTGAGAAGGCGCTCTCGGTTGTTTCTCAAGTTTTCTCGACCCTCTTTTTCGCTCTGCCGCAACAACAATCTCAAGGTCAGCAGCAACAAGCATTTCAATCCCTTCACTCTCTTATTTCATTTTCTTAATAATTCTATTTAACCCCACTTCATTGGCTTTTTGTAGTTCCAGTTAATTGGTATCGGTATTTGAATTGCATGTTGATTGAATGGAATCTTCTCTATTTGTTGTTGGATTTTCTCCCCCCTGCAGTTTCAGTTTGCACTATTAATTAATATGCAGTAAGTTAGTTGAGTACTTGCTTCGTTCAATTCATGGATTGTTCACGAGGAAGCAATTAATATCTAGTAGGTGTCCTTGATTCTTGGTACTCTTATATACTTGGTCCTATTTTGAGTCAAATTTGTTTACCTTTCACTTCTTCACGTGATCATCTATTAGTATGTAGTAATGTGTCTTATTTAGTGAATGATATGAAAATTGTATACCACTTTTTGAATGTTATCTGAATTTCTAAAAAGTACTTACTGCTAGGATTATGGCTAATTATGAAAAGCACATCCTGATATCTTTGGAATTTATTAGTTGTATTTCCTGTTTTAACCAGCTCATGGAACGCCTTAAGGGAAGAGCAGGCAATGCTGAACTGATAACTCTCACTAGAGGTAAGCTTAACCTTTCGCTTTGTTCATATTTCTTATTAAATTCAATGCATTTACGAGGGTTAAATTCTTTCAATGTCGTGCTTACCTAGCTTTTAAATGAAAATTCGGACTAGTTGAAAATGTATCAGACAAGACAACATCGACATTTATGAGACAAGTGTTGGTACTTTGTGTTCCTACTGAAGATCAGTTGGTATATGATGATCTCACCTCAAATTAATTGGAGGCGATAAACTGAAACTAGCTGTTGAAGAAACTATTCTGAAAGGCATTTTATCTGTCTCTGTGGAGAGGACTGATGGCAAACCTGGTTTGTATCATGTCTTGGCCTTCCATATAAAAAACAAGGTTAAAATATAAAGCAGGTTCCATTAATGGAAAAGTATATTGGTTGCTGGTCCAACTGCATTAGTAGCCTTCCTAGTCGTCCCATATCTTTCTTGTGGCGAATTCTCGGTTGTACGAGAAGATTCCTTTCTAATAGGTGCCTTGGTCTCTTCATAGTTAGTTGCTGATTTTCCACATACCATAAGCTATTTATTTGACAAATTGATTTAAGCCAAGTGTCTCATGATGCAGTGGTAGCTGTCGTGCCGACCGAGGACAAGTTAAGGAAAGGTAAACTTAGGTGGTTTAGGCATGTCTCGCACAGACCTAAAGATACTGCAATGCATAAGTTTGATGCGATTCCATTTGGACACTTTCAAAGAAAAAGAGATAAACCAAAATTAATTTTGGCCAAGGGTGATGGCGAAAGATTTGGAGGAATTGAGTCTTTCACTGGATTTGGTTTATAATCGAACGAAATGGAGAAAACGGATTCATGTAGCCGACCCCACACAGATGGGATAAAGGCTTAGATTGTTGTTGTTGTTGTCATCTCATGATGCACATTGTAAGTATGACTACGGGTTTGTGCTATGTCCATTGGAATTACATCTTGGATTTAGATTAGGGATGGCATCGTGCTGTAAGCTAAATATGACTCACTACTGGATGTAGAATAAGAGTAGTCTGGATCAGCTGTTTCTTATTTTAACATCAGAATAGATATCATCTTGGTTATCAGCTTGGTTTGGACATGGACTGGCCTGACCGCTTCAGCTACACTTGCTCCATATTTGGTGAACTTGCTTGCAGTCCGCGTTTGAGCAGTCTGTGAGAGGGAGGAAGTTAGCTACTTGACCAGACATTCCCATTATCTTTCAGGTGTGTTGGTGAGGCTTACATTTGATAGATATGTCGTAGAGAAAAGTAGCATGCTTTCTTTATTTAAAAAACTAGCAACACCAAAATTGGACTAGGTAATCACATTCTTCGATTGACCTTATAACTGAATAATGAACCAGTATTTAGAGATGCAGCTTTGATGCAGCAGCTTATCTGTACTTCAATTCATATCTTATAACATCTTGTTAAAGCAATAATGGCATCTTTTACTGTATTGAGGAAAGTATTTATGGTCTAGTTACCTGGCTTCATTATATGTAGTGACTTTGTTATAGGTAATTGTGACCTAGTTTGAATGACAAAGAGATAGATGCAACTACTTGAAGTTTTGACCTTGTAACAGAAATTTGAATTTGTAGTGACTAACGCTTGTTGTTCTTGTGTTTATCTGTAAGGAGATTAGGATGAAAGCACATATCTTTTTATATGCTTTGTTTTTTGGACAATTTTTTTTGCATGTGGCTACTGTCAAAATTATATTGTAATTCAGACTAGCATTGTTGTCAGATGATCTTCATCTCAATTGTTATTCATATGGAGTACTTAGTTGCATTACAATGTTGCTATTTCTAGTGTCACTTTATAAATTTTCATAGATCATTGATGACAATTGGGGTATCAAACATATTTTGGATTTGCCATGAAGGAATTACTGATGGCATCGGCATCGTACTCTGTATTATATTATCTCTGTATTATATTATGAAATGAGTGTCAACTTTTCATTTCTGCTTCCATACTTAAATTTAACAATATAAAGCAGTTTTGACATCTCGGTAATCATGTTAGTACAAAATGTTTTTGTCCACTATTGTTACTGTTGTTGCATCTCTCAGATTTACAGGATGAATCAATTTAATAGAGCAGCATGGTTGGTGACGGCATTATCCTTCTCCATAAGAGGAGTAGAGACCACACCTCATACTATGGCCATAAACACTTATTTAGCAGTTTTACTTACTGTGCTTCAACTTCTGGGCGTCATCTCATTCTGGTCACTTGCAAGCTTTATGTTGCGCTTCCTCCTTACATCGTGAGCAATTCCCAATTCCTGAAATGTGCTTGAGACCTGGTGAAGGACGTTTGTCATCTGTAGAAAGCGCATTTCAAAGCAGGATGTTTATTCGATGCCTTTGATGACTTAACAGGAAAAGTGGATATGGAATCCTCTTGCAAGTCACAAGAAATGAACGCAAAAAAAAAAAAAAAAAGAATCTACATACATAAAAATGCTCTTTACAAAATTTTTGGTGTCTTGTATAGAAGTTTTGAGGAATATGAATTTCCTTTGTTATTTGTTGCTTTTAAATTCGACCTTCTGTTGTGCTAATGAAGTGATTGCTGACCACTGCCTTCTAAAGTATGTGTAGATTCAACTTTGCTAAGGACATCTTATTACTTGTTAGGCCTGTTACTTTGCGATACTTCCTTCGACACCCACTTTGGATAAAGCTCCGTTCATTACATTCTTGAAGTCAATGAAGAACAGTCAAAACGGGAGTTAGTTCTGACACTGCTTGCCCATGTAGTCTCCAATGGTTATGAGCATCTGCATGAAAGCACACCAGTGCGAGTGCAATTCTTTTCATGAACACCGGTTCTGCAGTACTGAGAGTTGCCGTTCTCCGGCCTCTGCTCAACTCCTCCACACGAAAACCCACCAAAATTATTACTATCAACAACAAATTCTACAGCTTCTGATATCTCGTCTCTCCTATGCTAAACTCCATCTTCACACTGCTGGGACTCTCTCTCTCTGCTCGCTTCAGCTCAACTGACATTGACAACACTATCGTTCAATACGTTCTCCTTCAACTCAACCAACCCTCTCATGCTGCTAAGCACTTGTCTTCTTCCATTGATCCAATCACCACCACCGCTTACTGTTGGGGGTAGGTATACAACGGAGGAGTTAATCAGGATATGACATCCGAAAAGTTCGGTTCATACATTAGAAAGTCGGACTAATTTAATCCAAAAATTTAAGCCAATAGATTATGAAAATTTTAATATATTAACTTTTTTTCATCTTATGTTTATTCAATATAGGATTAACCTACTCACTATTAACTCAACAATTTCTTCATTAGAGTAAGTCATTCATATTTCTCCTCATTCTAGTACCCTATCACATTCACGCACCAAGCATATTGATGCTCAGAATTCCAACCACTTGGCCATGAGCACTATTACTGCATACCAAGAGCCAGCTATTAGAGCCTAACTTGCTCCGAATTTTTACTTTTATCTAGCGAAAACATATGAGTCATTGCTCTTAATATGTTTATCGTACTAATAGATAGAGCTCTAATATGAATTGGTCGCCTCACCTGCGCACAGTTACTGCACCACTAAGAGCCAGCCATCAGAGCCCAACTTGCTCCGAGTTTTTTCTCACACCTTACGGAAGCCCATATGAGTCACACTACTCTTAACATGCTAAATCTAATGTCAGCGAGAGCTACTACGGCTTCCAACCAAACAATCGGCTCTTATATCACTGTTAGAGAGATATAGAACGAAAGAATAAACTAAGATAAGTCATCCGAAAAGTCAAATTCATATAGTAGAAAATCTAATCTAATCTAAAAGATTAAGCCAATTGGTCATGCAATTCTCTAGTATATTAACCCTTTTTTTATTTTATCTTTATTCAATATAGAAATAATCTACTCACTTTTAACCCAACACTTACTACACTTTACAATCCTATTGCGTCGCTGCTCATATCTTATTACTGTGCAGAGTTATTCACTGAAACACGCGCGTCACTTGAATCTATAGTTTCCAAGCATCATAAGAACTCCATCATTGACTCTGTGCTGGAAACATGTGATGTTTCTCATTTTGCACCTAAAGTGTTCGACATATTGCTGTGTACGTACGCTAAACTCAGAATGTCCCATGCTAGTCTTGATGCTTGCAAGAAAATGGCCGAGTTCGGGATTGTGCCTAGTTTCACCTGTTTGAATCTCTGTTACATGAAGCACAGAAGGGTGGCGAGGGTTGTCTTTCGTGGAAGGTTTACGAGTACATGCATGAGAAGATGGTTTACCAAAATCAGGATTCAGTGCAGGATTTGCGCAAGTATTGCTCACAGATTGTGTGAATGCTGCTATAGGATTAAAGATTGTTGAAGAGAACAGAGTTGATAATGCAATTATGCTGTTGAAGAGAATGCTGATGAAAAGTGCGGTCACTGAGAGTGTGGTCTACTCATTAGTTGTCTTTGGGTATTGCAAGATGGGCGGATTGGATCTAGCAAATGAGACGTTTAGTGAGATGATTAATAGAGGGTGCAATTTAAATTCGTTCAACTACAGATCATTTAATGGTGCTCATTATTAAGCTAAGATGGAAGACGAGGCTTGCGGTATCATATAGAAGGTGCTTGCTAAAAGCTTGGCTTTTTGATAAGCTACTCTAGAATGGGAAGGAAGAAGGCTTGGCTTTTTTTGAGAAAAGGCTTGGAGAAAACCTTTTGCCTCATTCTTATGCTTGCAATGAGTTGATAGCTATGCTTTGTGAGTGTGGCAAGCTGAAAAAGCAAATAATATCATGACTATTCTTTTGGATAGAGGATTTTCTCCAAATCAAATGACATATATGAAAGTAACTTTATGGTTATGGTAAGACAGGAAGGCTCAAGGAATTATTAAGCTGTATTGTTACAAATCTTCGAGATGGGAGTACAGTACCGTTAGGATCACTCGCACACCTATGACTAGATCCAGATCGGGCATTCCTCCACGGTGCAACTCCAACTATTTTTCTCAAGTGTCAATGATTTCTAAACTACTTCTGCACATACTGAAGAACACCTTCAGCTTTAATGCCATGCAAGAATGGTCTTGATTGCAGCACTATTTTGGAAGTTGTGGGTTGTCGCCGTCTGCACCCACCAATAGCTTGTTAGTTGCAAGCTTTAAGAGTGGAATAATTCTATTAAAATGTCTGCGTAACAACTACAAATATGTTTGGATGCTATGTTGAGAGGGGGTGAAGAAAACAAGTTTATTTCTTAATTTTACCTCTTGTTTTGTTAACTTGATGTTCTGATTATCTTCCACTTAGTTTCCATTTCAACTGAAATCATATCAATTGGTATCAGTAGCCACGGTCCTCGCACCAACATAATGCCTCCAACTAGAGAAGGATCTAGTTCATCCGAAGAAACATCACTACCGTTCGAAGAACATTCTTTTCGATCGTTCCAAACCCCTGTTTTATCTATAACATAACCAACGTTGCAGGAACAAATCAACCTTTTGGTCGTCCATTTCATGACAGGTTTTGCACGACTTTCGATAGATCAATCAAAAGCTACTAAATTGCTGAAAGAATTAACACAGACTCGTAAAGATTCAGGTATAAATACTTCAAATGCGGATCTAGACTTGGCAAACTCACGGGCTAATCAATCTGCAAACTTTGTGCCCAACCCTTCCTTCCCTTTTGCACTACTTGTGCCTCTTACCAACCTCCCACCTCAGTATGTACCCTCCCCGAACACCCCTGTGAGCTTCTCTTCATTTCTTTTACCAACTAATAATTCCTCCGATCTTCAATTCGGTAATCTTTCATACTCAGTCACCACATCACCCCTATCTTCTATCCACACTCAATATCATATGCAATCTTTTACGCATGTACCATACGCACTTTCCTATGCACTTACACCTGTCAGTTCACCACCTCTCCATTCATTCATCTTAGACTCACAACAGGTTCCTACTTCCATCTACTCTTTTCCACCACCTCACCAACCTCCACTCCCCACACCTCCCAATGCTTCCCTACTCACCACCTCACCTTATACTACCTATAATTCTCTAATAAGTGGCAGTCTTTCATCTCCTTTCCCTCTCCTTACTTCTCCACTCAGTTACCTTATCCCATACTACTCATGCCTCTTTATCTAACATCAACCACACATGGCCTTTCTCTGCAGCTAATTTTTCCACTCCCATGACTCAACCAAATTTTTCTTTAACTTCATAACAACACACTAGTGTGGGTTCAGCAAATATTAATTTTTCACCTCAGCAGCAACCACACTCTTTACCCATACATCAAGATATCTTATTTCATCCACCATCACGTGATCGTCATAAGCTACCTATCTTTGATGGAACTGCATCCCAAGAATGGCTCTATTCGGCAGAAAAATATTTCCTCTACTACCGCACCACTCCACATGAAAGGATCGCCGTTGCAGTCACGTATTTCACTGGCGAAGCAAATATGTGGTATCAAAATTTTGAGCATGATCGTCCTCGTCATTCTTGAGAAGAACTAATGGAGGTAATCTTACGCCGATTTGGGCCAACATCTTTCGGCAACCCAAGCTATGCATTGCAATGACTCTCTCAGACGGGTAATGTTGGGGACTACCAATCTGCTTTTGAGGATATTCGCACTAGCATTCCATTTGCCTCCGAATAAGATTTAGTCGGTCGCTTTTGCGGTGGGTTACAACCCAAGCTCGCCATCAAAGTAATGGCTCAGCAATT
Source organism: Acanthochlamys bracteata (assembly GCA_019914995.1). Taxonomy (NCBI): domain Eukaryota; kingdom Viridiplantae; phylum Streptophyta; class Magnoliopsida; order Pandanales; family Velloziaceae; genus Acanthochlamys; species Acanthochlamys bracteata. Next base: position 4,099,223 of record CM034132.1, on the reverse strand, counting down.
GCAAGACCTTCAGTCAGCATATATGCTCGCTAAGCTGGATGAGCAAAAATTCTCTATAGAATCCAGCTCTAGACAATGGCGTCCCGGATCAGCACGTACTTCTGTTTATAACCAATCGACGCAATCCTCTGTTTCTGCTTCATTACCACATACAATCGCTATAAGCTCTGGCTCCCAACCACTTGTCTCTACTAACCACAGCAGCAAACCGCGCCCAACTAATCTCACAGTAGCTGAAATTAATATTCATCACGCCAAGGGACTCTGCCTATATTGTGATGCCAAATACGATCACACTCACCGTTGTTCGGCACGACTATATTCTATTGCAGGATTGGATGACGATAGCAATGAAGATAAACAGTGGACGAAGCTCTAGAAGAGGATGCGACTCTGTCACTGAGTGCTATTCATGGACTCATCAGACCCTAGACAATTCGCGTTGTGGTTCGGATTAAAAAGCAAGAAGTTTTTATACTTATAGATTCAGGCAGTACGCATAATTTTATTACTCCTCGTTTGGCTAAGCTACTTCATTTGATCTTTACTCCTATCAAGTCGCTCCGAGTCGAACTTGCCTACGGTCGTCCACACTCTATTGAAGTCATTCATCGAAACATACCTACTCTGTCCAAGGCGCCGAGCTCTCGGTGGATGCATACCCATTTCCTTTGGGTGGCATGGACCTCGTCCTTGGCATACAGTGGTTAGAAAGCTTGGGAGACGTCCTTGTAATTGGAAGCATTCTAACATGCACTTCTCACTTCACGGCCACGATTTCATCTTGCAGGGCATTCGTGATGGCGGTGTATCCCGTCTAACTAATATGCATGAAATTGGGTCCTTACGCGCTATACGCATTACAGCGATTTCTGCAGCACCAATAACCAGCCCTTCTCTTCCAGCTGACGTCCAAGCCTTACTAGACCAGTACGATACCATATTTGAGCCTCCGAGGGGTTTACCTGCTGCACGTCCATGTGATCACCGTATTCCTCTGATAATAGGAGACTCTTCGGCTAATCTTCGCCCTTATCGGTATCCATACATTCAAAAATCTGAGATTGAACGCACTGTCAAGAGATGTTGTCAAAGAGCATCATCCAACCTAGCTCATCCGCCTTCTCCTCACCTATTCTTCTTGTAAAAAAGAAAGACGGATAATGGCGGTCCTGTGTGGACTACAATGCGTTAAATGAAATTACAGTGAAAGATAAGTATCCCATACTAGTCGGTGATGAATTACTTGATGAATTAAATGGCGCATGTTTTTTTTCTAAGCTGGATTTAAAATTCAGGTATCATCAGATTCGAGTGCATAGCTCCAACGTCCACAAAATAGCATTCCGCACCCATAATGGCCATTATGAATTCCTCGTCATGCCATTTGGACTCACTAATGCTCCTGCAACATTCCAATCCATGATGAACAATATTTTTCGACCTTATTTATGGAAATTTGTTTTGGTATGTTTTGATGATACACTGATATATAGCTCTTCCTGGCAGGAACATCTCCGACATCTCCAACAAGTTCTCAATCGTTTGGAAGAGGAAAAGCTTCGTGTAAATCTTTCTAAGTGCCATTTTGGCTGCTCCACCATGTAATACTTAGGACATGTTGTTTCTGCAAATGGCATTGCTGCTGATTCATCCAAAGTGCAGGCAATGCTCAGTTGGCCGACTCCTTCATCAGTCACTTCATTGCGAGGTTTTGTCGGACTAACAGGCTACTATTATCGTTTTGTCAAGGACTATGGTAAAATAGCTGCACCATTAACCAAAGAAGCCGATTAGGCTTCCAAATAATCAAAAAAGCAATGTCCAGCACTCCTGTTCTTGCATGTCCAGATTTTTATCAACCTTTCACAGTTGAAACAGATGCTTCCGGACATGGAATTGGTGTTGTCTTATCTCAGAACAAGTGGCCTATTGCTTAATTTAGCAAAGCTATTTCAGGTTCCGCATTGGCTAATCAACATATGAAAAAGAGCTTATGGCTTTGGTTCTTGCAGTGCAGCAATGGAAATCTTACCTTCTAGGCCGACGCTTCATCTTCAAATTTATCATTTAAGCTTAAAATACCTCTTGGAGCAACAATTAGCTACTCCTGCTCAGCATAAATGGTTGGTCAAGTTACTGGGATTTGATTATACCATTGAATACCATCCGAGGAAAGAAATTTGGTTGCCGACGCCTTGTCTTGTTTTCCTTCCACGATCTTAGCTGCACTGTTCACCATCCAACCATCAGTTTAGGATGATCTCAGACAGGCCCTAACTGGAGATACCAATGCACAAGCACTAATTCAGCAGGTTAATATGGGTACCTCAATGACTGTCAGTACTGATATCCTACTCCACCGACACCGAATTTGAGTACCTGCAGACACTTCTCTTCATAGGCAATTACTTTCGAAACTCACAACTCGGCTCAAGGAGGCCATGGAGGGCGATTCCGCACTTACAAACGATTATCGAAGGACGTCCGTCGTTATATCGTGGCATGCGACACTTGTGCTCGCGCAAAGACTTCTTCACTACGACCAAATGGGCTCTTACAATCTTTACTAATCCCCGAGACTATTTGGACAGACATATTTATAGATTTCATTAAAGGACTACCCATATCTGAAGGTAAGGATGTTATATTAGTGGTAGTTGATTGTCTTTCCAAGTTTGGCCCTTTTTTGCCTCTCCAGTACCCGTGTACAGCATACTCTGTTGCTGATATCTTTACAAAAGAAATTGTTAAGCTTCATGGTTGCCTAGAGACAATCGTCAATGACCGCGATCTAGTGTTCATCAGTTCTTTTTGGAAAGAACTCCACAAACTTTAAGGAACTACACTACGCTTGAGCTCCTCCTACCATCCCCAAACTGATTGCCAGACGGAAGTTCTTAGTAGAGGACTCGAGTCATATTTGCGGTGTTTCACGGGAGAACATCCTAAACAGTTGATGCGTTAGCTTTGTTGGGCAGAATATTCGTACAACACGAGCAGCCGCACTGCTATAATGCATTTTCCATTTGAGATAGTATATGGACGCCCCCTCCTCCCCCCCCCCCCCCCGGTTTCTCTTGCTACCTGGGACTGCTAAGTCTGATAGCATCACCCATCAACTGCGGGAGCATGACATGATTCTTCGAGACCTCAAGCTGCATCTTCAGAAGGCCCAAAATCGTATGAAGCAGAATGTCGACTAGCATCGAACAAATAAGTATTTTCAACCTAGCGACTCGGTTTTTCTTAAGTTACAACCATATCGGCAAAATTCGATCGCTGATCAAGAGCTCATAAGCTACGACATCGCTTCTATGGGCCATTTCGAGGTCTTGAACGTGTGGGACAGGTTGCGTACCGCTTAGATCTTCCTCTGGAATAAAAAATTCATACAGTGGTACACATCTCTCAGCTAAAAGACGGCCGCTCGGTTCCACCTATAGTTCTCAACCAGCTTCCAGATTTGCCCGTCGATGATGTTAACTTTCCAAGTTCCCAGTCCTCCCTCGTGGACGAGGACGACTCTCAAGGGGGTGGGAATATTACAAATCTTCAAGATGGGAGTACAGTACCTGTTAGGATCACTCGCACACCTATGAGTAGATCCAAATCGGGTATTCCTCCACGGTGCAATCCCAAATATTTTTCTCAAACATCAATGATTTCTGATACTACTTCTGCACATGCTGAAGAACACCTTCAGCTTTAATGCCATGCAAGAATGGTCTTGATTGTAGCACTATTTTCGAAGTTGTGGGCTGCCGCCTGCACCCACCAATAGGTTGTTAGTTGCAAGCTTTAAGAGTAGAATAATTCTATGTAAATGTCTGCGTAGCAACTACAAATACGTTTGGATGCTATATTGAGAGGGGGAGAAGAAAACAAGTTTATTTCTTAATTTTACATCTTGTTTTGTTAGCTTGATGTTCTGATTATCTTCGACTTAGTTTCCATTTCAACTGAAATCATATCATGTATCATGAGATGGAGCATCCTCTTTTAAATCTTGGTAAGGATGTTTTTTACCTAGTTGATTCAAAAATTATTCAAGTGCTAGAAAACCGCGTGAAGCTAAGAAATTTGTTAGTTTCATGGAGAAGAAGTTGATGTTACTAGATGACAGGATATATGATGCACTAGTATATTGGTATTATCAAAGGTTGTAGAAGTAAGTCCCTTATGTTATATGATGAAATGCAAAGAAAGAAGTTAAAGTCCTAACGCTCATACCTTACACATGTTAGAAAAGAGATGCTAATGACACGCATTGTGTACAGAAATTGTTACATACAAGAAATAACTGCAAATAAGGAATACTCTTATGGATTCTCTTTTTTCTGTTCGTAATTCATCTTTCTTCCATTTTATCTTCTTTCATTTGCGTGGAAATGAGGACAAAATCATGAATGGGGAATTTGTTCAGGATTTCTGGTTTTGTTGCGCTGAGGCTACTACAAGGTTAGCCTTTCTTTTGCATGCCTATCTACTGGAATGCTTCTCTTTTGGACAGCTGCAGGTTTGCAAGCAGGAATAGGGGCTTATGTGAAGTAGGCCTATCCGATTGAGCTGTCTTTCTCAAGTTTTAGCTTACGAGTTCCTTCAAACGACATTTTCAAAATGTGATTTCATCATCTTCAACTTGTAAGATGTTTGGAATTACTTATTGCTGCTAGCAAGGCAAAAGCTGGGCATTAAAGTCCGAAGATCTTAGCAATTCGTAAGCTCCTACTTCTAAGAATTCTTCTAAGCTCTACTAATCACATCCTGGATTGAAATTTCATTGGACCCACTTATTTGCGCAGGTCAAGTTGAGATGAGCAAATTTTCCTTTTGGTAAGAACTTAATTAAAGTTATTCTTCCATGAGAGATACTCAAAATCTTATCCTGAACGTTCAGCGCCCTAATTATGGGTGCTCTCCTGAAAAATTGGTATACAGTTCATTTCTTCATTTAAAGCTGAACATGAATTCCGTGTTTTCCCTGTTAACTGTGAATGCGCATTCGCAGCTATGAATTTCACTGTTAATAATATTTCTATCAGAAAACACTCGTCAATCTTCAGGAAAATACAACATAGTGATGAATGACAACCTGCATAGAAATGATTGACTATAAAATTTTCTTAAAACCTCCCAACTAATAGCTGCCAACATTTACCCATCCAAGATTGACTACAAAATTTCGAGATTGGTTCAATCAACCCTACGAAATCTACAATATTATATCAAAATCCAAAAAAAGTCAAATATTGACATAGTTGTTATACGACTGTTTTGAAGGTGTTAAGCTTTCAAGGTGCAGGTGAGATGTAAATGTCTTTATCTGATTTTATTCCTCCACAATAATGCAATTATTATCAAACTATACATGCATGAAAACTTACAAAAATTAAGATAAATAAAACTAACTTATTTCTTTAGCATGATTTCTCGTCACCAATCTTGGCCTGCAGTCTATTATAATTACATGTAGAGACCCATGCAATTATTTACTCTAGGTTGGTCTCTTGTGTTCTCTTGTCAAGTGATCGCGTTCTTCCAGCCTTGCTTTTACATGAGCATATTCATAATTCTATTTGGTAGAGTTCCTCATTATTATATATCTACGGCATTTTGTTTCACTTTTTCAACCGAGCATTCTCTCGCTGAATCAAGATCTGCCTTGTGCGATAAAATTCAATAAAATTTTTTGATAAAATTTTATGAGTATTGCGTATGTAATTCCGTCCTACCTCCTTTATCTTGGGTTAGAACCGGTTGTAATTCGAAGAATCCACTGAGGCATGTTGTGAGAGCTTAGTAGAAAAGCATTTATTAACTTTTTAATTTTATATTTTAAATAAATTTTTTATAATATTTTATAAAAATTTGTTTAAAAATTTTTTAAAATAAAAAATTTTTCTGTCATAAAATCTTATTATTATTTATTTTTATTTTTTAAATTAAAAAATAATTTTTAATTTTCAAATAAAACAAGAATATTTTCTATATAAAATAAAAAAAAATTTATTAGCACTCTCAGATACTCCCTACATAGTTATCCAAACTATGTGATTTTGATGTGTTCTGTTTATGCTTTCCATCAAGAGCTATGGGGAGAATAATTGTAGAAGAAATTTGAAAACAGAAAACTTAGTACAGAAAGTTACTTCTATCCAAAAGATGCCACTAGCAACATCCTTCTGTCTTCACATGTACGTATTCTCTCGTCAAACATGAATCTTATGATACATGAACTTTCAGTAAACTCAACAAAGATAAATATAACAATCATTTCTCTTTCGATTGGAGAGCATTAGAATGGATAATCAATAAAAGAGTAGGTTTAAGTGCTGGTTAGTTGTGTTAGCTTTTGGTAACTCTGTTTTTTTCTTCTATTTAATTTGGTATTAGGTAAGTTTTGGTTGAAGAAGGGATGACATAAACCCTAATTTTGGCAACTAGTAATTAACATGGAATCTTAGAATGACATTGAAAGACTTAACTAATTCCAATCCTAAACCTTCTTCCAACACTTTGCTATGCATGATTTTACATCAGTCAACTTTCAAAAGAATTGAACCTCGTCCTCTATATATTGCGTGTTTTTGTTAATCATGGTATGTCAACCACGTATCTTGTATCAAGATTAATAAAATAATAATAATATTCTGCATAATTATAACATAATGAACAACGAACAAAACTTAGAAAAATCAAGAAGTGACTCTGTGCATCTTGACGGCGGCGAATAGATTGAATCTTCTTATCCTCACATGCATTGCTTACCCAATTCATGTATATGCTGATTAACAGAAGCCACGGAAAACTACCAGAAAGGCAATGATATGAATACTTTTTTTTTTTTTAATCAATTCAAATGGCTTTCCACCTCAGGAAAATAATATATAGTATCGTATGAAATTTTTTCCCAAAAAGCTCCACCACTTTCCAGCTTGCCTTTAGTTCTTTTCAGTTCAATTATAAAAGGAAGAGTTTTTCACAAGCAAGAATAAGACACCAGAATCTTAGCAAAGCATTGATAGTTACCTTACTCATTTAGGTAGAATGTTCTGCAGCTGCTTGTAGCTTTCCGTTCTTTCCATCTTGTATCAGACATGATATCAGTAGTTCTGAGTGTCCGCGTGCTGAAGAGGATGCTGGTTGTAACATTATTAAGCATTCTTCTTATGACTCTATGCGGAAGCGTTGCTTCTGATTCTCAACAGCTGCTAAGAATAAAAGCTAAGCTCGTTGACACTGGAGGAGTTCTTGGTAGCTGGGATTCGGCAGATGATGCTTGTAGTTGGAGAGGAGTTACATGCTTCTCAAGCCAGAAGCATATCCAAAGCCTGAACTTGTCGAACTTTGGCTTATCAGGTTCTATATCTTCTGAGGTTGGGAATCTAATTTCTCTCGAAATTCTTGATTTATCAATGAATTCTCTCACTGGTTCCATCCCTCCCGAGATCGGCCTCCTCAAGAACCTCAAGCACTTGCTTCTGCAGTCGAATTCTCTTTCTGGTTTCGTTCCTCCAGAGCTTGGACTGCTGAAGCAACTTCAAGTGCTCAGAATCGGTAGCAACATGTTGACAGGAGAGATTCCTCCACAGCTTGGAAACTGTTCGAATCTGAAAGTTCTTGGTCTTGGATTCTGCTTACTAAATGGAAGCATTCCGAAAGAGTTGGGAAATTTGAAGCAGTTGAACGTACTCTACCTACAGAACAACAGTCTCAGTGGTACCATTCCGGGAGAGATCATTCATTGCAGTGAACTTCAGGTTTTTTCAGCAGCTGATAATAATCTTGAAGGAGAAATTCCTCCGGTGCTAGGAAGACTGCAAGCATTGCAAACTCTCAATCTAATGAACAACAGATTATCGGGTATCATTCCTTCTGAACTCGGAAATCTCTCAAGCCTCCAGTATCTCTACTTGCTAGGCAATGAACTAACTGGAAGCATTCCGTCCGAACTGAATCAACTATCTAACCTACAAATCTTGGACTTGTCTCAGAACAAGCTATCCGGCACCATCACCCTCTCAACAACCCATCTGAAGAACTTGGAGTATTTAGTCCTCTCCAGCAACTTCTTAGAGGGTAGTATCTCCAACAATGTCTGTCCTGAGGATTCAAGATTGCAGAATTTGTTTCTTGCTGAGAACAATCTAACTGGGGGAATAGAAGGACTTCTGGATTGTGCTTTACTCAGTTCTGTTGATCTCTCAAACAACAGCTTGAGCGGTGTGATTCCATCTGACATGGACCGCCTCGGCAACTTGGTCAATCTGATTCTGCACAACAACAGCTTCACTGGGACACTGCCATCGCAGATTGGAAGGCTTAGCAATCTGGAAATACTTTCACTCTTTCACAATGATCTTACTGGTAAAATTCCAACGCAAATAGGAATGCTGAAGAAGCTAAAAATTCTTTATCTCTATGAAAACCAGATGTCAGGAACTATTCCAAGAGAGCTTACAAACTGCTCGAGCTTAGAAGATGTTGATTTCTTCGGGAACCACTTTACTGGCACCATCCCTGAGTCCATTGGCGAGCTGAAGAACTTGGTGGTTTTGCAGTTAAGGCAAAATGATTTATCAGGTCAAATCCCGACAAGCCTAGGCTACTGCAAGAATCTTCAGGCATTGGCATTGGCTGATAACCGGCTGTCAGGAAGCCTGCCTTCGACTTTTGAATTCCTGTCAGAGCTCAACACACTCGCCCTCTACAACAACTCACTTGAAGGTCCTCTTCCGAACTCTCTGTTCTCTCTCAAAAATCTCTCTGTTATTAATATTTCGAACAATAGGCTCAATGGAAGTATTCTCCCTCTCCTTGGATCAACCTCTCACATTGTTTTTGACATAACAAACAATAGCTTTTCTGGCGAGATTCCAACAATCATTGCTGAATCCCGAAACTTAAGGCGCCTTCGGTTAGGCAAAAATCTTCTTTCTGGTAAACTTCCATCAGAACTTGGCGAGCTCAAACAACTTGAATTTCTTGATCTTTCATTCAACCGCCTAACTGGTGAAATTCCAGTTGAGCTCTCAAACTGTAAACAACTTAGTCATCTCCTTCTCAGCGGAAACAAGCTGCTCGGAAAAATTCCTACTTGGTTAGGAAGCATGAAATCTCTTGGAGAGCTTGACCTTTCTTCCAACAGCTTTCATGGCAATCTTCCCGCTGAACTTGGGAAATTGTCAAATCTACTCAAGCTATGCCTCCATGACAACAATCTGTCTGGCATAATTCCACCAGAGATTGGTAATCTCACATTTCTGTACGTTCTTGCTCTAAACAGGAACAGCCTCACTGGGTCTATACCTTCAACCATCCAGCACTGCCACAAGCTCTACGAGTTGAGGCTTTCCGAAAATCTGTTGACAGGTTCAATACCGTCAGAACTTGGAGTTCTAAGAGAGCTACAAACCATACTTGATTTGAGCACAAACAATCTGTCAGGTGAAATACCGACCTCGCTTGGAAACCTTGTCAAGTTAGAGAGACTCAATCTTTCTTTCAATCAGCTACAAGGCGAAATCCCTTCTTCATTAGGCAAGCTCACCAGTCTTCATAGATTAAACTTGTCATACAATTTTCTGCATGGCCAAGTCCCTAGTTCACTATCAAGTTTTCCTAACACTTCCTTCATGGGCAACGAACTCTGCGGTCCGCCATTGGCCTCATGCAGTAGCTCAGGTTATTCCCAACTGAAGCACTTGTCCAATGCAGCAGTCGCGGGAATTATAGTAGCAATTGTTTTCACTTCAGCAGTAGTGTGCTTGGTGTTGTTATATATCATGTTAAGAATGTGGTGCAATTGGAAACAGGCTTCGGTTTCGAATTCAGATGGACAAAGAGATGATAAGTTGATCTCAAGAGACGGAAAGAAGAATGTAAAGTATCGAAAGGTTGAATCCTTTACTGAAGTTTCTTCTCCCGAGGGACAAACATCTGCTTCATCAACGTACATTCTTCAGAACAAGGAAGAAGAGGGCTCGACAGCGAACTCGCCGGTGTAGTAATTTCTTCCTTCGTTTCTTTTTTTTAATCTTGTTAAATTTAGTCCCGCTGATTCTGGTTTTTCTTGTTCAACTGTAGCTTGCTCTTGTTGTTTTTGCGTTCCCCGATTAAATTGAAGATTTTAATGCAATACATGTTATATTTCCTTAGAAGATCTAATAAAACCGTCTCGGATCATATACAACAAAATAGAGTTTGTCAATGGAAGTTAAGAAAATTTAGCGCAGAATCATTCAAGAAAAAGATAATAGTGGTACTGCAACACGAAAATTCGTTAGGACAGTTTTTCTTCTGCACTATTTATAAAGTTGGACTAATTAAAGGGGTCCAATTCAAATGCTCATCAGCGTGCATGCTTTCTTGCCCAGCTTTACGAATGTAAAAAGCAAGAGATATGATTGAAATTGTACTGAAGTGTGGCAATATAGATTGGTGGGTCAGTTTCGGGTCGATCTATTTAATAACCGGATCAAATTCGTTCAATTCTAATCCAACCTATAAATTTATACGGGTCAAAATTGTCAATCCTAACCTAACATACTAATAATCAGATCAAATTCGGATCGACCCATTTAATAATTAAAATTATTAATTATTAATTTTATATTTTTAAATTTCAGCGAAATTATAAGATCAGTTCGAATGAAAGTACACGATATTTTTACTGACGAAATATAATTATGCATTCCTTAATGTCTTCATGATCGTTAAAATATCCAAAAAAAATATTATTTTTATTTTTTTAAAATATATGATAACAGCTAGAATTTATGATTATAAATATATATTAATAATTTCGATAAAAATTTTGATAAATATATCTATCTAACAAAATTTTCATAAAAATCTTTATACGAAATCTAAATTCGTCATTAAAAATACCTATATAGTAATATTTTCGATAAAATATTATAATTTTTATCTTACACTATTTCACTTAAGTATAAAAATAAAATATTAATTATAAATACAATATAATTTAATAGTTTGTAAATAACTATATCGATTATTTTTATTAGTAATATTTTATTATACGGTAAGAAAAAATGAAGAATTGTTCTTTCAAAAAGTGACATTTCGGATTGGTGGGTCAATTTTGGGTTAATCCGGATCGACCCATTTAATAACCGGATCAAATTCGTTTAATCATAACCCAACCCATATATTTATATGAATCAAATTTTCTAACCCTAATCTTAATTAAACAGATCGATTTCGAGTTAAATTTTCGGATCGGGTCATATATTGCCATCCCTAATTGTACACCTATAAGAATTTAGAATTGAATAAATAAATCCATTATGGGTAACCAATCGTGGGTCATGACTGATTGTTCTGAATTTCAATTTGAACTAATCAAGCTATTATATCTATCAAAGAAAGTATAACCATAGAGTAATGCTATCGTACCATTTTGAGTACCCTTTTTCATTCTTTCATTTTAATTGTTATACAACTGAGATGAGCGGAGATATATATTACCTCAACATTAGTATGTGAAGATGAATGGCAAAATCTGAAAAGTGTACACAAAAGGGTACTTGAGAGCGTACCTAAAGTTCTATCATAACCTTGATTAACAGTAATGGAAATTGATAAAGCTCAGAGGTCCATGTAGTCATTTTGGACAAGATTTGTCCATTCGGTGTAAAGTCGCCTTGAGGCAACTCGAGTGAACCTGGACCTTGCTCATTAAAAAGAAACTCATGTCTGAGACTGCGCTTTTTAAAAAGTTTTTTTAAATAAAAAATATTTAGAATTTTTAGAAAATAAAATTTATTTTTTATCTTAAAGAATAACAAAATAAACAATAATAAAATTTAATAATATAAATTTTTTCTTTTTTAAAAAATTTTAAAAAAATTTGTATAATATTTTAAAATATTTATTAAAAATATCAAATAAAAAATTAGAATGAAAAAAAAAAAAAAGTATCGTCAAACGAGCTCTAAATGTCAGGACAAGGCCAGAGAGAAAGGCCTCAATTTAACTTCTCATGATCAAAGTGAAATGTTGATGGTGACAAATTCATACATAAATTGGTGAATAACACTTCAAAGAGAGTCTGGATAAGATTTCAAAGTAGAATCTACTTTTATAAAAAAAAAGAAAAGGATAGACAGTTTGTGTTTAGCAAGCTATTTACAAGAACCAAGCAAAACGTTAAAGCTTCTACGAACCCTGGCTTTTCAACTTCTAGTTCGAAGACAAGAGGTAAATTGAAACAATCAGTAAAATCACCAATACCATGTGTAGAAAGCTAGTATGGATACTGTGCTCTAGACATCATTATCTACATACACATTTGTTTTAAAACAGTTGGTGGCCTTTACTTCACATATTTAGGTTTTCCAACGATTTTACTTTCAATTCTACCAATGATCTATGCTCACAGTAATTCTGCACCAGCGAAAGCTGAAAAACAGATTAAAAGAAAGGACACCCCCCAGAACATTCACATAACACTTCTAACTTCTTCTGTAAGATCAATTGCTTCTTCGCATTTTCATGAATGAAGTCGTCCTGTAGAGTCTTTGAATGTTGTTTAACTTTCACTACCACAACAAGAATAAACACGAAAACGGTGCTTCATTTATCCAAAAGTAGTACATCAAAAGAAGATTACAGTACACTTTAAATACCCCATTTTCACCCTTCCAAAAGAACCTATGCTCGTGTCCCTAGCAAAAACTCACTTTTCTGTAACTCCTAAGATTCATGTAGACACCTTTCTGTACAGTTTAACATTCATAAAACTTATATTTTAAGAAGCGAACAAAAATTAAACAAAAATTACACCATCCGCTTTCCTACAAGTTCTGGGCTTCATATCCTCAATTGCTTTAAGTTCATTTAACAAGCCCCCATAGACGTGTTGAACTTCTTGGAGCTCATCGGTCAGCTGTTGCATCTACAGAAGAAGAATGGAAGATCACTGTTAAATAATAAGGTTCAATGTAATATTTCCAGCAGAATAATTAAAAACAGTGCAACATTGTAATAATTTGAATGCGAATAGCTTATGTTTGAGCATAAAAAGAAAGAACATATTAAAATAGGTAGTCAAATTAAATAAATAGGGAAGTGAAACATGCATGTATGCAGCCACTGTCGAAAAGTTACCTTGAGGAGGAGTTCTGACTCTATCCTTTCATACTTGATGCACCTGAGGTTACAGAAAACAGGTTAGACAACAAGAATACATTGAAAAGCTGTATACATTGTGATCATGTATACAGCTAGTATACCTCTTATGCATACATATGAATGCATCCACAAATTTTTACATAGATGCACAACGTATATTAATGAAGTAATGGATGTGCATGTGCATCTACTCCTGATTCTTTTAGCTCATTGCAAGAAGCAGTAATACCAGTGTCATGAGAATGTTACATGCAAGGGAAAAACACTGGTAAGGAAAACACTAGTTTATATTGTCAGTTGGCACAATAAAAAAAAGGAAAAATGTCTTCAGATAATAACATTGAACTCAGACTATATGAGAAACTCAATAAGTTTCCTAAACATATGGTAAACATGCAGAAAAAGAGTTATCCTTAGTTAATTATAAACTTACTCCGCACGTAGCCTTTTGTTATTTTGCAAGACAATGATATCACCTATAGGCCTGCATCCAACAGAATGAACCTGCTGGAGGAATATGACCATAAATTAGATAAATTCTGTAACTAAACAAAGACTAGAACAAGAAGACACAAGCAGCTATTAATTTCCTTAGAACCGTCAGTTAGACCAGAAGAAAGTGATGAGACAGAATCTAGATAGAGTCTAACAAAATATTAGAGAAGAACTTCAATCGGATCAACAACATAGCAGAGTGGCATTCCTACAAACAATCAGATATTAGAAAACGCTAATGAGAGTCAAGCTTTGTTACATGAAAAGTGCAGGCAACAAAAATAGAATAAAAGAAGACATAGCATACATCAGCTTTCAGTCTTTGAGTGTGTTTCTATGCTTCATGCTTTTTTGTTGGTCTAACATTACTTCTCAAAGTTTTTATAGTTGGGTCATAATTCAGATACTAACTTCGTATATACATCCTAGTCAGGTATTTTCAAAGAATGTGTACCAGCTGGTAAAAGATGTCTCTACAGTATTGCTTCTGGCTAGCAGATTTACAACTTCATTTAACCTCTTTGGGAAGCTTTTAGTAATTCTGATATTTAGAGCCCATCGTGTTTCTTGCTATCAGGACTATCTACCAGTCGACCTCAAGTTTCTCGATCAAGCATCCACAAGTATGTGTAGTCATGCTTTCGTTTGGAAGAGAAACACAATATGCTAAAATTAGGAAATAATCTATAGGAACCTTGATGAAGTAGATATCCGAAATACTTATGTTGCACTGCTTCTCATCCAGATTCATGAAGAGAGCTTGCAGAGTTAATTCTATGCATTGCCCATATGAAAATTAGAAAGAAGTTACTGTCCTGTGTTGTCACAAAACTCTATAGGTTTTGTTGGAGTTTCCACTTGCAATAAAACAAAAACACTCTTAACAATAACATTATGCCACTGCAGAAACCAAACAAAGAAATGTGCGCCAAATGTGTGTGCATAAACCTAAATAGTTCAGATGGCACTAACATGCAGACCTGTGTTTCACCGTTGTCTAGCTTAGGACTAGCTTCACTGTCAGCAGCAACTATCTGTTCTTGCACTTCTTCATAAAAGGGATTTACTTTCCTGATCATTTCTTGTGGACCTGGTTCATGCATCACACATTAACTAATATACACTATCTGGTATAATTTCATTTTCATTTAGATCCTACCAATCTGAAGAGCATCTCTGTAGCTAACAGCTCTTGTGGAGCATGATGGAGCACTTTGCAAAGTGACGAAATCATTACTTTCATAAATGTTGGAAGAGATCCTATTTACTTCAAGCAGTCCTAATGAACAAGGCAGCTGGCAAGGAGAATTTGAAGCATTGAGGTTTTCTAAGTGAGGCAATTGAGTGGCACTAGCAGAAGTAGGTGGCGGCGGAAGCCATCGGGGTCGTCCCTTTGCACAACCAATCAAATGACAATGATAATTCCTGCCAAAAGAAGAGAGAAATTGAGATCATACAGGGTGATATGTGCACAGAATACAAAATCAAACCATGACTGGGAGATGCCACATCTGTATCTATATTGTAACTACTTTCCTCAAATCCGACACTTACTAACATCTCCTTCTAGAAATGAGTTATTGGATTGTTTAGCTAATGGGTAACCCTCAAAAAGACAAATTCCTCTCATTTGATGACTTACTAATAAAAGCTAATTACATAGACATACAGGAATTGCTGCTTCAGCGTGTATCACAGAAGGCATGCCAAAAACATACACCTATATTAACCACACAGAAGACATAAACCGTGACATGAAATATACATACCAATACTCGATAGTCATATCCCGCAAGCAAGCTTCAAGCCTTTTATACAGAACTGACTTCTCAAAATCTTGCTTATTATGTGTTGGTTTGATAAAATTAGCCTCCAAAACACCTACCAATTGCGTTATTCATCATACCAAGAAAAAAGGAAGTTATTCTATCAGACAATATCAGATAAAAGAATGTAATTGCATAAAAACCATGACCATCATTTCATCATATTACTTGAGTCAACCAGAAACCTTCTTACCAGTAACCCCTCTGCCGTTGTTATTTGTTACATTAAGCACTCGCAAAAAGGGCTACATCAAATAAAAAAGGAGTATATGAGCTAATATTTTTTACCTTGCATTTGATAGTTTGGTTAAATGAATACTTAAATAATCCAAAAACATGCTAAATAAATACTTAATAAATACCCAAGGTGGTCAACTTAATGGAGTAGATATAAGTCGCCAGCACATGACTCTATCGTCAAATCACTTTGTTTGACGGTTCTCCCCTCAGAAGATGAGTTAAATATGATTTTACTTTCATAAATTTACTCTCGCAAACTCACTTTCCAATAAGTTACTTCCTAAAAACTCACTTTTCAGAAATCCACTTGCAGGTTGCTTCCTGACAAGTAAACAAGCCCTTAACAGCAGTAAGCAGCTCAAAAGGAGACCTTTAGAAATACAATAGATGAGATGAGGAAGAAAGCAGGGATCAAACACCAATCTCACAAGGTCTAAAACTATATTTTGCCTATCCACTCAAAATGCAACTACACATGACATCTAACTGCCATTAATCACTCTAAATAGTATCCAGTAACCTGCTCATACAAATTAAATCCTTTCATTACTGGAGCATGGACCACTAATGTAGCTTCATCTCGATGTTTGGATTTCCTCCATCCTATTTAATAATCATTCAGAGTTTTCCTATCTTAATAGAGAGAAAGAGTAACAGCGAAAGCATAAGCCATGACCAAGACGGTAAACAAATGGATTAGTGAAGTACTTATAAAGGGTTACAAATAGGCATCAATTCCTTGGATCTAAAAATCTTGTTAAAGACGAAGAAAAAGGAAAGTGATCTCCAAGCAAGACCAACCCATTAAGTACTTAGGCATCTTAGCCTCCATCTTCTTTAGTCCCTTCAATTCGCTTACACTTATGTTTACTTTCTTACTAGCGGCGTTACTTGTACAAGGAACATAATTTCATTTCAAGAGTTCTCTCTCTCTCTCTCTCTCTCCCCACAACGGCAACACAAGAAAGTGGCAAAAGATATAGCATCATTGCTCAAAACCTATTTTCACCAAAATTACCCACAATGCTAAAATTCTAACAGAACAAAGCAGTCAGCTTCTTAACTCACAAAAGCATAAGTGACCAATCAGTGAACACAACAGCAATACATAGCAACTTCAAAAAAAAAAATTTTGTTCTTACCAATATAAGGCGATTCTTGTGATATATACAGAAGCCATGCACGTTAACCAATGGAGCATCCTTGACAAATCCAATTGTGGTGATGACAACAGCCTAAAGATGTAGAACCCAATTGATACTGACAATAAAGAAGAGAAATTCAAAAAAATTGCAATTTTCAGATAATTGCATACCATAGTTTCCATTGTCATGTTATGCACTAGAATAAGAAACAAGAAGCGTGTATCATGATACTTCTGTTATATTTATGCAGACTCACAAGTACCTCTTTCCCTAGCATTTCCAAAGAACATACAGAGGTAGTCCTTTGATTATAGGTAGCTCTTCTTCAAATCTAACACTGTAACTTTTCGCAATGAGACATCACAAATCGAATCAAATTACTTCTATCTAGACAGTTCTCTTGATCCTACCAATCGCTGTGATGAATATCCCACTCAAACTATTCATTCTCAATCCTAAAAATTGATCAATTTATACAAAAGATATAATTCATTAAACTGTACAGTGTTCAAGTGTGTCTTTTACAATATTAGGGTTGACATCAGTACAAACCTCATCATGGCCCTGGACTTGAGGACTGTATTTGATGCATTGACGATATTTAATATCATTGGCTATCTGGTGATGGTTAACAACTTCTCCTCGCAATATTATTCTGAAATTTTCTGGCATATGAAGATATAGAATTGATGCATACACCTGCATATCACATGTTACACATTCATGCAAGAGAAATAATTCACAAGTAGCATTTGTTGACTCAAGCTTACTCGAAAGGAGTGCTGAAATAGGTTTGCAATGTGCACGCGGTGCCTCTCTTTCTTCTCTGTATTGTTTGTTGATATTGTTTTTGATCCATTGATCATAACATCCTATAAACACAAATATTTTGTTTAAAATACAATTAGTATGAGCCATTTTATTGGATATTTGTAAGTTTACTCAAACAGAATTTTAAACTTCTCCAATGTTTATCTCTTTCCTGGAAAAAAAGGAGGGGAAAAACCAACATTCCAACAAAAACAAAAACAAAAAATTCTAAGGCTTATAGCTAAATTAGGATTATTCACCATGAATTGTAAGAAAAGCTGCATGATGAGGGGGCAATAGGACAATATAATCAAATGTGTGTGGGGATATAGTTATAGAAGGCCCTGATAATCATGAACATACAACATGCAGGAAAAGCATGAAAGATCTGAACAATCATTCTAATATTAAATAGCTATAATACATTTAATAAGAGATCTGCTATTTGAAGTTTAAAGCTTGAATCTGTTTAGTTGTTATGATCATGAACTTCTTTAGTAATGACTTTTAGCACTCCTCAATCCCAACCACAGAAATATATGTTATAAATCTTTCAAGATTTAGTTCAGGTAAATTTGGGTACATATTTTTAAAACTTTTCAGGGGTTTGATATATTTGAGAACACCAGGTACATATCTTGCGTCAAGTAGAATGTGTGCAAGAGTGGGTGACTGTTTGTGTGTGAAGACAAAAATTATGTAATCCTCTTGACTAAATGAACATGGAGAAAAAAGAGTTGTTCAGCTATTTTTGGACAAAAGATGCATAAAAACAAACCTTTGGATCAGTTTCAAAATCAAGCTCCAACTTTCCATCATCATTGTACCAAAGATTGAATACGATAACTTTGGTGCCATGACCTCTTATATCATTAAACTGCTCAGATATGTAAGCACTATGAATTAATCAGGCAATTAAGAAGACGAACAACCATTTTGCAGAACTAACATATGAACATTTATATGTACAGAATTTAAAAGACACATGGAATATTCTTGATACTTCAATAAGTTGATGAAGACTAAAAAGAAAAAGAAAATAAAAAAGCAAGAAACATCTTTCTGCTGCAGATTGATACAGGTTAAATGGATGACAACAAAAAGATGTTTAAGTATAGAAAAGCACAAAAATATAACCAAAACTTAGTTGTAAAAGACACATTGCAAAGGAAAACGAACCCGCACCAAGTGGAAAAAAGTACGGCTTATTCAGTCATTTGCTTCTATTCCTCCAAACAGGAACAGAAGTAGCAAAATCCCGGCAAATTGGTTCTGTCAAGTTACTTCTATTTGCTTTGTTCTTCTTCATATTTAAAAGTGACACCACAATAGTAATGCAGAATGTATTTCAGGTTGGAGCAGCATTTGGCCTCAGATTTCGAATTACCCATGCATCACAGTGATTTTGCTACCGACAAACTTCGCGTAACTACAGGAGGTTACTACAATAAAACAACTTTATAAGCCTCAACCAAAAAAATTGAAAGATGGTCAACTATAATAAGTTTACACAAACAGAAATTTTAGGCTAACTTGGTTGTGATTACCTTATCTCTACACAAATCCTAGTTGAAGCGGAATGAATGCTTACTTAAATGAAACACAGGTATATCTAATCAAGGTTTCCTGTCTCAGCTTTGGTACATCCTTTGGTATAAACTGATTAAAAGAACGCAAGGTCAAATGTACTCCATTTTTTACATGTTTTAGACATATCACAGCAATTGTAAATCTGTTCCAGAAGATGACATCCATGTCCATTTCATAGTTGTATGGCTTCCCATTCTCAATAAATTCACTTCTTTCCAAAAAGTTAGGTAATCAAGGTTCCGACATGCATACTAATATGCATGCCTGTATTACCATGCACAGGAACCACACTCATAATATCCATGCGTCCAGCATAATTCAAGCATGCATGGATGCACATAGAGGTGTCCATACTGTTAGAAGTATCAGTGAAGTCACTTACTGATGGGATTGCTTAAAATAAGATGCTTGTTTGAAAAGCAACTTTTGGTGGGGCTTTTTAGGAAACGAGCTTACTTTTTTTAGAGTAAAGTAAATATTATACATATAAACATTATACAACGTCCAATTCACATATATTTCCAAATTTTTAAAAATGTTTTAGAATATATAGAAGTTTTCTTGGGAAACTAAAAGTTGAAAAGGAGATGAAAAAGCACTTGAAATGGAGAGCCAATAGAACCCTTAGGTAATGAACCTGTGAGATGCTTGAGCAGCTTGGTCTCAATGGTGGCAAGAAGGCGGGAAGCTTCTACATGAGCAGCATGATGCTAGGCAGTAGCTAAGAAGGACAAGCATGCAGCCAGCTGATGGCAAAGCTTCAGCAGCCTGCTTAAATTCCTTGATAGCTGCGACCTTGAAGCTTCCTGAAGAAGACAGCAATCGACTTCAAGGAAGAGTATCATTATCCTACTTTCAGCTATCTATTTCACCTGGCTGCATGGCGATCATGAGCAGACATCAAGAGCTTTAGCAGACTTGATGGTGACAGAGCCAACATCAAGTGAGGAGCTAAACAATGGCATCATTCTGGAGCTTGACCAGAAGCTGGCACACCCTCGTACTTCTGCGACTTGCCAGAAGCAGCTTCAGCTGCTCTGGCCGACTTAAAAAAGAGTTGCATGAGCAGCTAGTTGCAGCCATCTCAGGAAGCCTCTACTGCTGGCTTGGTGCTGCAAAGAGCTGCTCAAGAGGGCCTATAAAAGTAAGGGATCGGGCTTGCTTGGAGAGGCATCAATTCAAGGACATTTGTAAGGCATAACAAGTTTATAGCTTGAGGTGGTAGCTACTTAGATTTCCTACTTGTATATTAAGTGTGAGTGAAGTGTTTTACTTTATTGGGTAGGCCCAGTTATTGCTCTACTGATTTGAAGTGAAGATTCAACACTTCATTCCTTAGTGGGTTTTTGCAGCGGCCACCCGTGGGTCTTACTTACTCTTTATAGAGTAGTTCCATGTAAATCCTCATCTCCTTTGTTGTTTGCACTTCACCTCTCCGGCTCCTCTACTCGAATTGCAAGATCCTTAAGCATGCTTATATTACCTCCATTGTGCACCTGGCAGAAGTGGCTCTGTTTTGGTATTACTTGAGTTACCCCATTCGCAACACACACACACACGCAAGCACACACACACAGAGGCAAATAAAGCATATGATAGACTGAACAGATTTGGTCACTCACTTGGTTTAGCAGTTCATTTTCTGTAGCAAATGGTGACCACTTCAATAGCATATCCATACTTGATAAAAAGTTCACTTCCCCACGACGAAGTAACCTCCGGAAGTTACCAGTTAATACATCCAACTCATAGTCTACCTACAGGAAGGGGGATTGGACTTTCTTAACTATAACCTGAACAAAGCATTTCTCATAGGGTAATAATTTTGATATGCTTGTATAAAACCCCATTCTGGAAGGACTTACCACAGGGATTACTACATCGTCAGAACCAGCTTGTCTCAGGAAGGTGTAAGAAAGAAGACCAATGCTTCGTGTTAATTTCCTGAAGGAAAATTTGAAATCAACTTCACAGTTTTAACAGGAGTTTATGGATGATTGTAGATATACAGTTGATAATCTGATTCCAAGGACAGTAATCAGTGGCACCAGGTAGTGTAGCATGCGAAGTTTGCCAAGTTTACCACTCACACAGACCTAAAAAGAAAACTTGGAATGTAATCAGGGCCAAATGTGCCTACTTGAGCAAAGTTAACGCATGCAGTTTTTAAACTGCTGAGTTAGCCCAATTAGCTAGGTTAATACATTTAGCCTTAAAATGACAATCTTTCATCTCTACGAAGTTCCACAAACTAGACAAAGAATAAATTTCTAATCCAGATTTTGCCCATTAATAGTTGAACAAATTGTGTTACAGGTTGATATTTATTAACCTCGAAAGGAGACGGCAAATATCAACCTGAGATCAATGTGAACAAGTATTAGGCATTACTCACTTTTATGGAAATGTATCATAGAATATAATATGCTTAGCCTAGAAGTACACCATGAATTTTGACATTCCATTGGTCAAAAACCATGGGACGTACTCAGGTAAATATTTTTATATACAATGACAAGCAGACAAGGGCGAGCCATAAAGCGTACCCTCCTTTCTTGCAACAGCTGAAAACAATAACATCCGCGCCTAGTCTCATAGTGCTGGTTTTGAAACCATTTCCATCTGAGGAAAATCTGAGATAACACACACCATAGCTAAAAGAGGAAGTAGTCCAAATGAATAAACAAACGAACTTACAGTGGCCTATGGAGTGTGTTCTTTTATCTGAAAATCCAAAACTCATACAGCTGCGCAAGGACTCTGGATCCATTCCACCTCCATCATCTTTTTTTCATAAATAACAGTTTTTTAGGATTAAAGAGATTCAGTTCAAATTTATTTCAAGTGCAAAAAGTGGTTGATAGACAATTAGCTACTAAGAATTTACAGAATTACCTTGAATCAGAAGTGCAGGACTTCCATGCCTCAAATTTATGACTTTGTCTAGCATGACATAGGAAGCACCATTTCTTACCTATTCAGCAACAAGTACACAAACGTTAAAAGCCTTAGGGGACACCAGTTGTAAAGTATCCCATCATTCCTGCAACTAAGTCATTGTTGTCTACACTGACAGTTGGCATTTTGAGTCTACCTCATCCATGGCATTGTCTACAAGCTCTGCAATTGCTAATTAGGTTAATATAAACCAGAGCAGATGTCAGTAATACTTAATGTAACTTACACAGAGATGTAAGAACTTGAATGCAACTGCAGGCATACATCCAAAGACCCACTTATGGGAAGTAGCATTAGAGTGGAGGAATTTGGGACGGACACGCAAGCAATTTTGGCGACCTACTGATAGATAATTGGCTTACATCAACAGTTGAATATGACAAAGAAAGTGGTAAAAAAGGGAAAGCGCAGCTTAGTACCTTGGAACCTTGGCTGAGGAGCGTGTTCAGTCCCATATTCACCAGCCTTCCAAAACTGACGCCGTATTGGTGCAGCAAAATCAGAGTATGTAGAGCACAATCCGGTAACTGACAAATTACATGGATCCAAGAAATAGGAAGGAGTTGTATCATCATTCCCGGTATTCACATTTATTGGATTTTTAAATCCCTGCTCCAAATATTGTTCAAGTGTTTGTTGATTGTATGCATGATTGTGGTGAGGTGATTTGTCAAAAGAACGTGCAGCTACTTTGCATGCACTCTCTTCAAGATTTGTTGCCATGGATTTTTCATAACAAATCAATACTGCAATGAAAAATCATCTCAGCAGCTGAAAAATGAAGAGGGTTGGAGGAGCAATCCAGTCAGAAAGTGCATGAAAGACATAAAGTAGATTGAAATAAAATAACTTTTAAGTAGTCAAATATTCAAAGAAAATTCTACCAAAACAAAGATATATATTATATTTTCCAACAAAAAAATAAAGAAGAAAAAAAAGGCGCCTGAAGTATTTATAAAGTTGTGTGAGTGCATAATTCAACTTCTTCAAGCGAAGGCAATATTATGCAGCATAAAAGCAATCAAAATACATTTCAAAATTTCAATATGTAGAATCGTTCACCTCGTCTTCCGAATACAAACAAAATCCTAAGGTAAGACCTAAACGTTTATCGCCTTGACTACGCTCTAATGAGGCCGAAGCAGTTCAAAGAATTGCCTCAGACGTTAGTTTTTTAACAGTCGCCTCTACTCCTCTTCTTAAAGCACTATTCCTTCCGGGTACCAACAAAAGTAACCAATCATCAAAACAACAGAATTCAATACATCACCACTCAGTGTTCATTCAACAATTAAGTAATTGTCAAATAGTTTATTGCTAAAGCATGCATGTCCGTGTTAGATTTATTTTTTAATTTAAATATCAGGCACCAAAATTTTAATACTAAAAAATTCAAATTTAAAAAAATAGAATAAAATTTTGCACATTAAACATGCAAACTTGGGTAACTATGAATCAAAACAGAGCCCTACAGCTTCCAATGGTTACTCCCAAAAGAAAAGAAGCAGCTCTACAAAGAACAAGACCAATTGCAAATCCAGTTCCCTTGCATTCATTTTGCAGAAAAATCAGTATAGCTATAAAACCAGTGAAAATCAAGGAGCAAAGTAAAGCAACAACAAGTGAATTTTCAAAGAAATCGATGAAATCAAGGGAATGAAAACTAACCTTTTGTTAAGAACAACAGGATGAATTTTCAGAAGGGAAAATTTGTAAAAGCAATGCTGGTAGGTTGGGCTCTCTTTTGTACGAGGCCAAAGCAAGAGCTCCGGGAACTCGCGAAATGGACTGAAGATTTCTGGTCCGGTGGATGATCAGTATGGAAGAAAATGAACGGTAAGATTTGGACTGGAGACTGTTCTGATTCTGAGTGGAGTGACGGCTCTATTCACCAAAAAGTTAAATTTGAGTAGTTGGTCATTCCCAAATAGGAAAGTTGTAGCTTCCTCGTTAAGCTACAATTTTTACCAACTTTCTTTTTTTTTGGTTAATTTACTTTTTTCGTTACTACGTTTTTTTCCAACTTCTAACCAATTTCTTTCTTTTTTTCTTTTAAGTTAATTTCCTTTTTCGTTAATACTTCTCTCCAGCTTCTTACCGCTTATGGCGTTTTTATCTTCAGTTGAGAACTCATTTTTAAAAAATTAATTTTAAAAAATTTAAATTTTAAAATTTTTTTATTTTATTTTAAAAATGACTTTACAAAAATAAAATTAAATAGTAGATAAACACATTTTTATCGGCTGCCAATATGTCAAAAATTTAGCACTACTGTTGTATCTCTAGTCAAAGAAGGTCACATGTTCTTAAATTTTGGGAATAATTTTTAAAATTCTTAATTTTAAAAAAATCAGTATTTAAAATATTTTTTTAATTTCAAAAATATGACTGAGTTATACATCAATAAATATAATATATATATATATATATATATATATATATATTTTTTTTAATTGTAAAGGAATTTTTAAAATCATTTAAAAAAATCATCTATCCTAAACATATCTAAATCATATCAAAAATTTATTTTGCTACATTTTACAATGAGTTAAATTTTGTATGTGCAAAACAAACAAATGATGTAAATTAATTCAAAATATCATAAACCACAAACAATATTTAAATGATGTTAAATTTTATTAAATTATTTATATTTTAGATCATATACACATATTTCGATGTCAAATTTAATATATATTCATAATTGTTAGATCCGAAAATTATCGATCCGGACAGTAAATCGGTCCAAGTTTATAAAAAAATTATTTGTGCAATCGATATGTTTCAAACCATTATAATCATGCCCGCTCGGATCAAATCGGGTTGAATGAAATTAAAAAATATATTAAAAAAATTTTAAATTAATGATACATTTAATACAAAAATAATTATTAATAGCCTTATGTTAAACATAATATGTAGTTTAGATTTTGTATTTGAATCTGATAATGTAAAAATACAATTTGTTTTGTCTTATTTTTAAATATTAATTATTAGTGATTTTTTAATTTTTATATTATAAAATATTCGGACTCAATTATGTATAGTTAAAAAAATTGATTATGTTTATTTTATAATTTATATGTTTTATAATTTTAACTTATTCTAATCGCCTAAGTTATTTAAATAATTTTTCATTATAAATTTTTACTGTTATTGTTCTTAGTGGTGGTGATAATGCTATGGTGTCAATACTTCAAATTTCGCTGTGATTATTGTTGTTGGTAGTGGTGATGTCATAGTGAAAATAGTCTAATTTTTTGCTGTAATTATTGCTGCTGTTATTGTTGGTGGTGTCATGGTAGCTGTAGTTTCTTACTGTGATAGTTATTATTATTAGTAAAAAATAATTAGATTTTTTACTGTAATTATTATTATTATTTGTCAAAAATAATTGATCCGGCAGATTTTTCACTCCTGTCGACACTTTCATATTATTGATCCGGCAGACTGGTCCGTTGATTCGGCGGTTTAATCCGGGAATCGTGATCCGAATAGTTTTCCGGTTTGACGTTCGGTCCGATTCTTATAACTATGCATATATTTACTTAAATGAAGGATGCAATTCAAATTGTTCGATAGTTCAGTAGAATTGAAATATTTGCAATTCTCATTACTATATGTTGGTAACTTAGGAGTGTACCTTTTATATTGAACTAAATATTTACGCCAAAAAAGATAAGTTTCAAATACTTCTATATTTATATATTATTAAAAACTTAATTTTTCTAACTCACTTTAAAACTCTATATTTAATAATTATTTTTAAATTAAAATAATATTTCAACCTCAATCTAATAATAAATAATAAATTCACTTTTAAAAATTTTCTTATGTAACTCATTTTTTATAACTTACTTTTCCTAAATTGTTTTTAACAATAGTAAAAGAACACTTACTGTTTTATATCCGAGATAAATCAGTATTATTAAGATTAGAACCACCAACCTCATATTCATATGTAAAGAGTAAATGCACTAACCGTTCTTCTTTAATAACTTACTACCATACGTAGTTACTTTTACTCAATATAATAATTGTTGTGGGAGTAAAATTAAGTCATTCATTTTACTTTGCATAGGTTAAATTATATTTGGATAAATGTCAGTAAATACTTGCATTGATTGGCTTCGTTATAACTTGATTTGCATCTATAACTAATATTGTCAAATTATAGTCTCATTTTTTTGTGTGATGTATACATATACCTAATGCAGTAAAATTTATTATTTACCTAACTTACGAAAAATTCTACCGTATATAAAGGGTGTGTTTACCTTGATATAAACTCACATCTTTAAAATTAAATTTAAAAAATTTAGATTAAAAATTACAAATATTTAATAAAAAATAAAATTTTATATTAATTTTGTATTTCTAGTAAGTTTTGAAATTGGATTTTAAAAAGAAATTTGATAGAAAAATTTTATTTTTTTTTTTGTTTATTTTATATTAAAAATGAGTTTGAAAATTTAGAGTTTAGGTGGTAGATAACGTGCCCAAAGACAATTTCATATTTCAAGAAGAATATTGAACTTTATACAAATAACTCACTAAAATTTATTCAAATTATATTATTTTTTTATTGTTGGAGTGTGTATTCTTGGGGTTGTTTGGCAACATGTTCTGAATGAGCACTTTTCAATTTTTCTAATTCACACTTGATGCTTCAAAATGAATCTCCTACAATGTTCAACAGAATCTATTTAAAATTTAAAAATATAAAAAAATTGCACGTCAGAAGATATTATAAAAAATATATAGCTTTTTTTTAAAATAGAATAAAAATATTTTCTGTTCCAAAAAAATACTTTTTAAAAATACTTTTAAATATCTCGTAACTATTTGTTACCTTCCTTCTGCCTTACCTCTTCAATTTAGAGCCCGTTTGGATAAGCTTTTTTTAACTTATAAGTTGAAAAAAGTTCCAAACAGTAAATATAGGGTATTTGGCTAAATAACTTATAACTAACTTTTTTAACTTATAAGTTGGAAAAACAAAAGTCACGCAGCGTAACTTATCTAAAAAAGTCGCGCACGACTTTTTTACCTATTTATAATGAAATGACATAATTGACCATGTTAAGTTAACATAATTACACACATATATATATATATATATTTTATCACCAATTCATCCGGTAATATTCATTTCTCTCGGCAGCCCGGTTGCGTAGGGTTTTTCTTTTCCACTCGGGTTCTTTCTTCTCTGACAATCTCTTATTCCGGCGATTCTCCGGCGCCGATTTTCGCTTCCTCGACTCTTTCTCTTCACTACTACTAACTCTGTCGCTGCTGTGTGTTGCCAATCGAGCTCGCGAGCGGGGAGACGTCTACGAAAAGGTGAGCGCCGATTCTTGTTCTTCTTTTAAAATTCAATTGAATAATTTTTTTTTTTTTTCTGTTTGTTTAAAATGATTGGATTGAATTTGAATGCTGGAACATGGAAATTTTACTACCGCAGCGATTGGTGTAAGTAATTTTTGTTTTTGCTGTAGTGATTAGAAAATTTTCTTTTTCTTTCAATTTAATTTGTTTTAGTTATGGTATTGGTTCTGAGTTTTTGTTCTAGTTAATCGGTTTCTTGTTGGCAGTTTGATTGTTCTGTTTAAACGATTTTTGGTGATCAACTTCAAGTTTGGTTACAGTATTGATATTAGCAAGCTTCATTTTTTGTGTTTGTACGAGTTTTATTTTGCTGAATTTTTTGTTTGAGTGGTATTCGATGTTTGTAGCTACAGCATTGCTCATTCGAGCTTATAAAGCTTTGTTGCTCTTTCACTGAGTATTGCTCATCCGAGCTCATCCAGCTACAGCATAACTGACCAATGTGATATATGCAGTTTTGCTTTGTTGTCTTTCACTATGTTTACCTCTGTAAGTTAGAGTGTTTTGTTTTGGAAAAATTTTACTGTCTTTCACTGTCTTTTACTGAGTATTGCTTGTTGAGCTTATAAAGCTTTCTTGTCTTTCACTGATCAAGAGATTCAAGACCTTCATTTCACTGTGGCGTACTTGAACAATAGTGATCTTAGTCTTAGATGATCACATGAAGCTAGCTCAGCAGTACCACATCACTGCTGCCCACACATGCATGTGGGTTGTGGTAGTACTTCTATAGGATTCCTGCAGAAAAGCTGTGTATGTGCATGGCCAAGTGATCAAGAAAGGACCTTTGTTTCTACCTATGTGCTAGTGTTTTTATGTGTAGGATAGTAGTATTATATCTTTGATAAAGACCATTGCTTATGATTTATATCACTAGGTTACTTAAGTTTTATTAAGTAAGGCAAAGTTGTTGGATTATTTTTGCATATGGCTTGTATATAGGTTGAATGGATTATTTTTGTGCTTTCTTACTTTGGACAGTTTGCATGGCACCTAAGACCTTTATCTAAACCTAAAACCTTTACCTAAAGCCTAACCTAGACCTAAACCAAAGACCCTTATCTAAACCAAAATCGAAAACCTAAAACCAAAAATCTTTACCTATATAAAGCCCTTTATCTAAATCTCAATTTGCATGGCTTGCTGATATTTAGCTTTCCTTACAGGTCTTTATTGATATGTCCAGTTGATTTGGGTTTATCCGTAAATTCTTACAGCTTCAATTTTATGGTTTGATTAGCTTATGATATTTTGGTAGCTTTCAAATTTTTGGTTGCAATGATGGTTAATATGTTCGGAAGATTTTGTTGAAGTTTGTTTACTTATGTATTGACAGATTTAGTTGATTTGTTTTATAATGTATTACTGATTTGTTTTGATTTGCTTTTAATTCAATGGTAATAAAATCGGATCTACTAGGTGCTGACTGCTGATGATGTTGTAATCAGTGTATGGATAGAATGCTTGTTGATAGTTGATAGCAGCATATGGGCAGTAATGAAAGAGTGCTATTACAACAAGCATATTACATCAAAGTCATAGTTGATAGCAACATATTACAACAAGCTGGATGCTTCAAGTGTGCTGAGGACTGTGCTTGATGTTGTAATTAGCATATAGACAAACTCAGTACGTCGACCAGGTGTGCTTGCTGTAACAGGTTTGTTGATAGTTGGAAAGAATGCTTGAAGTGTGCTAAGGGCTATGTTTGTAAACTGATGTAATTTAGAAATGATCTATGAAAATGTTTGTGTAATTTGGAAAGGATATACAAAAATATTTGTGCAATTTAGAGATGTATAGTGAGAATGTTATATGAAATTGCTAACAATCTTATTGATTCGATCTATCCGATTATCTTTCAATAGCTGATGAATTGAATAAATATATCTCAATCTCAGTAGTTATTGAATGGTTATCTAGAAATGAACAATGTCATCTATAAAAAAAATTAATTAATAAAGATGAAAATAAATATCTGCATTAGCAAAATAAATTATTGTTATAATGAATTGAACAAGCAAACATTGAAAGATAAACTGTTTAAGTTAAATTAGATTACACAAAGCCAAAAAACACTTAAAAAGTAAATAGTGTAATATTTCTTTTACACAAAATTTTTCATACAAAATTTCAATTGTACATTTCTTGATAACATCACATTGATAGCATTTTTTTTATTATATAATATATATATATATATATATATATATATATATATATATATATATATATATATATATATATATATATATATATATATATATATATGTATATATATGTATATATACATATATATATTATTATTATATTGTAAAGGATATTTTAGTTTTTGTATACTTCTTTTCAACTTTCCAGCTTTTTTTTGCCAAACACCTTCTTCAACTTTTTTTCAGAAAAAGTTAAATTTATCCAAACACATACCTTCTTTTTTTAATAAAAGTTTTTAGCTTTTTTTTTAAAAGTAAAAAAAAAACTTTTTTTGTCATAAAAGTTAGAACTTTTAAGTTTAGCCAAACGTCCCCTTTAAACAATTTGTCATCGCCAACACCGCCGTGTCGTTCTACTTCTCTTTCGCGCGCGTGTGCGTTCAAGAATACTCAGCCGGTGGTGGGAAGTTTGAACTTTTGTGTTGCATCTCCTTCTCCCACTCTCAAGCTGCTCTTCCGATCCTTGGTTGCCGCCACCATCATCGTCATTGCTTGCATGATTGGGAACGAGTATGCTCGTGATCATTGTTGCGATGGCTGCCGGCTGCGACCATTATTGCATGTTGCAGTCATGTTTATTATCCTCCCTCTTTTTACTGTTGTTGTTGCTACTACCACTTGTTGAAAATGCTGCTATCACTCGTTTAGTGATAACCAGCAAGCCTTCATTCAACTGTAATCAACATAGAGTGTTTTTGTTGCTATCCCTAGAATATTGTACTTTGTTAGACTTATAATCAACAGAGAGCGTTTGGATCAAAATTACTTGTAGAGATCTTCAATTGTAATTTAAATTTCTAGTTAAATACAAACTTAAATAATAAGAGTAAGTAAGAGCGACAAAGAGAAGAGTAATATAAAGTAAGAATAATCATTTACTTTTACATTATTTAGATATACTAATAAAAGTAATGAAGAATAAAGAGTCAATCTTGTTTGTTACAAGATAGAAGGAAATTATATAATTTTTAATTAATATATTATCCGATTATCTTTCAATAGCTGATGAATTAAATAAATATATCTCAATCTCAGTAGTTATTGAATGGTTATATAAAAATGAACAATGTCATCTATAAAAAAAATTAATTAATAAAGATGAAAATAAATATCTGCATTAGCAAAATAAATTATTGTTATAATGAATTGAACAAGCAAACATTGAAAGATAAACTGTTTAAGTTAAATTAGATTACACAAAGCCAAAAAACACTTAAAAAGTAAATAGTGTAATATTTCTCTTACACAAAAATTTTCATACAAAATTTCAATTGTACATTTCTTGATAACATCACATTGATAGCATTTTTATTATAAACTTCCATATATATATATATATATATATATATATATATATATATATATATATATATATATATATATATATATATATATATATATATATGTATGTATATATATGTATATATACATATATATATTACTATTATATTGTAAAGGATATTTTAATTTTTGTATACTTCTTTTCAACTTTTCAGCTTTTTTTTGTCAAACACCTTCTTCAACTTTTTTTCAGAAAAAGTTAAATTTATCCAAACACATACCTTCTTTTTTAATAAAAGTTTTTAGCTACTTTTTTTTAAAAAAGTAAAAAAAGTAACTTTTGTCATAAAAGTTAGAACTTTTAAGTTTAGCCAAACGTCCCCTTAAAACAATTTGTCATCGCCAACACCGCCGTGTCGTTCTACTTCTCTTTCGCGCGCGTGTGCGTTCAAGAATACTCAGCCGGTGGTGGGAAGTTTGAACTTTTGTGTTGCATCTCCTTCTCCCACTCTCAAGCTGCTCTTCCGATCCTTGGTTGCCGCCACCATCATCGTCATTGCTTGCATGATTGGGAACGAGTATGCTCGTGATCATTGTTGCGATGGCTGCCGGCTGCGACCATTATTGCATGTTGCATTCATGTTTATTATCCTCCCTCTTTTTACTGTTGCTGTTGCTATTGCTACTACCACTTGTTGAAAATGCTGCTATCACTCGTTTAGTGATAACCAGCAAGCCTTCATTCAACTGTAATCAACATAGAGTGTTTTTGTTGCTATCCCTAGAATATTGTACTTTGTTAGACTTATAATCAACAGAGAGCGTTTGGATCAAAATTACTTGTAGAGATCTTCAATTGTAATTTAAATTTCTATTTAAATACGAACTTAAATAATAAGAGTAAGTAAGAGCGACAAAGAGAAGAGTAATATAAAGTAAGAATAATCATTTACTCTTACATTATTTAGATATACTAATAAAAGTAATGAAGAATAAAGAGTCAATCTTGTTTGGTTACAAGATAGAAGGAAATTATATAATTTTTAAAGAAGCTTCAAATGCCATTATTAGGTTTTTAAATTAAAAACTTTTATATTAATATTATGAAAAATAGAGTCGAGTGGAAAAAAGATATAGGTTTGTAATAACTTTTATTAATTAAATATAGTTGGTTGATGGGTTAAGAAAAGAACCGAGTATTTGATCTAGACATGCAAAGGGATAGGAAACATATCTCACATTTCCGAATTATTTTTACACTCGGTTACACACCAAATGAGAGCATACCAGATTACTATCCATACAAGAATAATAAAGAAAATTTTTACTCTTCATTACTATTATTAAAGAGTTATCAAATAAGAGTATATGAGAGTACTCGATTTTCTTACTCTACATGTTTACTTTCAATCCAAACAAACATTAAATATGAGTAAATTGAAAAAAAATAAGTTCCAATGTTTGGTCACTTGAATAAGTAAAAAAAAACTTTATACGAAGATTAATCTGTTGAGCATGTAAAGTCTCTTTTGCATGCACAATAAAATACAAGACATAACACAAAAATATAGCTTAAAGGACCTTGGACCTGATTTGGGTCGGATTTGCTCGGCTAGACCCGTAAGTAGCTGAGTTGGCTAGACAAGAGGCTCGTCAAAGAAGACGAACACAGTTTATGAAACCAGCATGATTAGGCAATAGTAAGTAGTTAAGTCTGCTGGAATGATCGATTAGAAACCGACAATGGCGAGATGTCGGGGCAAGACCATGGATGGCATATATAAGTGAGCTGATTCGGCAATGACATGCAAGGGAATGTCATGAGAGCACGAGGTCCATGTGAGCAGAGCGAGGCCACGAATCGTGTAGACAAGGAGAGCATTTTAGTTCGAAGCTAAGGGCGGAGGAGGCAACACGAGCGTAGGTGGGAAATAACTCGCATGAAAGCTAGCGAGCACGTGGCCTCGAGCATGCGCACGATACGAGCGTACATGTGGGAGCACTGTTCGGGTAGGCCACGGCCGCAACGGTACAAGCGCGCTAACACACGTGTGGTGATGGGTTGCACGTATTAATGGGTTAAACTGGCCCAACTATAATTAGCTCTATCGAAACTATATTAAGTGTGCGTTTGGTTTAGCCTAACAGAAAAGCAAATTTTTAATTTTTAATTTTATATTTTTTAATTTATAAGTATATAGAAAATTTATTTAAATATTTTTAAAAATATAAAAAAATTCTACGTAGTGAGATCTTTTTATTACATTTTTTTTTGAGATAAAAAAATAAAATTCACTTTTCAAAAAAATAAAAATATTTTTTAATTTCAGAAAAACTTTATTTAAAAATTACTTTCAAATAGGAACATATTTAGTGTGAATAGGCGTCATGTGGTGGATTTATGAGCAGCAGTCGATAGAGATGCATAACAGTGATGGACAACTTGCAAAAGGTTGTATGTGTGTGAGGCGGATAGCCATGTGTGTAGTAGCACTGTTAAATAGTGACGGCCGTGTGTGCATTTCGTGTTATATGCTTGTGAAATTTCCTTATATTACTTATTCTTGAGTTTATTTGTTTCCTAAAAAGAATATTGATTATTCTTCCGAGAAACAATGAAAAGTGTAAGGGCGTGTTTCAAATACCCGTAATTGAGTTTCGTGAAAGTGAAAAATAGGAAGTGTAGTTTTTTAAAAAATGGGTTGAAAGTGGAGTTCAGATTTTGTGTTTCAATTGATTTTTGAAGTGAGTTGAAAGTGGAGTTCAGAATTTATGTTTCAATTACTTTTGAAAGTGAATTGGAAGTGAAGTTCAAATTTTGTATGTCAATTGCATTTGAAAATGATAACTAAGTAAGATAAAAGTGATATATAATATTTATAAATATAAAATTAAAATAAAATTTTTTTAATAATTATTTATTTAATTAAGATTCAATTATACTCCGTATATATGATGTAATAATTGTATAATCTATTCAATTAACTAAGATGTATATTATATAATAAATTTGTCCTTAAAAAATACAATATTATAATATTAATGCACATTGTAAATTTATACTATCACTTATAATCAATGATAACGAAATATAAAAACTGATATTACAATACTAAATGTCATAAAATATATCAAATTTATATTGCATGATATTATATAATACTCCATACTACAAAATATATTTATATTTATGTTACCCTGACGTCACAATCGGCATTATAATTTGATATGCCATAAAATATATCAGACTACTACACTAATATCGCATGTCCTCTAAACAAAATAATACATTCCACATAACATACATGTTTTAAAAAAAAATACAAAATCCTTGAAAAATAATTCTCCAGATCAAAATTTCCCTCCATTTATTAGAGTGAAGTTAAAAAGAAAAGATCGAAACTTAGAAACAAAAAATTCGAAGAAATTTTTTAATTTTGATACAACTTTAAAAAAATGTTTGCTAAAGTCAAGCAAGAACTTCACAAATTCTTACGAAGAAAAATCAAACATTACAACCAGAAGTTGAACACCCAAAAGGACAAAGAAAGTTTACATACAAAAAAAACAAACATGCCTAAGAATCCTCTTTAGAGAATTATTCAAAAGTTTAACAGCTTCTAACAAAGTTTCCGCTTCTTCTATACATAACATCTAACGGCTTTGAAGAAACATAAGCATCAGGGCTTTTAATGGAACCAAAATTACTCTTCTTGAAAATTCTAATCTCACCGGATTGTTGTTTTGTCTGTGTAGTGATGATGATGATCTCTATGAACCAGAAGGTCTTTGTTTTGCCTTGATAGATTAATTCATGCTCATACAGTTTGGCTTACTAACACTACAACCTCTTCAGTAGTGTTCTCCGAGGCTAACAAAGTTGTTCCAAACATAGGTGTAGATGTACATAGTGAAGACGATGAAGTAGAGCTTTCATCATAGTGAAATTAGAACTCGGTGTCCAACTCGATCGGGTTGCCGTCCACCTCTCCAACCAGCTCCAGTTTCCATTACAGAATTGAAGAACTTGTTGATATACAAACCTTCGCTTCTCTTATAGGATCAAGCTAGATGCGATGGGCTTCGATAGCTTACTGCACAGCTTGTCCTTCAGCAGACATGCGAACACGTCGAGCACAAATGCGAAGCTTGAATGCGGACGAGTGCCTGCATGCACGGGAGGGTCACGACAGCTTGTTTCCTCACTTGTCGGCAACGTACCAATGCCTGCAACCGCACTATTTTCTTCAACGCCCTCACTGCTCTTCTTGTATTCATCAACCATAAACCAAGAACAGATCAAAGAACTAACACAACGATCAAAACGAGAGTAACAAAGTTCTAATTTTTATCTTCTCTATTAGCTTGATTTCTAACAAAGTTCACTAGCTTGTTTCAGAGACTTCAGCAGAGTAGAAGAACGTCGACCAGTAAGGCGTGAGCTTCATCAGAGTTTCTTCCATCTCCTGCCTTTTCCATTATGCATCAATTCCTTCTCCTTCACAATACCAGTATCCTAGAAAAAAAGCCCCATTTCAGAACTACAATAATAATCAACTAAAAAAATCAAGAGTACAAATTGTGAGATAGATATATTACGAGTGTTTGTTCTTCTTTGTCTTGCTTTTCGAGTCCAATGAATGATTTCAGCCACTTTCCAGAAAAGAAATCTGGGGAAGATTTGGGGATTCTTCGTACCGAGATCGGACGCGTGAGTTCAAATAGGTACTGAAAATTTTTCGAAAATCCACCGCCGACGCCGCCGCCGACAGCTGTCAATGGTGGTGGAACGATCCGAGCGCCGGTGACGGGGTTAGCATTTTATGGATCGAGGATGACTACATTGGTGTGTCTGAGTTCAACAAGCGGCCGTCCAAGATCGGGCTCGAGATCCACCAGATATCTTAGAAGCTCGCCAACCTCGCCAGAGCGAATGCACAATAGCTTGAAGGAAAAGGGGATCTCGCGAAGACGAACGCTGAATTGAAGTTCGACAGAGAACTCGGTACAGTAAAGAAGAACTGTAGTTCTCAGATCCATATTGTAGTTGAAACACGTGAACTCACCGGAACTCCAAATCAGGCGGGAGAAACTGGAGTTCCGGTGAATTGAAACACGCCCTAAGTCGATTAGCAGTAGATTCTTTTTGTATCATCTATAAATCATCTTTAGAAAATGACAATTCTATCTAATCTCTTATGAAATATCATGTATAGTTAAGCTGCAATTAAAAATCTTAACAATTAACTTCAACTATTAATTTTTTTTTCTTTTGTTGCTTGAGATCCTTTATAAATGTTTACAATCTTAGTTTAACTGCACATAAGTAAATAAAATCTGGACAAAACTACAAAATATAATTTTTTTTTTAAAAAGCAAAAGATACGAAAGCGAAGTTTTAAAATTGAACCTTTCATTTTTGACGTCTTTTCTTTTAAAAAAGATTCCTTTATTTAATCATTATCAAGCTTTATACCATAGAAAAATCTATCATTTTTTTAAAAAAGTTATGTATATTCAAGCTATAAGTAGACCTTTATAATTAATTATGCGAGCTATTTCATTTTTTATGCAAGAAACGGTTATTTTGGTCATTTATAATGAAGCATCATGGTAGGGGTAATAATTTTGAGTAAGTAAGTTGATTTTGTGTCGATCAATTTAATAATCAAAATAAATTTATTCAATTTTAATTCAATCTATAAAGTTATACGGGTCAAAATTATAAATTTAATATAACATATTTAATAATCGAGTGAAATTTGGGAATCTATTATTAATTTTAAATTCTACAATTTTAAACTTGAGTGAAATTATAAATCAATTAGAATACATGCGCACGATATTCTTAGTGAAGAGATATGGTGTGTTTGTTAAGATGTGTATTTATTAGTATTTTTATCGGTTTTAAAATATTTCACGAATTTTTTTACTTTTTAAAAATTTGTGGTAAAATTTGAAATTTTATAATTATAAATATATAGTAATACTTTCGATAAAAATTTTGATAAATATAACTAGCTGACAAAATTTTGATAGAATTATTCTAAAAATCTAATAAATTCATCATTAGAAAAACACATCCATAATAAATTAGTAATTTATAATTCTCATCTTGCACTATTTTAATAAAATATAAAAATAAATAATCAATAATAAATATAATATAATTTAATAATTTATAAATTATTATTAGAGATTATTTTTTGTTGTCAAAATTTTATTATTCGAAAAGAAAAAATTAGATAAAAATTGTTCATTTAAGATATAACAATTCGAACTAGTGAATCAATTTTGAATTGATTCGAATTGACCCATCTAATAAATTTGATCAAATTTATTTAATTATAATCTAATTCATTGATCAAAATTTATGATTTTAGTCTAAATTAAATCGATCAATTTATGTTAACATTTTGGATCATGTCCTATATTTTCACTCCTATACGGCGGCAAACATTAGATGCCATTCATCAAATAAAAAAGAAAATAAAATTTCAGCATAAAAAGATTGGCTCTCGAAAAGTTTTGGATCAGATCAAAGGTCAACATGTACGTGACCTTACACCTTAGCTATATGTATGATATAAATAAATCTGTCGAAACGGAGCTAGTTGATAATGGAAACAGATCACCACCCTGACGCATTCTCCACCTTAAAAAAACACGGAAAAGACAAAGAAAAAAAGGCTTTGAATTAAATCAACAGATCATGATAACCACAACTAAATAATTCTCTAGTAATCATCCACCTGTATTTCGAAACTTCCATGCTTAACAAAATCTTTAATCCTAAAAATAATTAAACACAAACATTATATACGTCTGGCTCAAGTGGTCCTCAGATAATCTCGATGGTTGGGCCACGTCCTAGACGTGTCCAACGGGCCAACCATCTAAGGTTTCAGGCCGATAAATATTTACTGGATCCAACGGCTCTTCTTAGCCGATCACGAAATCAAAGACCCTTCGTTGACATAAGCCGTTAAGTACATCTATTTCTACTGTCCGTAGTACAAAACCTGAACCCCACCAATCGTCGCCGGCGTTATTCCAGGGTTCCATTACCCTCCTCAATTGCACGCACGAAACACTATCATTGACCAACAACTGAAATACACGTCATCATTTTTCTCTCGGTCCCACTTGTTCGTCCTAGCATTCTACAAGATATTCGTTGGTCAATCGCAATCAAGCACGATAAACGAATCGATCATTTATATACGTCTGCTTTCGTTCGCTCACTGTTAATTGTTCTCCACTCATTTCTTCAACGAGCGAGCGAATGGCGACGACGAGCAGATCTCGATCACTGCTGCTGCTATTTATCTCAATTCTCTCACTCTCGATCTTCTTCATCTTCGCCGAAAGCCGTCCAATCGGAGCAGATGATTCATCGCTGATCTCTGATGGGATCGATACCGGATCGACTGTAGCGCCAAGGCGGTGGTGGAATCTTCGGTTCCCTCGAGCAGAGCCAGAGGCGTGCAAGCAGTCGTATGGGTTCCTTCCGTGCACGAAGACAGGGTTGGGGAATCTGTTTCTGATTCTGGTTTACGGGTTTTTAATGTTCAAAGCTGCGACGTACTTGTCTTCCGGAAGTGAGTTGTTGCTTGAGATCCTTGGACCTGGTATTGTTGGTGGTTTGTTTCTGCCGATACTTGGTGCCCTTCCCGATGCCTTGCTCATTCTCGGTAATGTTCAAGCTCCGTTTTCGCCCTGGATTTATGCTTTTAGTGTTTGTGCTAGAATCATTCAATTTTCTCGTGTTTATTTATTTAGAGTTTTTATCTATCTGTTTGTGTTGGGGGATCACTTTCGGTTCACTTGGAGAGCAACATATGTTGCTTGCATGCTTGCTTGATTTTGGTTGGAAGTTGATTATTGGTGGGTTAGTGCGGTTTTAGATTGGCCGATATGACAGGATATGGACGTGGAAGTTTGACTCAAAGTTTTAACTGTGGTTGCTGAATTAGATAGTACATGGTCTAAGTTAAACGGATCTTGGTGCAGATTTTGAAGGAAGTGAGATGCCTTTCTGATTATTTTCTTATCTTGTTTCTGTGTGTTAAATAATGCGAAGACCTGTTTTTCCTAAGAAAGTAATGTTGGATTAGCTCAATATTGTGGTAGTCATCCATCATGGCTACCACGACTGTATAGCAGCCATTTGCAATTTACCGTCGGTATGGCTATTGCTCGTCATATTACTTTATGTAATTTCATGACTTCGATATAATCAGATCCTATATGCCAATTGCAATAAGAGCTAATAGACATGCTTGTGGGTCCAACTCATATAAGTAGCTTCTTTAATTTTCTCCTCCATCAGACTAGGAAGGGGTTGTTTTATTAAAAAAGAAATCAGACACTTTCTACCTCCTTCAATAATTTAGTTTATTATTTGCGTTTAACACATTTCAGTTACAACTATTGACAACATTCCATTCCATCCTTTCTGTGATGCACTTGTACTAAGGTCAAATGCATTCTTAAATGTTTGAATGCTGTTCAAATTTGTGTCTCTTCTATTCCATCTTTTGTGATGCAATTGAACTAAGGTAAAAAATGCGTACTTCAATGTTTGAATGCTGTTCAATTTTGTGTCTCTTCTTTGCGGCAGTTTCTGGGCTTTCTGGGACCAAAGAAGAGGCTCAAAGTCAGGTGCTGGTTGGAATGGGCTTGCTTGCAGGGTCCACAGTCTTTCTTCTAACAGTGCTATGGGGTTCCTGTGTTGTTGTTGGCAAATGTGATTTTTCAGAAAATTTAACTGCCATTGACCAGCAAGATACAAAGAAGTTTAGTTTATCTGGTATGTTATTTAATATCTAATTCTATTTTGATTTTGTCATTGTGCTTTGACAAGTTAAATGACCTTGTTCTTGAATTTCTCTTAAGACAATTTCCTAATGAAAAGGAGTTGATATAGGTTCAGTTATACAAATGTGGCTCAAACTAGAATTTAAAATCTCTTCTAAAAGAAGTAAAACTCCCAATTTCAAGTCAAAGACCTTGAAATTAATGCGTGTAGATATCATTCATTGAATCAGTCAGGACTACACTAATGATGCTTATTCCATCAACAATAGTACCTATATATTTTTGTCGTGGAAAATAATATTTTTAATTGTTGATAGATAACTGAAAACTGCTTTCCATTAAAGTCACAAGCATCTTCTTTTTTTTTTTCTTCTTTCTCAGCTACTTGGTATTTGTTGCTCAATGTGGTACCATTACATCGGTAAAGTGTAAGTTAAAAGAGAACTAGTAGAGACTAGAGAGTTCCTACTGATTAAGAATGGGATGTAGGATCATGCTTTAATTTCAAATCGTGCCTGTATTAACTTGAGACATCTTAACCATGTTTTTGTGCATGTCTAGGACAGCACCACTCTTTTGTGATAATACCTACCTACCAGAAGCATGATACAAGCCAAATGATTGGCTCAAATAGAGCCCATGAAGTTGAACACAATTTTAAACATCAGCTCATCCAAAATGTTATTGTAATTATCTTAATAAAAATTTTCATAAGTTCCTCCTATTCCTTCTAGATTAGTCTTATGAGTTTGGATTTTGCTTGTTGAATTATTCACTTGGAGTTTTGGGATATCGAGTTTTACGGGTCATCCTTATGGAGCTCATGAAAAAATTTCCAGATGATAATGTTGATGCGGTTTACATACATTTACAATGCAGAAGGTGCTCCTTAATTTTTTACATCTGTGGCAAGCTTCAGATCCATGGATTTTCTTATATCGACTAGCTTTGTTGCAGTGTGTTACGCAGACTTTTGAAAGAAGACCCCAAAAAAAAAAAAAATCTAGATGTTCTAATGCAAGTAATACATTTTAGAAAGTTAAATGTTATGTATATATAGGATGCATGCACCCCTACACTCCCAACGCACTCCGTAGCTATTTTTGGCAGGAAAGACCTCTAAATGTAATTTTCACCATTAGATATGAAGGACTTGAGTTGAAAACAAGCTGACAAAATTTTAGTTCAATCGGATCTCGATTCGACCTTCATCCATCCTCTTGATCAAGTTGATATAAATAGTAAAAATTGGCAAAATATATTTCTTTCTTGTGTCATCATAATCAAGAGGTTGGACGGAGGTCAAACCGAAATCCGATTAAACTGAATTTTATCAGCATGTTTTAACTCATAATTTTTCATATCCAACGGTAAAAATTAGATTTAGAGGTCTCCCTTGCCAAAAATAGGTAGGAGAGTGCGTGCGGTGTATAAAATGTAGGAGTGCATGCATCCTCTATATATATATATATATATATATGTGAATTAAGAACATGTTGATAAAATTTCAGCTTAATCGAAATATGGATCGATCTCCATCGAAACTCTTGATCAAATTGAGGCAAAAACGAAATATATATATTTTGTCAATTTTTA
The DNA here is from genome assembly GCA_019914995.1 of Acanthochlamys bracteata. NCBI lineage: Eukaryota > Viridiplantae > Streptophyta > Magnoliopsida > Pandanales > Velloziaceae > Acanthochlamys > Acanthochlamys bracteata. The sequence goes on along the minus strand of CM034132.1, from coordinate 4,057,706 downwards.
ACTTTTTGTGTTATTTTAATCAACAGCTTCGATGGAGGTCGATTCGTATTCCGATTGAGTTGAAATTTTATCAACATATTTTCAACTCATGATTCTTCATATTCTATTGTAGAAATTAGACTTGAAAATCTCGCCAACCACTTTTGGCGGCATATGCACACATGTGCTTTTAAAGTGGCATATGCCTATATCCAATATATATGAAAAATATTATTACTTGATAATTAAAAATACAAATAATGGATATTATTCGTAGTGCCAGCTTACCTCAAAAAATATTATCCTCTATTTTAATTAAGTATTTTTTAGGCATAACTATATGTTTATGGATGTGATATTCATTGTTATGTAAATGAATTCCATTAAAGTATAAGAATTATGAGCATACTTAAAAATCTATTTACAATTTCATGTGCATTAAAGAGCATGGTGAAAAGAGTTTTAAGGAGAGACATGAAACTAGACACCTGGATGGTTGCCGTGCACTGTAGTTTAATATATGTATGTATTTATGCTTAAACCATGTTAAGGAAGAATAGACAAATCTTTCTCAGGGTTTAAATTTACATTTTCTTGTAATCTATGTTAGCATATGACTGTCTTTTTGTCTAAAGAAGGGCTGGATATGAGTTTTTTAACAGAATTATATTATACGTAATCTGGATGATTTATTATTCTACAACAAATATGTTAATTTTGTCTTCTGAATGCATTCTGCTTTCTTACGTATTAGATATAATATCAATAATGATATGAAATGCTTAAGCTGACCCTTTTAACTGATAATCCAGACATATACAAATTGGTATAATAGTACTGCTTCTGTTAAGCATTAATCAACTTATGAGCTCCATGTAACAAATTGCTTCCCAATAAAGAATGGTTACGACTTATGTTTACAGGATCTGGCGTTTCAACTGATTTTTGGACTTCTTATGCTGCAAGGATCATGGCTTTATCTATTATCCCCTTTATCATAGTGCAATTTCCGAAAATTTTGAACTCCCATTCAGCAGATAGAGTGGCAGTGTTGATTGCATTTGTCGCTGCAGTCATTGCTATACTTTCATATTGCTTTTATCAGGTGTGCTACTGTACTTTATATGCTACCTGTCATCAAATTGTTAAACCAAAGTGTTGCGATGAATAAAATTATATATAGTTTATATATTGCCGTGTTATGCAGTGGCCAATATCTTTTTGTTTCATATAGTGTGCAGTCCCAAATTTATTTTGGAATTCAATGTTGCAACCGGGTGCATCAGCATGTAACTGAACCATGTAAAGGGCTAAAGGCTTGTTTGTTATTCTATCAATAGAAAGTCAGTTGAATAAGAGCTAATTGTTAGTTATGTCTAGAGCTCACGAAGTAGGAGAATTTGTAACATAGGAGGGCCTTAGATTGACAGTTTCAGCTACAGTAGTGGATCAGAATAGTACTCATGAAGATTCATAGACATAGGTGAGATTATTTATAACTACATATAGATGAACACCTGTCCGCACCCAGCTTACGTGTTGTTGTTTGTCATTTTTTTCACTTCCCCCCCAAAAAAAAAACTAAAAATTAGGCGGTTCCTTTATTGGAGCATAGAAGTCCTACTTACAAGAGACTTCACATGCTCATGAGATTGGATGTTTTCTTGTTGGTGAAGTGTCCTACATTAATATCCATATTTTAAACAGGTCTATCAACCATGGATTCAGAAGAGGAAGATTGCATTTGCAAAACATAAGCATGTCATCTCAGGAATTCTTAGACACGCCCAAATGGTAGGACTTGGACGGCTCTTCACTAGTGATGGTGAACCTAACATACCTGTCATAAAAAAGTCGGTTACCACCATGCTCTGCCTTCTCACTTTGTTAAGTGATTGCTAGACATATTTGATCAGAAGGTGCTTTCTTCCTTTGCAGGTTATATCAAAGACTAGACCTGGATTCTGATGGCTATGTATCTGAATCTGAATTACGTGGTTTGATTGTAGGAATTGAATTTGAGAATATAGACGATCTAGACGTGGATGATGCTGTGAATAAAATAGTGGCTGAATTTGACCACTCACAAAACAATGTGATTGACGAAGAGGAGTTCGTTAATGGACTTATGAAATGGCTGAAGGAAGCTAAAGGTTCTGTTGGTAACAGTGGTGCTTTCTCGAAGAAATTCGTGAATGAGTATCACCATGTAAGTTCTAACTTGATCCAGCAATATGTATACACTTAAGCAATGCATAACATCAATTCAACCTTTTCAAATAATGCAGAAAACTAAACAAGAGCATGACATGCTGCTTGACAAGAGTGATGAGGCTGTACAGACTGTTGATAATCCCACATGGGTCTGTGTCAAAGCGGTGTTACTATTGCTGTTGGGAGCAATTATAGCAGCAGCATTCGCTGATCCGCTAGTGGATGCTGTTGACAACTTCTCAGTTGCATCAAAAATACCTTCATTTTTCGTCTCGTTTATTGTACTGCCTTTCGCGACAAACTCGAGTGAAGCCGTATCAGCTATTATATTTGCCAGCCGAAAGAAGCAAAGAACAGCATCGCTTACATTTTCAGAGGTTTGTCCTCTAAACCTTTAGTGAAAATTCTTTTCAGGAATCTACCTATTAGGTATGCATATGTACCATGTGATACTGTTGCTTATTACTTTCACCACAAAATTTAAACTTGGTAGAATCTATTGCCATATAATCTACTTTCATGGATTAACATGGCATAAGTTAATGAATATAGATGAGTAGTAAGCAGGCTGCCATATGTTTTCACTGAAATGACCATCATGAGGGTACTTCATATTTGTTGATAATAGATTATCATATGAATCTTTTCGAAAACAAAAAGAAGGCATATGCACTTGCATTTGTGTATGTAAATTTTGTCAGTGACACATATATACTTGCAAACTACTTCTATGTCTCTTTAACATTTATATTGGAAATTCACAACTGGAGGCTTTGTATGCCATTGTAGATCTATGGTGGAGTGACTATGAACAACACACTTTGCTTGGCTGTGTTTTTGGCCATTGTCTATGCCAGAGGATTAACATGGGACTTCTCATCTGAAGTTCTGATCATATTTTTGGTCTGTGTTATAATGGGTCTCTTTGCAAGCTTCCGGACCACATTCCCTCTTTGGGCATGCTTCATAGCGTATCTGCTATACCCGTTATCTCTGGTGGTCGTCTATATACTTGACTATTGGTTTGGATGGTCATAGACTCTAATCCAAACCTGAAAAGGTGTCTGATACATGTGTAGAGGCATATTCAAAAACTAATTACTCTTCAGGTAGCAACATGTCTTGATGTTATTTGGATGTAGCTGTACCTTATATTGTCGTGTTGTTGACTGTTATCCAAGGCAGCTTGTTTAAAGTTTAATATATTAAACAGCAGTTTGATATGAATGTTTTTCACTTGAATCATATGATTATGGGTTTATGCAATCAAGGTTTGTAATTTCATTTGAGAACAGCCTGAAATAACTACGAAGTCAGATTCTGTTTCATGCAGGTCCATCTTGTTCCTCAAATGAGATGGGCATTTCTTGACAGGGTGTTGAAATGCCAATTGAGACTCAATTCTGTACTTGCAATTGTGAAAACATTGCAGGAGGTACTACTTCCCCTTCAGTCAGTGAATTCGAATCAAATTGCTTCATAATACATAATCTGTGATAGGGAGGTGCCTTCTGTTTTATCATTGCATTTATTGTCTTTTCCTGGGCATCATAGGGTGATACAAATGCTGAGAGCAAGAACAATAACAAGAACATCGGATCATAACTTCGATCCTGAAAGACAGAATTCCTGAGCACTTGCCATTTTCTACTCCTGAGAAGATGGGATTTAATGCTTTATGGAGCCCTTTTGGCTAAACTGCGCTTATTCTTCCAACAGCTCACTCTGTGCATTCATGTTAACTTTGAAAGCAAAATCAGGCTTTAAATGGGACGCAGGTTGGTAAGGAGAAGATCCCATCTCCGAGGGCGTTAGGACGCTCAAATCCAAAGGGAGACGCTACGCATTGCCGCAGTCGCTCCTTATTAAGAAAAGTAGAAGGGGAATTGCTATATAAGAGCATGCTGCTGGTTGCATATGAATAGGTAAAGAAATTGCAAAAATCGTGTGGTGGACACAGCTTGAAATTCATTCATTCTTTCTTTCTTTCTACAGTCCGAAAACTTTTGCCTTCATGGATGATAAGATTATCTTTCTCAAGTGATAAAAGACGTTGAATGAAAACAGTTGCGTCTCTATGTGATTCACCATTTCCACAAGCTAAGTGTTACTAATAATCTCTTTTCAGTACCATATGAGGTATTGTCACAACTTCAAGTTCAGGTCAAGCTCTTCCATTACTTCACCACTCTGATCAATTGAAGCTGTCTCTGGGTTGCTGGGCTGTGAAGGCAAGAAGCTGTAGTATGGCACCTGCCATGGAGAACCATTTTCTGAGACAGCAACCTGCAATATAATCAACACTACCGTGTCAAAAGCTAGAATAATTTTGAAGGCAAAACAAGCCATGATCTTGAAGAAATTCGACCTTCGGATAAAGGACATGTTGTGATTGCGCCACAACTATCTGCTGCTTGGATTTCGGAATGCACGGTGTCTCAGTAGTGCCCAAGGAGAGGAATCCACCATCAACGGAATTACTGTTTTGTTTTAGATTCTTGTTGATATGGAGATTGCATGATCTTGCAGCAACAGCAGTCTCCCTTAATTAACAGCAGTAGTGAAGAATTAATTAGAATTAGTACTGTTGATTAGATGGAGTAAAATAGAAGGAAAGTGAGTTATTTACATACCTGATACTTGTATCACAATTTTTGTTATCGAAGTTAATTGAATGATTTCCATACGTGGACAATAACGATTCCTCTGGCTTGGTAAATGGGCAAGAATGTGCAGGTATTTTGCATGTTGATGAAGCTTCTAGACGAAAAGGATATGGCCTTTTCATGCTGACAGCCTATACCAAATTCTAACACATTTCTCGATTAGAGATGCACTGCTATACTAGAAGCAGAGTCTATTCAACTACTGAGATATGGAATTTTGCAAAGTTGGTTAAACATATAAGCAAGGTAACGGTATACACACCCTCTCGTCGTCAGAAAAAGAAGAGGGTATTGCATAGCCGCTACTGAAATTTTGGTTTGAAGGGGGCTCCATTTGAATAACTCCAGCTGGTGAAGGGGGCGCCGCATGTACCATTTTCACCTGCATCATCAGATAAAATTTTTTAACATTATTTCACGGAAATTCTTACATGTTACAAAATTAGTGTTATCTATCCGATATTATGATGATTCTCTGACCATTGATGTTTGCTGCTGCTGCTGCTGTCTCTGCTGAAGAGCAGAAACTCTCCAACAAGCTGTTGAAGAAGAGTCCCTTACAGGGCAGGTACTGAAAACAGATCTCCTACTTAGTGCCTCCGCATCAAGGGAACTCGTTTCCACTGAATCCCACGCTGGTAGCACAGAGCATTGTCGGCCCATGTTTCGCACAGGCACCATTTCCGAACAGTCTGAGTTCTGTAATGGAACAGGAGGCCTGACCAAAGATATAAAATCAGCTGTGGCATTTTGCGGAAAGAAGGGTATCGGCGATGTCGACAAAGTATGGTGCTGTGGAAGACTGAGTACGGATTCCGAGGAACCACATGCATTCTTCTGTTGCTCTTCAATTATGATCTTTTCAAGCTGCGCAACACCGAGGCCGCGCTGCGGGATCTTATTCGGTTTTTGTTTCTTAGACCTGTTGTTTCCTCCATTTGCCCGGTCATCTTGAAGTAACATTGCTGCTGCCGCCGTTGCTGCTGATGATGGTCTTCCTATCATCATAAAACCCAACCTCCATGCACTCACGGATCCCTCTTGCTCTACTCTCGAATCGTGCAGCTAGAAACTCATGAACTCTTAAGAATCAAGAAGAAAGAACTAGAGAAAAAGTGTGACATGCCTATATATAGAACTGGGAAAGAAGAAGAAGTGAAACTCATGGGTCGAAGATCTAAAGAAGAATAAAAAGAGGAGAGACATCAGGGAGATCGATCGAACTGTCTGATAGAGAGACTGTGCACGAGAACGAATCTAAGGGGAACTGATGATCTTCTGCTTTTGATATTGAACTGGTTGATGGATCACCACCTAGTTTTCTTTAAGATTTTGTAGCCAATTTCTTCGCTAGCTCCTCCTCCCTTAACCGGATGCTGCGTACACTTAATTTACTAAAGACCAGCTCCACCAAATAATATAAACGTGCGCGCACGCGCACATACATTTCTATAGCTCTCTTTGGTTTTATAAGGTTAATCAATGATCACGCATGCATGTTTATAGCAGATCTCTTCTAAGATTCATGTAGTATTGCTTCCTTACGTCAGTGAGAGAGATTGTATATATTTGAACACGGATTAGGTAGCTTTCAGTAGATTACTAGAAACGGGACCGAGATCACTGTCAAGATAGGCATCTTTGCCATACATAATAAGGAGGTTGATAAACTTTTGATAGTAGCAGGAATGGCCATGCAGTGCCTGCTCTCTACTGCAATGCTTAACTGCACGGGCAGCACTATTAGGGACAGAAGTAGTCATGGTCATGGATTTGGTCCCCTACCAGATGAAGGCTACAAATGGACAACAAATAAAACAGCACTAGCTCGGAAAGGTTCTCTAACCATAATGGTTGCACAAGAGCAAACCTGGATAGCTTCTCTTACCAAATTGTCACCCAATTATGAAGACTCAAAAGGGTGCTTGAGTTAATAACAGGCAAGTAACTCATGGTTAGGTTGTTGTAAAGCTTGCACGCGACAGCTCCTAGATCTTGTTAGTTGCCTATAGAAGGTGGTCATAGCTAGGATACCTTAAAAGATCACAAATTGGAAAAAAAGATATCTAAGCAAAATGCTTAAAACATCCTCACAAGTCGTATAACTAAGAGTTCTCCTATTTATATGCGAATATATATGAAATTTTATAGGAATTATTTCTTCCTGCACAAGTGATTCAGAATATATACAAGCTAGATAACACTATGACTAATGCACCATTTTGCAGTGTGTTTGAGGACCACTTCATTCTAATTTTTCATTTCGTATATTTTATTAAATCTTCTATAATATTTTACAAATTTTTATTTTTAAAAAATACAGAAAATTATATGTCGTAAGATCTTATTATTATTTATTTTTATATTTTTTAGATCAAAAAATACAGAATAAGAGCTTATTTTCTAAATATTTCTAAAATATTTTTAATTTTGGAAAAATTGTATCTCATAAACACTCTTAAACGATTCCTAAGTGGGAAACAGTAAAAGAGAACTCAAAAGAAAGAAAAGGGCCAAGTGCTTTCTGTGTATTAAATCAGGCAGGCCAATTTTTTTTAACATGTATTGAATGGTGGTTATAGTAGTGATGATCATGCAATATTGCAATGGTCCATCCATCAATCCACGAACCGTTTCAAATTTCTTTTGGTTGTGATGTGTAATGGTATGTAAGGGCCAAATCTTCTTTCTTCGTTTGTCTTGCAAAGCAAGGAGTACACTTAACTTTCAGAATGGTCCCTTTACTATTTTTCTCTTAACAGTAGCAATATCTGCAACTAAAATCTCACCATGTGAAGCCAGCAGCAATGGTGGTCAAGCTGAAGGAAAGAATGAATAGCATGAAGTGCATGCACATGAAGTTGGTGCCAGCAAGATATAGTTGATAGATACACTGCTGAGACAATATCATATCTTATGGTTGCATACATGGATTACAATTGAAAGAATTAAGTTTATCATATATGGCGACATTTGCAAGTTGGGTGAATTTTAGGGCTCGCTTTTAGAGTTAAAAGAAAACTGAAATTACAAAAATAAAACTATTTTTTTGGTTGCAGTATAGCATCTCCTATTGTGTCTGACTTGTTATGAAAGCCAATTAAATTCGTATTGTTTAACATAAAAACCCCAGTACCTAGTGTGATACTTTCTAACTATTTTTTTAAAGTACTATTATCATGTATCTTACTTAAGCTTAACGTCTAAACAATAGCGCGTTAGAAATATTTTTGAAATAAAATTTTTCTAAAATAAAAAATATTACTTTTTTTAAAAAATAAATTTTATTTTTTTATTTTTAAAAAATAATAAAAATATATGATAAAAAAATTTCACTACGTAAAAATTTTGTATATTTCTAAATTTTTAAATAAATTTTTTAAATACTTATAAAATATATATTAAAAATATAAAATAGATTAAAAAATTATTTTTATGATAAGTTAAACGAAACGCACCAATCTAAAGAAATATTTAAGTAAAAACTACAAACAAAAAATGTAACTTTATTTCTTCTCTTGGTAAAAAGTTGAAAGTAAAAATCAACATGTACTAGTATATTGTTGATATGATATCTCACGGCTGTTGCATGCAATCAAATCACAATTGATGTAATAGTCAACATTTCAAAAGAAAAGGAACGCCACTGTTAATTACCGTTATTATAATGAACTATAGCGTATTTTTTTTGCAGTTGGAAGTATCTTTTTTTCTATTAAAATGTTCTTTTTTGGATGATTTTGAAATTTTTTGTAATAATAACTCACTTTCCTAAAATTATTTCTCAAAAAGCAGTTCGTATAAAAAAGAACACACCTAAATGATTTACATAATTTGAAAGATATGATACTAATTGCTAGAAAGATTAGACGAGAAAAAAAAAAAAAAGGAAAATATTATGCATATGAGCAATACCAAACGAAGCATTTGACGAGAACAAGTCCATTGAGCAAAGGAAAACTAGGAAAATATTATTGAACTTTTTTATATTAACTATAATATGACATACTTGATTTTATTGACCGTCATGATCCAACTCGGCCGCGACCAGTTTAGAGTAGATCTATCTAGATAATATCCAAACTAGATTCAGTCCAGTAAGTCTAACCTAAAAGCACTATAAATGATTCACAAAATCTTTTCAAATAACTAAAATTTCGGCAGAACCTTTTCTAAAGTTTCAAGTGAAAACCTATACCGTAATAAATCACTTGATAACGACGAAATAAAATAGAAATAAACAAAATACTTTAAATACCAAAACTAACCAATATAATATCTATTGGCTACCGGTAGCCACACACACCTATTATATATCCAAAATTTTAATTTACAAATCAAATATAAGGCCAAAAATATATTAAAAAAATAAATATTTTAAGAAAATAACAGAGCCATCTATATGCCAAAAATAAACTATAAATACACGGATCTACCGTCGACGCGTTATGCCAATACTTGGTACTGTATCGTATTAGCTCCCGCTAGTCCCTGTAATATCTAGGAGAGGACAAGAAAGAAAAGAAGGGATGAACCCAGACTCAGTGAGGTGAAATAACAGAATGCACCATTAGCGCTTCTAATGCATTACCTAATTGTTTCAATCCTATTCGCTACATGCAACAGATGCAACGATAGATCAGAACAAATTCTATCGGGTCCTAGGCCGTCCCATATCAACCTATTCTTAATAAGAACAGATACGGAGGGCTTTGACATGCAACTAATACAATCCAAAAAATATCACGCTATATTACCATGCAATAATATTCATTAGGTGCCATGTATTATAAGAACAAACAACATAGTTTATATTTCTTTCACTATAGCATTCTAAATACATAAAGTCTACTATGCACGCTACAATACCATTATATATTCATACATGCATCGTGCATTATCCAAACATGTCTAATATGATATCATGCATGCTTATTTATCTATATCCATGATGTAACATTAGTTAGAAATCACGAAGATAAACATATAACATAGAGCGAGACCCAATCTCCAGCTCAACCTACAAATTAGGCTACTCCTACCTCGGCGAGGTACAATCATTCTGGTGATCGAACCGAATGGTTCGTGGTATTACCCCCACGCGCATGGATTTAACATACTATAGCCGTAGGTGGGTGCCCGCCCCACACTCATTAGGGTCCTGATTTTCAGCCTTTGACTCGCCTGCCCTCGTGCAGCACGAGTGTTTATGCAATATGACAAACAAGCTCATACCTTTATAATTCAATATAGGTCATATATATATATATATATATATATACATCGACGTTGCTTTTTGACTGGAAGACCGAGCTAACTATCGAGACTTTGGGTTATCCGGACACATACTTCGTGAAATGGTTCATGCAAGTTTGTTACCGGGTGCAACAAGATCAAGTTGGTAAGGATAAAAATCTCGTTTTCTATTTGTATAGATCCTTGATGTAGATAAAACCAACTAAGAAAACTTAGTGATTCTATCCTAATCTATCCCGCAAGTGCACGGTTGTCGTCTACCGTATAGCAGATAATGAGTTTGTTCCACAGAGATTGTTGTTAACTCTAATCCAAGTTTTTAGTAACAAAAGTTGTGTTTATGAAAGCGAATCAAAAGTGTACGAGGACTAAGAATAAAAAGTAACGTATGGATCGAGAAAACAGGTATGCAAATAACTGGAGTTTTAGAATCCACTACTAATATCTCTAATTTAATCTTTAAATAAATATGATAATAGATTATGATAATTGTGAAGACTTTGTACCTAACACCTTGGTTCAGTTCTTAAATACGATCTCTAATTATGATTTTAACTTTGGTCCAGTATAAAATCACCTATCGCTAGTGATATTCTAACTCCTTATTTAGAAATTACTAATAATGCATTAGGTTCTGCGAAATCATAAATCATATAGTTACATTCACTTTGGTCCAGTAAATATTAACTACAGTTATTAATCCTGTAATTCGTAAATTATGCTCCGATTGGTCCTCGCAAATACAATTAACATAATAATTTAGATATCAAACTCAATGCTAATCATGCATGCAAATTTAACATCTAAACATCCTTTCAAATAAGAATTAACAACCCACATAAAATCAACAATCCATACATCACATAATATTCAAGAAATAAATTAAATTTATTAGGGTTTCATCCTAACTCCAGTTTAGAGAATTTAACCACTCATATTAATATTACACATAATAATATTGTATGAAAAATAAAATATGAGATAAAAGAGAAGAAAGCAAATCTGAAATTTTTTTCGTCTTTAATCTGATCTTCCTTCTGTCTCCCGTTTGGCTCTCTTTAGGTTTTCCGTTGGCTCTTCGTTGCTCCTTCGATGCCCTTCTTGGCTCTCCATTCACCTCTTTTTATAGTGGAACTTTTTCCCATAAAATTAGGCAAAAGATATATTTAGGATATTCGGATTAGATTTGATGTAGATTTGTTGCTGTATTTGATGTTAGATTTGATGCTAAATCTTTGATTTAGATTTAATTGGTCAAATGCATCAATGAAGATCGCCGCTTGATATTTCCTTCCATGATTAGCTCTTTTATTTTATTCCTTCAATAATTTGCTTCTTTATCACCAATACTTCACAAAATAAAATAAAATAAATTAATTCATATTGTGAATAGAATTTTAATAAAAATCTAATATTTATTATAACAATAAGATATAATAAATATATCACATTACACATTATCAATCCTCATGATCTATAATCATGGGGGGCCCTCTTCACCATTCTATAAAAATAAACTATTCTATTTCTATATATATATATATATATATAATTTTATAATTTATTCAGCAATGTTCAAGGATCATGATCATATAATGTATAATAGTCATTCTCATTCTTATAGAGCTACCATGCTTGCTATCATTATAGTTAATAGTAACGATACTCTAAGAGTACTAGGCATTACATGTAAGAACTCATATAATATATATAACCATTAATGCTTTTTTATAGACATAAACAAACGGTAAAATCTTTAGTTACCACATGCTACTAGATTAGTTCATAGAGAATTCTTACGAAAATGCTCCACACATATAGTCATTATCTAACATGAGGAATAATTTATTCCATATAAAGAAAGTGACGTATTATGTCGAAGTTCCAAATGGATGTTACCTGTGCCAGCAGCCTAACGCAAACTAAGAAAGAAACACACGGTACCCTTCATTTGTTTTCCCGTGATCAATTAGTCCACTGATTACTCTAAGTCAAGCCCCTCGGCCCACATTCCTCATCGAAAAGCTATAACACACACAAGGCACATCTATTACTTAATTGCGTTAAACGAAACTAATTTAACAATCATAATATCTATCACAATCCATTATAAGCACGTCGCCGAAACGGCGAAATCTCATAATAGAATTTCAACCAAACAACCAATCACTTAATTCTATCCACTACTCAAATATACTAACAATAGCAAAATTAGAAAGCTTACCAATTAAATGAGACGATAAAAAAAATTTCGAAATTAGCTTCGAACCACTGAAAATCACAAATTCTTCAACCTAGCAATCATCTAAGCGAAAACTAATTAATTATCCATCAATGTAGTAGCGTTTAACGAACCTAACACGTAATTCAACTAACCTACAAGTGGGCCCACTAGACTGCCAAATTCTGGCATGAATAGTGCTGGCTGGAGGGAATTTCGACCGGAAAAAAATTCAAACAGCTGCGAGCGGAAGTAATTATCACAGAGTTGAAAAAAATTACTCTAAGATGTTAATTGCAAGCCGGTGGCCACAAATCGTCCAAAACGATATCGTCAGCCCAGCGGTGCAATTCACATTTATAAGCTGAAATCGGCTCAATTTATAGAGGATAGCATTATTGAGATAATGGGATAAATTTTTGTTGCTTACTGCAGCTGGACGGCCGGCGGAAAAGGTTCGGCGAAAACTCTTGATTTCATCCCGCACGGTAAAAGTTGGAAAAACGCGACGGTGAGGTTCAAAAAGAGTAAGAGGAATGTCAATGGTAGGGAGAAGGTGCTCGTTGCTGGAAAGGGAGGTTGAGCGCCGAAAGATCTCCGTGCAGAGAGAGGCTCGGGTAGGAGGCTATGTCTGCGTCGAGAGGGAGTGAAAAGAAAAAGGAGGTAATAGTTAGAAGAAGAAAAATTTTAAGAGAGAAGAAGAAAAATTTTAAGAGAAAAGAAATAAGATAAGGTATAGTGTGGCGGTTGATTTATTTGATGTTGGCCCACCTGCATGTGTTGGGTGTTACATAGACTCCGCTGTCAAGTTAGGGCGAGCTAGAGTTTCTACACTATTAAATTGCCTCTATAGAATATATAATCCTACTTACATAAGTCACTCAATTCTTATATGGACTTGCAAGCCAGAAGGCGCTGGAGTGGATGCTCGGTAATCTTAGGGAAGACCTATGTGATTCTTTCAATTCGTTGGACTCTTACTCCTTTCCCAACTCTGCTCTATGATGGAGATAGCCCATTGGAATGTTTAAGGTGCTCTATATAACCTTAACAAGTCTCCTGGAAGCATATGTTATTAGTCCATCTTCGGTCTCATAATGCGCACGCATGACATAGCGAAGGACGCAGGTGATAGCGAAGGTGCCTAGTGTACATAGTGATGACCTACTTCCTACTCCCAAGGCATTGGTCATGCCAGGGTCTTATGTGGTGCTCCGTGCGTTAAGGGCTAGTAGGATTTGTATTCGTATTGTTCCCCTCCCTATGAAAGAATGGCCTTGTCCCCAATGAAGGAAAGCTGGTCAAGCATCATGTTATCTTTCATATCAATATTACATAGTGATTGTGCAGAGAAATCTGTGGAACAAAAGCCTATCCTTCAGTTGCGAAACATGAAATAAGAGAACATGTAAATCTACTAAGATTTGGTTTGTATGCAATCAGACCTACACGTTCAAGGATGCGGAAGGTCCTACGAAAGCAAAAATAAAGTTTATGATTCCTTCATTCAGCTATCGACGATTGCTTGCAAGGTTAAAGTCTTAAGAAAATTTGATAGCCAGGTGCAAACCGCAACTCCCTATGTTGACGGTCTAACGTATTGCTTCATACGTAACTGTGCACGAAGAAGATGAAATCTCTAGTCACGTAGCATCTCATCTCTTTGTCACAATTACAAGCCCAATTCGTTAGAACAAATGGGTGTCATTGCGAATAAAATAGTTATGGAGGAGGTTTTCCATATACAGTCTCGAATAGAGTTGTATTCGTTGCAAAATGGATTTCTAGTCTTATATGAAAACTTTGGCTTCTGCAGCCACCTTATCCAATGTCATGGATGTTCCCCAACGAATAACGCAAGTAAGCTTCGAGACCTCTGTTTACTACATCTGACTGTCCATTAATTTTGAGAGTGATAAGCGGCGCTTAGATAAAGAGTTTTTCCTTACAGCTTGTTCAAATCCTGCCAAAATGGCTGAGAACTACTTGGGGCATGTTTAGCTAAACTTTAAGTTTAGAATTTTTGGACGAAAACTGCTGTTTATATGCTGTTGCTGAAAAAATAGCTGTTGAATTTTTTATTAAAAAGCTATTTTTTTATTCTGTTTGGATAAATTTTACTATTTAAAATTTATTCGTAAAAAGAAATTGAAGATATATTTAACTAAACTTGTGCTTATAAGTAAATAAAAGTGACTGAAATGCGTTGAAGTATATAATATACGATGTATTATTAAATTTATGAATCTATTTTCATGTATCATCTAGTCTTTTGAAAATTAATTTTATAACATTTTTTTCAAATATCTTTGTTTAAAATTTTTTATAATAATATTTATAAACCTATTAATAAATACATTATTATTATTATATTAATAATATTTTTATCAAATTGCTCTTAGATATATAATAATTGATATATTAACAAAATTTTAATTATTATTTAAATATTGATATTTTTTAAATTTAATATTTTTATAACATAATAATTATATAAATACTTTCTTATAGTAATATTTACTTCTACTTAATTTAATATTTTTTATAACATAACAAATTTATTATATTTTTATATTAATATTTGTAAACTCAAATAGTACATATATCATTATTAATTATTTAGAAAAGTATTGATTTGGAATAAAATCATGCAAGTTAATTTCACCGAAGCGTGACCATTACAAGAATTTAATATTACGATCTGGTTTGCTGGATGTTACATAAACTGCATCCCATCTAACGCTCGACCAATCGATGTTTTACTGGATCAACAAGTATAACATAAATCAATTAGAGGTCGTATAAATTGAGACACTAAGTAAAACATAGAAGGAACACAAAGAACCTAAAAATGACATACAATTAACTTTAAAAAGGAACAATTAGTTCGCTTCCATGCATTAAAAAATGTCAAAGATCAAATGAAACTATAAGTGGACAATAATATTCTAAATAGTTAATCACATAAGTCTATGACAAAAATGATAGTGTACAATTAACTCTATGAACATTCACTTTTATTTAAAGAGAAGATTGAGATTTAAAGAAATTACAGTAAATATTTTTTCTCAGTAGAGGCAAATACAATAAGGATATAGAGAAACAATAGAAAAATGATTGCTGACATTGGCGGATCCAGACTTGATATCACTAGCTTCCTGAGTTTGAACAATAGCTCCCATTCTCTAAGGGTCCATTGATGGGTAGTATCTATGCTCTGCTGGCATTAGCAGAGGGATGTTGAAGGCAAATGCATTTGATATTAAACCTGGGAATGAGGGTGCTGGATGCCTTGCTGCTGCTGGGACACGAGCTCTGGAAAGCATTCCTGCATGAACAACAAGTCTTTATCTTGCAGCCTCAATGTAATCATAAAGCACCATATTTGAGCAGTTAGATTGATAAACGATATGCTGAACAGAGAGCCAAGTACTTGTACATAGAGCAATTCATCAAATGCAAAATAATGAAGGGTAATTGCTAAGTACCTAACAACAGTTAACTATATAAACAATACTAGTACTACCAATACCATTACATATGCAGCTAAAATACTAGAATGCAAAGTGGTACATTACACTAATAATCCTCATCAAGCAGAGATGCAGAAAATCAACATAGCTATGTCATAGCGTACAACACAATCTTTCAATGACTCAATATCATACAATATTTAAACGTTTCAAATAGAAACCTAATAGAAATTTATCAATAGCAATTACTTTTTCATTCAAATCACCTTGATTACTTACAGAAAAGATAAATATAACATATTATGTTAAACACCATTGCACAATAACTTAACATATCATGCATGAACCAAATACAAAAATACTAATTAATACTTAAATCAAGCAAACCAGAAAATCCCTCTAGATGGATATGGTATGGAAAAAGTTAAGTCAAGCAAATATGCTCTGCTGTTGTTATGTCAAGACATGTCAATATGCCTTTGGTTTTGCCTCTGTTAAGCAAATGTTTGACTTAATTTCTAGACCAAATCCAACATACGAAAATACCGCCGGATGGATATGGTCTAGAAAATACATAATACTAATAAAAAATTACGTCAAGCGTACCAGAAACTTTCAGCTAACCAGAGGCATTTTCTATTTTCCATAGACATAACAGAAGTAAATTTTTAAGCAAATACAAAATAGCAAAACCGAAGGCATTTTCTAGTTTCCATACACTTAACAGAAGTAAAGTAGACCAAATTAAGGAAACACCAATAACTACACAAATTGCACCTCATTTTTTTTCAAAAACATCCATCTTCGACGTCTCTCCAATTCCGGTTGATTTAGGGTTTTGACTAGACGCGCTGGCGAGCAAGATTTTATAAAATTGATGGTAGTAGAATGAACAGTGGTAGAAGAAGGATGCCAGAAGAAGAAACTGGCACGACCAATGAAGGGGACGAAGAGGTTGATCACGGATAGGGTGAAGACGATCGCGAGAGCAAAGCAAACGGGTGAGTAGAAGAAGAAATAAAATGAGAAATAAAAAGTTGAGTCAAATTGGGAATATATATAACTTTATAATTTTGCTAACTTACCATGGGCAAAATAGACATTGCCCATACCTAGCGAAAAAAGTCATCACAGTGCTTATTGAAAAAGCATAAATCAGATGTTTTTTTTTTTGGGAAAAGGAAGCTATTTATATTGCGCAAAAGAATGCCAAACGCTTGGTCATGGTCATAAACAATAAGTATAGGACAACCATGTAGTCAAATGACTTCTTAGCCAAAGCTAGCAGCAACTTGAGCAAATGTGTATGGGTGTCGTAATGCAATAGAGCCTGCATACTTAGATAAACGATATGTAACCACTAAGTTGATATCCCAACCTTCGAAGAGGCAACCTTTAAATGAAATCCATTGAGATCTCAAATGAAACCCTATCTAAAAGTATGCACATGTAGAAACCTTGCTTGTTCCGAAGTTTTGAGACTTTGCTCCAGTACATATAATTCATTTGCTTTTGTAACGACAGCACATATTTAGACAAAACTGACCAATAATTGTTGAGCAATGCGCTTGTAAGTCTTGAATTGACCCATATACCCTCCTGTAGTAGAATTATGTGCGTTGAAAAAAATTTGCTGGCATAAACTTGATCATTTGGAACACAAAGACATCCTTTGTGGTATAAGAAGTCGTACACTACTGATAAATCTGATCTAAAGTTGTGTTGTCTTGACATCTTCATTAGGATTTGCAATTCTAGGGTCTTCCTCTACGATTGTCGTAAATCATCCCAAAAGAATGGTTGTATGATAGTAATTGCTGTATAAGATGCTTTATGGCTTCTCGATAAAGCAACGACAACTATATTTTCATGGACAGTAAATAATTAGTAGTCATACCTATCAACTTGATGAGTCATTTATGTTGATTTGGTAATGTTAGCAATTGCTCCAAAAGATACTTTAGGCTAAGATGATAAATTTTGATCAAAAACCAATTTCAGAACAAATATGGGTATTTGAACGACAAAGATAAGAGCTTATAATTCCTTTTGATAGATAGATATTGCATTTGCAGAAAAAGATAGAGTCTTCTAAAAACTGTAATACGTCTATCTTTGTGAAAGAAGCACCAATATTCTTATTGGAAGCAATCATTTCCAATATTAACGGCTTAAAGAAATCAAGAGCAACCAAGACTAAAGTTCTAGTCATGGCTTGCTTGTGGTGTTGGAATTCTTGTTCGGCTTGAAGAGTCCACCTAAAGAGGTCCTTATGAAGAAGTGAAGTCAATAGTGTAGCTATCTTGCCATAGTTTTGAACAAATCTTCGATAATACTTTGTGAAACCTAAAAATCCTTCGAATGCAATCTGTGAGGTTGGAACCTAGTACTCTATCATATCTTTTATCTTTACGGGTTTAGCAAATATTATTCTTTAGAAACTACATGCCCAGATTATTCTAATTCTTTGCAACTAGCTTAGACTTAAATTTGCATACAAATGATGCTTATATAGCAACGAGAAGACTACACCTACGTGTTTGAAGTGCTCTTCTTAGGAAGAACTTCTACAACACTAAGAAGACTAAAGCTAAGTGTTTAAAGTGTTATGTTAGAAAGAACTATACACTACTATGTCATCGAAGAACACAAGCATGGATTTTCAAAGAAAAGAAGGAAACATATCATTCATCAATACCTGAAAGGTTACTGGTGCATTGGTTGGTCCGAAGGGCATTACTAAAAACATATATTGACCATTATAAGTTTATATGTATCCTCCTTCTTAACTCTAATTTAGTGGCACCTGACTTCAAATCTAGCTTAGAAAAAATATCTTGTGCCATGCAATCCATGAAGGATCACATCATTTACTAGAATAAGAAATTTGTCCTTCATGATAATGGCATAAAGGCTCGATAATCTACACAATATCTCTATATTGGCCCATTAAATTATAAAAAATCTCTGAATACCATTCTTCTTCTTGACTAAGAGAATCAATGATGAAAAAGTAGAGGTACTCAGTTTAATGATGCCTTCTTAAAGCATATAATTTACCGTATACTCAATCTCTGTCTTTTGGATATAAGGATACTGATACGGCCACCACATATTAGTTTGTTCTAACCCCAAAACAAATTGTATGCCGTGATCTAAGGATAGTTGAAGAGGTAACCCTAGTATTGGTTGAATAATTGAGCTATTTTGGTCTACCAATTATTGTAGCTCTATTGGACGTCATCCACTGCTTATAGTGGCCTCCAACATTGGTATATGATGAACCGAATATAAAGTTGAATCTTGGCAAAGGTTTGTCAACTTCAATACTCCTCATATATTTCCTGCAGAACCATCCTATGAAACCACATTTTTACCTGATAGAGAGAATGGCATGTCCAATCTCCTATATTTGTAAATCATATTACCTAAAGTTTTTAGCCACTGAGATTTCAGATACTGCAAAAAGAAAAATGTTAGCATCTACCTACGCGTTAACTCTTTAGATTATAAGTGGAATATACTTTGTCGTATCTCAATGAAGTGTGGCATGTCATCAGCTAGTTCCACATTGAGTGCCCTCACAGCGGTGCACTTCGGTTGTAGTTACTTGGCAAGACAATCGACAATAAAATTATTAGTACTTTTCGAATCAATAGAATGCAAATATCTTGTCCTTTTATTTTACTCACAACCCAAATAGCTTGTGGACCTACCAAACCATAACTAACATGCAATAATAAACTTATGTCTTCTGTGATTTCTTCACTTTCACCTCTAAAGGTCATGTTCTCCTTGCAAGCCTCTTCTTCATGCCCGACTATTGTATAAAGCTTAGTCTTGCACTCGTGACCATCAATACTTACCATGACAAAAGAAGCACATAATTCGGCTCTATGAGCATTGATCTTCGCTACAGACAGACTCGTGACATGAAGCATTGCTAGTAATAGTTGAGTTAACACCGTTGTGGATGTTACCGAACTAGATTAGAGGAAGTTTGTTCAGTGTGATTGAATCGCCCATCTTCACTATTGGCTGGCCTAATTAAGCTTTTCCTGAAAAATTTTAGCTAACATGTATGAACAAGATCTTTCTCTGCAAATGTTAGCCTCACATGTAAGTCTCCAAAGACTGCTTGGTATTCTACCACAAATCTATCTTGTACGAGCTATTGTAGTGCAAATTTTGGATGTCTAAATGCATATTGTCCAAAAAATGTCACATTAATGCTTCTTTCCATTCTCCCTATGAATAATGTGATCGATCCTTCTATTAATATCAATACCGTTTGTTAACTTTTCATTAGATATACATCTCCATTATTTTCTATAGATCGTTAAAGGAGAATTTAGACGTTTGACAATATAGGCATGTTTTGGTTCCGTTAGGTGATTATTAGTAGAGGGTAGATGGGTAAATGTTGATAAAGTTGAGGAACGAGTTCCTTATTAAGTTTCCAGTATCCACAGTTTGTAGTGATGTAGAGAAATTTGGCAAAGCTCGCATAACAGTATTCAAATCCTCTATGGATTTGTGTGTCTCTGATAGCGATTAAAACAAATTGCTAAATGAACAAGACGAAAACAAAAGAAATTGAGAGGAGCAAACGAGCAAAGGAAAACTATGAAAATTTTATTGAACTTTTTGATATATACTACTAATGACATCTGTAAATTTATATAATATTATGTCAAGCTAGACATCTGTAAATTTATATAATATTATGTCAAGCTAGAGTGAGTTATAGCTTTAGATTGTTGAACTACATCTATAGAATGTAGAATCCTACTTAAATAAGTAACTCAACTCTTAGATGAACTTGTACGCCAAATGCCGCCTTAGAGGTTACTCGGTAACTTTACAGAAGACTAAGGTAGTTTCTTCAATGACTTCAACTCCTACTCCCTTCCAACTCTACCCTATGATGAAGATAGCCCATTGGAAAGTTCCAGATACTATAGATAACCATAACAAGTCTCCTAGAAGCATAATATCATGGGTGCACCTTTGATCTCCTAATGTGCACAAAGATAGCACTCTGGTGCCTAGTGCAGGTGACTTAGTTCCTACAACAGCTAGGGCATTTGTTATGCCATGCTCTTGCGTGATCCCTTGTGCGTTAAGGGTGATAGTAGAATTTGCGTTCGTGTTAAAATACTTCACATATTATAATAATATCTCATCCAATTATTTGTTGATAAGTAAAACTCCACAAGAATTCCCAAAAATGGATTTATAACACTAGATTGACACATATAGAATTATCAAATTAAAAAAAATATCTGAGAGTAGAGACCATTTTATTATAAGAAAGTTAATTAGTTTGCGAACTAGTTATGTCATTTGTTTATCAATACCATGATTGTTGTATTTTTAATTTAGACTTGTTGTTTTACTTTTCACGAAACTTTGGTTAGAAGAGTATGTCAATATTTTAATAAGAATTAAGCCTTATCTATTAACAAAGATTGGCTATATAGATTCTTTCATACTATGATACTCTATATAAATATTGCTTGTATAGTTTTTAAATAAAAAGAATATACTATCTATTATGTTAGGAAAATATGTTATAGTATAGTAGTGCCATTTTATTTTATGTTTTGTTGAAGGTTAGTCGAAATATTAATCTTTATGTCAGTTATATTTATTAAATGATTATAGAATTAAAACATTATAAAGACAGGATATAGTGATGTCCTTAGTATTTATAGAGACAGGATATATCATATTGATGAATGAAAATATAACTACAGCCTATTGTATTTTTCCAACTCTCCCGCAATTTCCAACAAACCCATCCGTGGGTGGATCATCTGCAGAATCACCCTCTTAAGTTTGAACACATCCGCACGAAAATGTTCAGTGGACCATGATGACTTTCTCACATGCCTTCTTCTTTGTTCGTTCTTCGTGGGTTAGCAGTTCTTATTCTCCCATTATATGGTTATTCATGGGTTAGTAGTTCTTATTCGTTCTTCGTGGGTTAGCAGAATCACCCTCTTCTGTGATCTTAAATTTGGTATAATTTCTACACTTCCTAGCCGTCCTTAGTATTTCAACATAAGGCAAATGGTTATGCTCATTGTCCAAAATATCAGCTAAATAATCACTGATTAAAAATTTAAATTGGTCTAAATTTACAAATAATCTGCCCATATAATCGACCCAGATTGTTGGGTTAACATGTTTGATCGATTGGTCCTACAAATATTCTGTCTATAGTTAACTTGAATTTATTCGAATTGATCTTAGAGGCTTTTTGGGTTGATCTGTCCGTCTATTCGAACGACTCAACTCATTTAGATTAAAAACATTTATCCAAAATCTTTATAATTTTAGTCATTTTTTTATTTCTGTTTCGTCTCTCATAGTTTTAAAATCCAACTCAGTCTGCGATCCGAAAAAATTACCAGATCATGGGTTAACCAGACAGATCATCAAGTCATCCACTAGGTCAAATCAGATTTATTAAATAAAATATTAATATATTAATACAAATATATACACTATAGCAACTATTTAAAAATTAAAAAATTAATTGTATATAAAAAATATGAATATATTTTTGAAATTACATCTTTCATGTTTTTTCAGTAACAATATTTAAAATAATAGCCAAAAGGCCTAAAATATAATAAAATATCTATATTTTATACATTACAAAGAACAAACTATTTATATTATAATTGCTTATACGTACAACAAGGGACAGGTTTTTTCTATGCATGTAGGACGCTGTAGAGCTTTTAGAATCAAGAGAAATACTTGACTCACTATCCTATAAGCACAAATTGTTTGACATAAACAATTCAATAATAAATCAACTTTGGAATGCATTTGAAGTCTAACTGTTTAAAAAACTTTCATATATGCAGGCTTACCAATAGTGAGTTATCTCCTTCAACAGTCTTACTGTCTGGATCATGCATGCAGGCTTACCGCTGGACCTGAAAATTAGGTAGAGAGTGGAGGCAATTCAACAGCACTAGAGGCAATTTTCATATATGCAGCATGTATATACAGGCTTACTAAGCTTGGCAATGGAGGCAACTCACCAGCAATGTAGCAAAACTGAGATTGTAAGAGATTTGGGCATAGGCAACTCAGTAACAACCTTTTCCAATTTCCAGACCACCGAAGGCTGCTAACTAGTGAGTTTGAGATTTTTTTCAATTACACAACAATGACAAAGAACTTCAACAATAGTAAAGTTATTAATCAATGTAAATATTTCATAAATTAGCTACTCATTATATCATGATTTTTTCATCCTATTAAGAGACACTGAAAAGCTATAAGCAAATAATCTTCTTTAGAAGTGAAAGGATGAGAATTTTACTCTGTAGTGGATTTGAAGAAAGTGGAACTAAAATAAACAGCCATATGAAGGCAATAATCAAAATCGACACCACCATCTCGAACAGGTATGCAAAATGTTGGCATTTTACTAACCTATACAAACAAAAAGGGGAGCCATATTATGGCAAGGTATGCATACTTAAACCACCATGAATATGAATGAACGTATACAAAGAGCTATATGACCACCATTATATAAAACTTAAATGATTACATCTTCTCCAATGGTGATTGCATTTGGATAGTAAAGTTATATGTGCAATAAGCATTTGTTTTCATAAGTAACACCACTAGCACATCACTAAAACAGAAGATGCTAACATTTGAAGGAATAAATTGTGTTAACCTGCAATAGGTGTACATCATGGAGGCAACACCATCAAATTTGAAACCATCAAACTTGTATTCTTCTAGGCACCATCTTGAATTTGAAAGCATAAATCTCAATACCTGATAAAATTTTCATAAGAGAACATTAAAATCAGCAAAACTATGTTAGCAAGTGAAGAGATCTGGAAATATTATCTATGCAACAGCAAGACTGCAACAGGCACATGATTCCAGAGATCCTACCTGAACTCTACTCCTCTATGTAAATTTGAATACTTGTTCCATATGTTGCATATTTGAATACTATTCTAGTAAATACAAAAAATCAAACAAAATTCAAAACATTAAATGATTCCAAGTTTGCTATAATAAGCCTGCTACAAAACAGAAGCAAAATACAGAAGCAAATTGTAATGCATGCTTATGAGTGTTAAACATCAACAATAACTTTCATGGTTCTTCAAAGTTAAAAGTGTTAAACAACAACAATTAGAGCATGTTCTCATAATAAGACTAATCATCTCCTTCTTCATCATCATCATCGTCAAGCTCAAGATCTTCAAGGTTCTCGTCATCTATAAAGTATAAATCATTATATTTTATAAGATCAATTCTTAATTCATAACCTTTTGAAATATTCTGATTTTGTGGAATTGATGACTCGGTGGGAGTGGGATTAGTGGGTTCAGCTGGAGCAGAATTCATGTCCAAACAAAGATGGCTGCAGTAGAGAGAAATAGCAACAAGAAGACCACGAGGGATGCAATTTCCGAACGAACGAGCGGATTCAATGATCGAGCGAGAATGACGATAAGGAATAAACTAGACTTAGAAATCAGAACGCACTGAATTCAGAAATCAGAACACTGAGAAGAAAAGGACGATGGTCAGCCAATTGATCGGTGCCGGAGGAAAAGATTCTCGTCAGCGGATTAACAACGAGCGCGAAGGAAAAACTTGACTCATAAATGTCGAACCAGTGAACCGCAAAGGCATAATCAGTTTTTGCTTTTTTATTTTTAGTTAGTTTTTATTATTTTAATAAATAAAAGCACTGAGTCGACCCGCTCAACCAGATCACGTCGTCGACTCGGGATCCGGCCATATCGACTCGGGTCTTACTGGGTCGCTCGCACGACCCGTTTTTGCATCGACTTGGCCCGAAATTCTTGCTGGGTCACCATTTTTGGTCCGACCCGATCGGTTTGGACCGAGTTTTAAATTATGGTTTTTCCTCGTTGGTTCATGTTCGAGTACGACTCACCTATTCGGAGAACCTTAAATCGCCTCTGTTAGAAGATAAACAACTATAGTGAGCAGCTGGTGGGATTTTCTTCGGAGACAATCGTTGAATGAAAGCAACGATCGCTTGCTCGCCTAATTTGTTGGCGGCAATAATATTCAGATCCATTTATTCATTCTTGTTTGTGTCCGTCTTTCATCTCTGATTCCTTTTGGGTCTTTGAGAAAAACAGGAGGTATAAGAGATGAAATCTATATAATATCTTGATGCACTTGATGAAAAAATCTATGTGCCCCTTTGTTCACAGCTTGTATCAAGCAGCCATGGCGTGGCTTCTCTCAGATGGCTTGTTGTTCTTACAAGCAAAGATTGAAGAGCTATTGCTTGCTTAGTCGTGTAGGGAAGGTTCAGTAATGTATACAATTATCACAAGAGAGAAAAAGAAGTAGTGGAAGTCAAAGAATTTGCTTCCACTCAGTTGGAAAAAGCTTGAGCTGAATGAAAGGCCCAACAAATTAACCCATTATGTTTCCTTTTTGCTCAACTAGAAAGCAGTCATGGCAGGGCTTAAATGTTATATGATTCTGCAACTGTCATTCATTCTCTATTTAAGACTTAGTTCAAGGTTGAAAATGTTGTAACCAAAACTTGTATGCCTGCTTTCATTTGGCTTAATTTTCTATGAAATGCTAATTTATAACTACATGGTTTTGAAGTATTCTGCATTGCTACAACTTGATCATCTGCTGACTGCAAATTCTGCTGCATGGAGTGCTCTTTGGTATTATTAGTTAATGTTGGCAGCCACCCACCGTATTGACCAAGCAGGTCAATCTGTTGATTTGTTAGATTAACTTGCCACCGTCGATTCGGATAAGAATGCGAATTATGCGTTAAACGTAATTTAAAACATGACCAAAATGTCGGAGACTTTGAGAATATTTATAAATTAGAACTTATTTGAAATAAAAATTATTTTAAGATACTTTAAAAAGACTCAAATAAATATAAAAAATTAGTAACAATTAAGATTTTACGACGTACAATTTTTTATTATTTTAAAAAAATTATAAAATATTAAAAATTTTATTAAAAAATATAAAATAAAAAATAAGAATGAAATGAAGTTCAAACGTCTGCCAAGGGTGCCGTCATTAAGGAATGAAAGATTGAACTTTCTCGCCAGGAAGAGCAGTTATGAAGTGTCAATTAGGTAGACATGCGTATTTCTTGTCAGCTGACCAAGTTGTTGCTGATGTGTAGGCATCTTAAATAAGACAAATTTAAGAGGATTTTTGAAGTAATTTGAAAAAAAATTTTTAAATAAAAAATATTTTAAAATATGTATAAAATTACTTTTTATCTAAAATTTTATAAATATAAATAATATAAGATGTTATTACGTAAAATTTTTTAATATTTTCTAATTTTTTAAAAATTTTTTTACAATACTATAGAAAGTATATTGGAAATCTGAAATAAAAGATTAAAATGAACTGAGTTGATAAGAGGATCCATTCGGCATTGTTTTACAGAAAATATTTTTCTAACTTTTCACTTCATAATTTTTGATAAACATTTTATAATATTCTTATAAATTATTCAAAACTTAAAAAGAAAAAATTTAACATTATAAAATCATATTTATTGTTATTATTATTTAGATAAAAAATAAAATTTATTTTTCAAAATCAAATAAAAATATTTTTTATTTTCAAAAAAATAATTTATATAACCACTCCCAAACCCACTCTAGCCAAAAGGCACCGAAAATTTACCAACCAATTAAATTCATTTTTTTCAAACTTTTTAAAAAACAATTATGAAATAAATTATTCTATTAAAAATTTATTTTAAAAAATTATCTAAAATATAATTTTAATTATGAAAATTATAAAAGTTATAATTTTAAAAGTTATTTAAAAGTTTTTAAATGTACCTTATTAAATATTTTTATTTTTATTTTTTAAATTCATTTTTAAAAGAAATGAGGTTATCTAAAAATAAACTCGCCCAAAACTAAAACAGGACGCCTAAACTACAGTATCCAGTTTGGAATGTTCCAGAATCCGTCACCGACCATAGTCATTTGCAGTCAGAAAAGGAAAACGGTAGTGTGCGAACCTAGTCGACACTGTCCTTGATTCTAGTGAACCACTGCGATTCTGCTCTTCTTCTTCTTACTTCTCAGCGGCTCAATACTCCACTTCTCTGACGAATTCAAGCTTCAAGGACTTCAAGTTTCCTTTAAGCTTCTCTCAAACTTCAAACTCTTCGATCAACCATGGATGGCCTCTTCTTCTTGGTCTTCTTCTACATTTTTACCAGTTTCAGTAACACAGCCATGGCACAACAGCAACAACAAGAGCAGTTGTGGTGCGTAGCGAAGAACAATGCAGAAGACCCAGCGCTGCAAGATGCGTTGAGTTGGGCTTGCGGACCTGGTGGAGCGGATTGCGGGCCTATACAGCCCGGTGGACCTTGCTATGTTACCGGCGACCTGCAATCACTTGCTTCGTACGCATTCAATGATTACTACCGCCAACGTGGATCTACCACGGATGCTTGTGACTTTTCCGGAAACGCTGCGCTAACTTCTCTAGACCCAAGTAATTTTTTTCTATTTATAAATTTTTTGGGTGTTTTTGTTTGTCCCACAAACCGAAAGTTTTTCCTCTTTTTGACTTAAATGTTGATGGTTTTATTTTTATTTTTTGTTGGAATTACAGGTCATGATTCTTGCCGTTTGCCGTCAAGGTTAGTCTTTATTCATCTTCCATTTCTTTTCTTTTATGTTTTTGTCCTGGATGGTAATGTTGGCATTTTCTTTTGTGAATGCTAGTAATGTTGTCAAAATGGGGATTTTAGATAAGATCTTCCGCTTGAGTAGAATTGAATTTTACATGCCAAGTGAATTATTTTTAATACAATAAAAATCTTTTATAAAAAGTTTTTAAATACTTTGAATTTTTTTTGTTAGTACGTTTTAGAGAAAACTCTTCAAATTTTATAGGAAATCCTTCCATAGTTTACAAAAAACTCCTCAAAATTATAATCTTGCAGAAAATCCACTTAAAATTTACAAATACCCCTTTATTTTTAAGGAACCCCCTCAATGTTTTAGTCAATTATAAAAAATCTATTCAAACTGAAATTCTACGAAATCGTAAAAAATCATTATCTTATCGATTTTAGATTAAGATTGCGATCCAGATGAAATTTTACTCAAAAAATAATTTTACTTGAATGGGATCATTTTGTTTTTGTAAAATCGTATGATTTAATGATTTAAATCAAAATTTTGATAGCGATGATGCCTACTGCATGAATAAATGCTAGAGTGAAAAATTAATTTTTTCTGCAAACTCCAAAAGCTCTGATGTATCTTGCTACAAGGCCAAGTTATAGCAGAGGTCCGTGTGATTTTGCTAAAGTAACAAAACGGTCACTAAGGTTTATTTTGTTATCAAATGCTTATTAAGATTTTGCTTCTAGTACAAAAGAGTCCCCAATGTTACTCTGTTATCGAATGATCCTTGGGGTTTTGCTTATTCTCTAAAAAGCTCCCTAATTATCAATGGAATTAATGATAATCAATCTGAAAATATTTTTTCACCTGAAACAACTCCCATTAAAAAAAAATAGGGATGAAGAAGAACAGCAAAAAGAAATATATTTTTCACCACTAAGATTTGATAGAAAAAAAGCCGCAGGGACTGTTTTGCAGCATAACCAAAACCATAATACCATTTGGTAATAAAATAAAGCTTAGGGATATTTTTGCGCCATAAATATAACTTCACAAATCATTTGATGACAAAGTAAAGCATAAGAATCTTTTTAACAATTTACTGAAACTTTAGGGAAATGTAGGATCGGGCCCCTAATCTAAAATGACTGGCCAACCATTTAACGGTTAGTATTTTTCACATGTAAGCACATACACATTGCAGCACTCATCCTATGTGCGACTATTAAATAGTATGAATTGTAAAGCCTGCCAAACTAGGGCCTATTAAGTTCAATCCAAGACGAGTTGCTTGCTTATCTCTAAAGCTGGCTATTACGTTTTTCATTTCGGCACCATCCCTAAGCCTCTCTGCTACTATTCGGACCTATCCCAATTTGGAGGCTTAACATGACATTTGACGTCATTTAGCCTTTCAATAGCCTTACTTGTCAAATTGAGCATTCTGTGAAATTGTGATAATGCTTATGCCAGTTCATTTACTTTCTAATTGTCTTTGCATTTACTACATTTTTAATTCATGTAATTTAAATGCCTAAGTGTTAGCTAAAGTGGAGGTCCTTTAGTGAACGTAAAGAGGTATAGAATAATTTAATTTAGAAATAGAATGTACTTGAATTTGTATCATATAAAAGAACAGGAAATCCAGTATTATGTTTGCATCTCTTAATGCTTCAGAAAGCCTGGAGTTGAGATGGTTTCAGGTTGTTCAGCACTCAATTCAGGTCATATGAACTAGGACTATAGGTTCAAGGATTCCATGCTTAAAGTACACATTGGATACCGTTATACTACTTATAAGCGAAAATCAGGTCATAGACAAAACAAGTCAAAATACTGCAATTAGCACTACACAAAAGCTTAGCATCTTAGAGTAGGACATTATTGAAGACATCAAGATATCGCTGCAAAATCTTTTTGACTGGACACATTCGCTTGGCCTTCTAATAAGCAATGTATACACGGAGGTGATGTTAGCCATAGGAGTATGCTTGTAGTGCAATGGCTGGGATGGGCAAAGTTTTAGCAAAAATCAGTTCAGCATAACATTTTACCTGCAATGTCCAAAATGATTTCTCTATGTCGCGGTATCGGCAATTCAAATTTGAGAAACTTTGATGGTGGTTTAAAACCCCAGACATGCTAGACACATTTCAAGGACGTGTCATCAGCTCAAGACGAATTGACGAAATGCTAGGAAATTTCCATTTGTCAAAGATTAGCTTGTAATTGGTCTTATAGCACGTTGAGGCCTAAACCAAGTTTAGGTCAATGAATATGGCGTTCCATTATCAAATGGGCATTTGAAGAAATAGCTAGAAGCACATGAAGAATTCATTTGAGTAGGGGTCATCAAGTGGTGCAAATGAGTTTGTAGTATGTGGATTCTTGAAAGATCTTGTATTTCTGATGAAAATACGTGAAGATATCTTGGTTAAAGTTAAAGATGCAGATGCTTCAGCATTCCTTGTCTGTCTTCTTTGATACAAGATGTAATCTATTTGACTTCGTCCTAATATAGTGATCAAGATCTTATCTATTATTGCCATTTTGGTATTCGATTGAAGCTTGATATAACATTAGCACAACTAGATATGGATGAGCATCACAAGGAACGTAAGGTTTGGTACCATTAAGTTAAAAGCTTAGTCTTGATCCTGCTGGTATCCTTAATTGGACTTAGGAGTTGACATCAGCTACTTTATGCCCTTTATTTCATTTATGTACATTGGCTAAAACATCATTTATGTAAAGCCTGTCAAGTATGATTCTCTGTATTCATTAGCTCTCTTAATAACTAGCTCCATGAACCTTTTTGTTGATTCTATTAGTAAAGGTTAGGTTGACACAAGCCTGGCACAAGTGTGCTTTGGAATTCTGATCTTTAAACACAGTAAAATTGTGCTTGTATCCAGCAATGTGATTTGTGTTTTCTGCTGGTACGATCAAAATCCATTAACTGGCAAACCTTGATGTTGTAACTTTCACTCAATGAAGCAATAATTTTGATATGTTATAAGTAATTACTTCCTCATATTGTTTCAGAAAACATTTGGCCCTTGTAGCTCAGCAACTACCACCAGAATTGGTCTTTAATACTAATTAAAAGATATCACATCCAAGTAGCTCATAAATGAGGCAGTACTTTCGATATATTCTACTTAATTGTTTCTTCCTATTGTTTCTGAAAAGTTTGCTCTTTGCAGCCCGGCAACTAGCACTGGTAACTTCACTGGAACTTCATTGGGTACAACTGTAGGTTCAGCTGATTCAGATATTAATTCTGCAACCAAACTGAACTTCAGAGTCATCATTGGTGCACTATACCTGGCTGCTGTGGCTTTGCCATTGGCAACCTTGAGGTAGTTTGCTGGTAGCAACACTTGGTGGCATGACAGTGTTCTTTAAGTTTACAGGCAGATGTTAATGCGACAGCCAGATTTATCCGTAGATCTAATTACGCCCCAATGTATATTTTGTGGTGCAGGAGTGTAGAAACTAGAAAGCTATGGGCACTGGCGAAGCCTCCTAGTATTTTGATTCATTTTTGTGTCTAGGGAGGTATAATCTGGCTAAAACAAATTTAGTGAATCTTGTCGATTACACCTCTTAGAATTTTATATTTTATTCTAAGTAATTGTTTATCGAGTAAGCTAAGAGATTGTTTTCTTTAATTGCGAATATCTAGGTCTTTGTCAAGACAGATTGGATACAATTTAACACCTCGAGGATACAGAATATTCGCTCCTATATCTTAAGCAGCCTCTTTTTGTATACTTTATACCATTTGTTTTACAAATCCGCAGAAAATTAGTAATGCTTAGACGAACATATTTTCAGCTGATTTAAGCAATGATCCTTAGGCAACTCAGTTGATGCATGTAAATTCAATGTTGAATAAATTTCTTCATAACAGTTGACATAACGCTGCAGAAATAGCATCTATTAACTTTGAAGTTTGCACTATAACAGTTATTGTCTAAATAAATTAATTGTTGACATGAATGTCTCGTCTATCATTTGAATTGCGGATAAATACTTCATTCTAGAGATGCAAGTGGTGTCTTGAAGCATAGCAACCAAAGGTTTGGAGTCAAAAAATAGAGGAAGGCAATCATTATCAAATTTAAATAAGTGTTAGGAAAATAGGAGAAAGTGGTGTTGTGCTGCTGCTGGTTGGTGGTTCCCATGTCACTCTCTGCTGGAGAGCTTCAGTCTCATCTTCTCCTACAACAACCGCCCACCAAGCAACCGCACCATGATTGATCATTTGATCAGTACCGGACTCCACCTACAGTTTACAATGTTGTTTTCAGATTCTATAAGAAGGAAAAAATGAAGAAATCATATTAAGAAAACAATTATTGTAGGTGGAAGTTGTTGCATGATTAAAATTTCTTTTGTTTATAAGATATGTTTATTATTTTAAAGGTTGAACGGTTCTGGATGTTGACATCCCTCCTGGAGCAATGTGAGCTCGTGTGGCACCATTGCTGGGCCATTCTTTGCTGCATGATTTCATTATATTCTCTTTCAGTCTACCCAACGTTGTTTCTTCTTTCTTCTTCCTGGAGTTGAAGTTGGAGGGTGTTCTTATCTCAACACACTCCTCAACAGCCCAGACACACACTTCCAAGTTGTTCAGATCCGGTGTTGAATTTCTTCCCAATTTTTTATTCACAGAGAACAGGTACTATGTGGACATTTTTGCCTCATCTGATATGATTATGGATTATGTTGAGCTGAATTGGTGATTGCATAAACTTTTCTGGTTTGTTTCTTTTCCTGATTTTATAAGGTCATGAAAAGATTTATTTCTGGGTTATTGAGGTAATGTTTGTATATTTTGTCTCTTTACAAGATACACGCATTGTGTTCAACTATTCATGTTAAGGAGATGATATGCTGCAATTTTCATCTCTTGGAGAGGCTTCTACTGATTGGTGATTCTCTTGACAATGCAACGTGTTGATAATTTTATATAGAACAGAATGACAAATCATTAGTTTGGAATTGTTGCGGTCCTTTCCTCTTAGGCAATTACAATCTCGGTTTTAAAATGATAAACTCGGTGGTGGCTTCATTAGGAGGAGTTTCCTGGTTTGATCATCAGCTATTCGAGAAAATGATTGTGGTGACATTCTAGTGAATGTTTCAGCAACTGACAAGTTTTTGTTAAGCCCTTGATCAGTGTAGACTTCTCTGGTTGACAGTTAACGGGGATTACTAATTTAGTGTTGTGTAGTATTTGTTGCTCTTCTTGTCCACTCCTGCAGGTTATCTGTAGAAAACCTGTTGTAGTATCTATATTCTGGTAGTTGGGACTTCATTGAATGAAACTCGAGCATTATTTGCATATGTTCAATAGCAACATGGGCAACTTTTTACAGGAATATAGCCACATTACAATCTTGTCTATATAGTGAACTTTAGAAAATAGACTTTCTACGATACAATGTTGCATGGTTGAACACAAGTGTTGTTATCTCTGTGCCAGGTTTGTGAATTTGCAATCTACAAGATCTAAAAAATAAACAGCTAATAATCCCAAACAAGAAAATGGGTTCTGGAGATTGGTTCAAGACCATAATCAACAGAAAGAAATCAAAACGAGATAAGCTGAATCATGTAAAGGTAAGTAAAGTTGACTTTCACCAACCTCAGTGCTAGTTGCTTTATGAGAAATTTTCAGAAATTTTTAGCTTTTACAGATATCGAGTTCAAACCAAGCCCTCATATTCAGAGTTGTAACGTACTAATATTTGTCCATCTTGCTTTTGTTATAATCGAGTAGCTAACTATAAGGTCCAATGCCAACAAGACATAAAAGAGACAATTTTAGATTGTATTTTCTTTTTTCCTGATACTGATTTGTTTAGAATATCACGATTGAAGCAGGATACTGAAACTGACAAGTCAAATGGATTTGATGCAAAAAATAACTCTCAAAAGGAATCTAGTGTGTCAAGTGACCGTGCTTCTTCCACTGAGAAAGATTCCGGCAAGATAACGGAGGAAACTGCAGCCATTCGGATTCAAAATGCATATCGGAGATATAGGGTATTTCTAATAATATTTCTTCATAAAGACTTAGAAATTATATATGATTGCAAAAGTTAGACTCATTTTAGAGTACAAATCACTGACTTCTAAGAACCTTAACAACTCAAAAAGAGGATACCATCAATATGACTTCTGGCTAATACATGTCATCTTGACGCATGAGATTTGGTGGACTTACTGCATCCCATTTCTAAAAAACAATCTCAGATGAAGTTTCATGCATTTTTCACAAAATTACTAAAAAGAGCAGCAGAAAAGATTGAGAATTCTCACCGAGATCCTATTCATCATTCAATTTTACATGTTAAATAACAGCAAGCTTTCTGAAAGTCTTAGTTTTGATCTGCTTATGATATACTTTGTTAGATTTCAGCTAATTATCAGTTTATGTTCAACTTGAATGTACCCAAGGCATAAGATTGCAGGACGTTTCATGTGTCAGGATCAAGAGCTGTTTCTTTTCTCAGACTATGATTAGCTAAATCTTAGTGATTCCACTGAGGCTGACTAGATGATTGACTTACTAGTTGAAGTGAGGGAACCCTTAGCTCCATCTCCTTGTTGCATGTCAGTGGGTTGGGAGTTTGATTATGTAGTTTCATTTATGTTGCCTAGTACTTCCATCTAGTAGACCTTTGAATATGTATTGCATTTCTACGAGTCTTCCTATGTTATACTCTCAAAGGTATACTATACCTGTGAGCTCTTATGATGACAAAACTTTTGTACGTTGCTTGTGCATATTGCAGTCTAGAAACCATTTACGTTCTCTGAAAGGGTTAAGGAGATTGGAAGCCCTTCCACATCGCAATACAATAAGGAAACAGACCTTGACTACTTTGAGCTATATACAAACTTGGAGTAAGATACAATCAGAAATCAGAGCTCGCCGTGCCTCTATGGTTACAGAGACCCGCATTAAACTAAAGAGACAAGACAATCAAATGAAATTGGACGCCAAGATCCATGACTTAGAGGTGAAGACTAATTTTCATTGGCTTATAAGTAAAATGATTAACTGATGCATCATTTCTGGTTCTATCTGATATTCAACAATATCTACCTAGCACTGGATTCAGAGATAACTGATTTGTTTATCATGTGAACAAATATTGTCCTTGAGCAGCCAAGATCTAAACGGCTACTGTTTCAATAGGTTGAATGGGACGGTGGCCCTGATACAATGGAAGAAATCTTTTCCAGGATTCACCAAAGAGAGGAAGCAGCAGTGAAGCGTGAACGTGCCATGGCATACGCATTCTCACATCAGGTAAGTTCTGCAGTTCAACATTATCCAAAGTCGTCTATGTAAATTAATAGAATTTCACTACACTGGGTTATATATGTTGCTTTTCCACAGTGGAGAGCCAACTCTGGCCATGGACAATTCACATATGATCTAGGACATGGTAATTGGGGATGGAGCTGGTTGGAACGATGGGTTGCTGTGCGTCCATGGGAAAACCGGGCTACTGCTCAAACTATTAGCCCCAGTAAAGCTCAGACCAAAATTTCTGGCAAGGCCACCAAGATCCAAAGCCCATTACCTAGAACATTGTCGGGCTCACTTAAACCTTACGCGACAAGTGATGCCAAACTCTCTAGAAAAAATCAAACTTTGCCATCAGATCACGGTGCAGCAGACGAGGAGCCAAAATCCAAGCCAACCTTTATCTCAAATGCCAAGACCAAGAATGGAAAGGTGAAGCAAGAGCAGCAACAGCAGCAGCTTCTTTTGCAAACAGACACTGTTGTCTAACTTCTACCTGCTATATACGTACAAAATGCCACTTCGGTGCTGCAGAAAAATGGCAGACGTATTTATTAGTAATCTCAAGAGCGTAATTTATCGTAATCATCGGACATCTTACTTCCATTGCTCTTACCAGTTTATAATGAATAAATCAAAGTTGTTGTGCGGAATAAGAAATATGTATTGAACTTTTACTTTGTGAATATTCTACACGGTGCTTCTTCATGTAGAGTTGGGTAGATTTGTTATTGTCCATTGATGTCTTATTATTATGGTGCAAATAGATCGACTCTAAAAGACATTGCTGATTGAGACAATTCAAGTTGGTTAGGCCTTGGCATGTTGTGAAGCATTGTGATGTATTAACCTGTTCCATTTGTGTTGATCCTGAACGGAACCTTTTTCTTTTTTTCTTTTTTTTTTTTGGCCCTTTGAAGGAATTAATTTGACGAAACAAAAACTGCATTTACAATCATCTTTCGCTTTTTTTCCTTAGTTATTTGTAGGGTAAGTTAATCATATCCTGAAACAAAATTACCGCTTGATTTCAAATTTTTATTATCTCCTTTTCTGGAGTACCGCTGAAATTTACCAGTGCATTTATAGCTTATGTCGCTTTGTTCACAGAATGACTTTAAATTTTGTCTACTAATATAAGTCAACTAAAAACCTATATAAAGCAACATTCGCACCAAACAACAAACAAAGTCATCTTTAAAGTTGGCTAGTAGCAGCGTGCAATAACTTCATTTGAATTCCTTGTGATCCTTCACTTTCAGAATCATTTCTTCTTTTTCTTTTTACCAGAACCACTTTCATAATCAACTTGCAGAACTCCAAGGGCCTTTTAATGCCTCCAACTTACTATTATTGTACGCCCTTTTCTTATAAAGTTTTCACTGTATTAGAATTCTGAAGGGTAACATCCGCGAAACAAACATAAGATGAGTAGTGATTAGAGCATGAGCTTATCTTTAAATTAATCGAATTGACACTTTCTAAGTCCCAGATAGGGAAAAAAGTTCCCCAATTGTAATTTAACTGTTTGAAAGTGTCTTTAAAATAAGCTTTATGGAATAAAACATATTTTAAAAATAAATTTTATTTTTTATTTAAAAAATAAAATTTTAATAGGTAGAATTTTTTATATTTTAAAATTTTTTATAAAATATTATTAAAAATCTATTAAAAAAATAAAAAATAAGAATGAAATAATTAAAAATTTTAGCTAAACAGCACGTTAATTGAAGACTCTTTTTTCAGTACAAGCATAAGCATAGGAGTAGGTTGGGAATCTTTTCTATTCTATAGAAAAGTTGATAAACGGAAGAGTAATGCCTAACATGAATGCAAGTGTGCCAGAAGAATAATGAATCCTAATGCAAATTCAAGCAGTCTTTGTTCTGCATGCCCTGATATGGAAAATGAATTGACAGGGAAAGTAAAAATTAAAAAAGAAAATTAATCTTTTGTTTGTTTTGCTTTGTTTCTATGTTTGATCTGACAAACACCATGCTGACAGATGGGATACAGCAGAAACCACAAGCAAACAAA
Source organism: Acanthochlamys bracteata (assembly GCA_019914995.1). Lineage (NCBI taxonomy): Eukaryota > Viridiplantae > Streptophyta > Magnoliopsida > Pandanales > Velloziaceae > Acanthochlamys > Acanthochlamys bracteata. Next base: position 4,020,840 of record CM034132.1, on the reverse strand, counting down.
AGCATTCTTATTATTACAGCACAGAGTTGTACTACTGTGTACACAACTATACATTCATATTCATTCAGGAAGCAAAAGAAAAACATGGACCCTTTATATGCAGTTATGAACCTCATGATCCATCTTAATCACATCACATGCTACCAACTACAGTAGTTTTTTATACTTTTAATGCATGAATGAAAGAAATCAAAAGCAGAAAAAGAAGAAAAGCCTTACATTGTTATTTGGCAAAGACGATGATAACAGCTAGAAAATTAGCTATGAACAAAAGCAGCTTCCAATAGTCCAGCAGCTTCTTATGTCAATTTGGGAGCTCTTTAACTTTTTCAAAGTTCAGGGAAAGGAATGTTGTTAATGATTAATTGCCAATTTCGAGCTTCCGAAATGCTTTAACGCCAAGAATTGAAAACACATTTAGAATTGGCATGAAAATAAGAGAATATCAGATTTCCCTTATCATTTCTCCTTTAGATATTGGTGTTCTTATTTTCGAATAAACTCTACAAAAGAGGAATATCTTATGGATTTTCACTTGCAGAAATACGTACAGATTAATCTTCCATGTTGAAATTTTGAGCTATTATCATGAATAGAAGAAGCAGTCTCTCAGCTTAAGCAAAACATGATAGGGAAACTTGGTCACAGCACCTCTGCCAAACAAACACTTGGGAGTACAGAAGTCGGTTTGATGATAGTTCTTCACTCAAATAAAAATCATAAGGTGGCGGAAAAGTTTACACAGGAAGAAGGATGCTTGATTATGAAAGAATGGATGCTTGATTCCCTATAAATGTTATAAGGTTTCCTCTCAACCTCTGACAACAAAACCCAACAGCCGCCAATCAAAGTAGTATAAATGGATTGCTTCTCTTATCATTGAACTGATTTTATTCTAACATAAACATTAAAATAAAATAAAAAGGTTATGGTGAGTACTTATTAATTTGGTGTTTTAAAGCAGTGAGTCATAAAATAAAGTTGGACACTACTGTTGCAAGGATAGAGACTTAACCTTAGCATCATCAAAATGGGAGATTTAGACGTACAGCAGCAGTAGCAATCATGAAATTAAAGTTTTTTAATTTGATGTTTTTTGGTTTCTTTTGAGTAAAAGAAAGAACAGAATCAACCGAATGGGTTGTAATAGATGTTTTTTTTACACAAGAACAAAGAAACAGGAAAGAGACCAGGGATTTCCATTCACAGATAAGTCTCTCAGTTTCATACTTATATTTAAGGCTTAAATCAATCAGGCATTAGAAAATAACATGAAAGTTTTCATGCATTTCAATATTATCAATATTATTGCTGATGCTTGCAAGTTTCAAACAGAACCCAAGTACAGGAAAACACTAGGAAGAACAAAATAAAAGTCTTAAAACCAAATCCGAACTAATAAACAACATGAAAAGAACAAACTTAACTACTAACTGCAGACTCAAAATAAGAAAAGGTTCAAAGAACTCTAAGCGCCTAACAAAATAACCAAAGACGAGGGAGAGAGAGAGGTTCAAAGAATTAGAACCCGCCACGCCGACTCCGAAAAACTGATTGCAAATTGCTCATCCATCAATGTTTCCTCATCTCTTCCATCGCGGATCACTGCAAAAGAATGAAGAGCAACAAAATAACCATATCTAATTCGAAAATGCACCTAAAAAGAAACTGTGGAATAAAAATTGTTGAATTACCATGAAAAAGGAGGCTTGTTGCGGGGCTCTGATGATGTGTGTGTGCGTCTCTCTCTCTCCTCTCATTCTCTGTTGTCAATGGTGAGAAACAGAGGAAGCAGAAGATGGTTTGCTTGAACCGCCGCCATCATGCTCCTCTTCATCATCATCTTCGCCCTGAATTCGTGCTGGGATATGGAAACCTGCGAAGCTTCCGGCGCCGGAGGCAAACGACGGGTGGTGGAGCACCGCCGCGTGATCAGCCGCCATGATAACGCCGTGGTGGTGATCGGTCGCCGCCCATGCGCGAACCGAGGGCGAGTTACTGGACTGAAGGGGTCCCCTCTGTGTTGTGTTGTAAACAACCTGGCTCTGCTGCCCGAGCACCTGCTGCAGTGGCGGTAGCGACTGCGCCTGTACCGGCGCAAACGGTGGTACATTGAACAGGTAGCCACCGCCGCCGGATTCCGGCATACTCCACGGGATCATCCGTTGGCTCTGCTCTGCCCAGTTGCTTGGTGTTGCCGTATCAAAAGCCAAAGCCGAGAAAAGAGATTGGCTACTATGTGCGTGCGACGGCGGAGAGCTTTGCTGCTGGTGCTGCTGGTGTTGGTGACGAAAGAGAGTTGGGGATTCTTGGAAAGACTGAAGTGAAAGGCGGAGGTCCTGGGCATGGCTGGCTGTGCGCGAGAGAAGATCAGGTGCTGAGAAACTGGTCTGGTATGCAACAGCTTGTTGAACAGAAGATGGCGACGGAGCAGTGACTGAAGCACCGGTGGCGGCGCCGGCCATGGGGAAGAAAGACTTGATTGTGTCTGCAATGGAGTCGGTGTCAAGCGAAGGCGGTAGAATACTCGAACTACTACCACCACTACCAAACCTGTACGGGTGCTGCTGCTGCTCAACACCTGCAGATGAATCCGACGGTGGCAGTTGTTCAGCAGGCGGCGAAACAGCAGCACTAATAGTGTTAGCAGTTGGGTGCCATGGAGGGAGTTGAGCAAGCTCATCGATGGCAGTTTTAGCATTCTTCATCAACCAGTCGACGGCTTTGCTCGGCCGGTCATAGCCAAGACGGTCTTGCACGTCGTAGAACTGGATCGCCGTATGAGCAGAGAGACGAACACGGCGGTCTCGGGGACCTTTTGCCGTGCAAACCTTGCTGTGCCGGTCTTTTCTTCCCGTCGATCGAACAATGTGCCCACCCTGTACTTCTACAATCTCTCCGCCACCTCCGCTGCTTCCTCTACCGTAACGCCGCGTCGGTTGCGGCGGGGGTTGCTGCTGGGGCTGGAGAAGTAACTGGTGTTGCTGTGAAGCCTCAGCGCCCATGAGGGCATACTCGGATGAACTAGAATCCGTTGCAGCGGCGAAGAAAGAAGAAGATGGAGTAGTGAAGTAGGATGAAGATGAAGATAACAGGCGCTTCGAAGAAGGTTGCTGAGGAATGTAGTGGGAAAGATGAAAGCTTTGTTGTTGTTGTTGTTGTTGCTGCTGCTGATAGTGATGATGGTAAGTGTCGCTGTTGTCTTCTTGATGACCAGTGCTTGTTTCTCCTCCGGCGGCGGCGGCGACGGCGGCGTTTTGGTAGTGTTGGTGAGTCCTCCGGGGATCCAGAACCTTGTTGTTGTTGCTGTTGTTGTTCAACCTTGTTTCTTGTTCCAGCTTTTGAATTTCTGTTTCTAATTCTCCTCTGTTGTTGATTATTCTTCTTCATCCCTTTGCTGCTGAGTTTCTCTGTTGCTCTGGCCATCAACTTCCCGAAATTCCATTACACAAGAAACCTATCAACAAAAACAATTTATTCACAGAAATTCAAAAACACAGGAACGCAATTAAATTCTTGAAGAAAAGAAAAATTAGATTCCAACTTCGGCAAAACAGAAACAGAGGACTTACAAGAAACTGTTGCACACTTGTTAGATTGAAGATTTCTAACAACAAGGAAATTCCAATTCACATTTTGGAAACAAGAAAATGATTGAAGATTGAATTTGAAAGACAGAAAGAAAGATGGTTGTTGTTGCTTCTTACTGCTGCTCCTCCAGAGGAGGGAGGAGAGTTGGGAAGAAGGAAGCAAAGAGAGAGACAGACAGGCGTCAGAGATTAAAGATCTGATGATCTACTAAGCGGCCCACACAAACACAACACCATCTATCTTTCTCTATTTTTCGTTTTCCAATTCTATGATAAAATTTTTTCCAAAACACGAACGAGAATTTCTTAAGTCATATATAACTTGCAAATATTACTGTTGTTTGGATTTTAGGCAAAATACAGCGACCCAGTGATAGAGTGTTGCTTTAAAAATTGAAGGCGTGTTTTCTTGGCACTTTATTTTGGTTAAAGAGTTACTTTAATTACATAAGAGAATAATATTTTTTAGCTTATTTATATAAAAACATAAAAATCAACGATATAATTTTTAATGATAAGAATTATTTTTAATAATTTATTTATTTGATAAAAGAACACATTTGTGCTTTTAAGTTACAGTGTCATTCATTCATCGGATAAAATCAAATTACACATCTAGTTTAGTTTAGATTGATTGATGGTTATGTGCTTGACATTAACCAAATAAGAACAACTGCAACAACCAACAGAGACGGGGACATTCTCGGAATATTTGCCATAAATGTAAGCAAGATCTCTACTACTAATCCCCTTATCAAATTAAAAAAAAATTGAATCAAAATAAAGTAATGAGTCTATTCTCTTTAATTAATTTTAAAATGTTTGTGGTGTACGTTTTGTTCTTCTACCCAACAAAGTCTCCCTACAAAAGTTTCATTTTTGCTAATCTATAATTGTAGTAGACTGTAGGGTTCTCTTTTTTTGCATCTCACACTCCTTTCCATGAAATGAAAAAACCGTTATTAATCAAAATTCTTAACAGTGTTTTTAATTTGAACCAATGTTATCCAAATTTAAGAAGAACAAAATAAGAAATTAAAAAGACGATGATTTCTTACTCTATAAGACAAATAAAGATGTAATGGTAATTATGCGTATGTATGTTTCTGCGTATGAGGATGAAGTCATGTGATTTCTCTCTCTTCAAGAAGGAAGGACTGTTTTTGTGTTTCACGCTTTTCTTAGCAGTTGGGCGCATTATATGGGTGGCCCTTGTCCTCATTTCTACCTTCTATGAAATTAATAAATCATCAACACCATCTCTCATCTCATTCTCATCTCCGCGATTTATATTGTCTTCTTTCCTTTCTATCTCTTTTCTCATTTATGTTATTATTTTTAAAGTTCAAGTATTATCACAACTTCCACGTTTATAATTAGGACATATTTATTTAGCTTAAATTCACTTTCTGAAAATAATTGTATAAAAAATAGATTTACATTTTAAATTTTGATAAAAAATAATTTTATATTAAAAAGTAAGTTTGAAAGTAAATTTTTAGTTTTAATTTTTAAAAATAAAATTTTGATAGAAAAAATTGAGTTTAAATTTTATGTTTTTTAAAAAGTAAGTAGAAGTGAAATTTTTGAGTAAAAAAAGTGAGTCTATATGTTAAGTAAATACGCAAAAGTAAATTTTATTGGGATATGACATTATTTTGTAATTTTTTTAATATATTTTTATAAAGTTTATGTTTTTAATAGATAAATCAGATTTAATTTTACTGTACACTAAAAGTCAACCAAGTCTAAAATTTATAACGTTCCATATTAGGAGAGAAAACACCAAATGATTAAGGATAGAAAAATATTATGAGAGCGTTTGGTTCAGCTTTTTCTGACTCACTCTTTTTTAATTTTTAATTTTATATTTTTTAAAATATATTTTATAATTATTGAAAAAATTTATTTAAAAGTTTATATAATATAAAAAAATTTTATGTAATAAAATTTTTTTATTATATATTTTTATTATTTTTTTAAGTAAAAAAATAAAGCTTAATTTCAAAAAAATAAAAATATTTTCTATTTTAATAAAGTTCTATTTCATAAATAATTTTAAATACATCTTATATATATAGGTGAAAGAGAGCTTCAATCAATTTTGTATAATTAAAAAGAGTTTATTTATTTACTTTTTTATATAAGATGAATAAGTTTTGAGAATGTAGAACATAGTTGAATCACACTAAGAAATTTGTTCCTAAAAGATTGTTCATCTTATGTATTTCTTGAAATAACAAACGTGCAAAAAAAAAAAAAATGTATCATACAAGAATTTATATCGTTCTTTCTAGAATTTGGTCCACGACTCTTGGACGAGGCATCAAATGCTTGCTTCGAATCACGCATCAATCTCATTATCCGTTATCATGATTTCAAGCACCTTCATCAAGAGAAAGGAAAAAACTTTCAAGCACCTTCTTTGCCATCTGCCTTCAATCATTCTTACCCACGTTTGCAATCTTATACCAGAAACATAAATACGATCAAACTTATTAGCTGGTGTTGATTGGAAAATACCTTCTCGCGTACACACAGCAGGTCTAAACGAGCTAAACATTAAAATTAAAAACCTTAATCAAAATAACAAAAGCAATACTTTATTTTAAAATATATTTAACTTTTGAATAAGTAATTCAGCTTTATTTTATAAACTAATTGAAAAATAATATTTATAAAGGAAATACTCTATCATACTATAATGATATATATTTAAATTTGCTATTCTTTTCAATATAATTTTATTTCTTTACTTAACCAAAATTAAATATGTTTTTGAAAAATTAATATATTTTTAAAACTTAGGGTTGGGATACGGCGAAATATTTTCAAAAAAATCAAGAATACACATCATTTTCAAATTGTCGAGAGGAAAAATTATTCCAACACCAATAAAGCAGTTTGTACATAAACAACATTAGTTTTACCTAAAAACAAACTCCAATATGCTACTTATACTAAGCTCACTTAAATATTCAAAATAATGTTTGAAATTTATTCAAACTTAATTAGGTGATGTTTGTCACGTGCTTCTCACTGTTTATTACAGCATAATTTTAACTTCTTTATCTCCCAACAAAACTTCAACAATATATTTTTTAAAAATTTAATTTAAAATTATAGATAAATTGTACATTAAAATTTTTTATATGTATAATTTATTTTTTCATAAAAATCAAATTTATTACTCATAAAACTTAAAAATAGACTCCTTTTTTATAAAAATATTATTTTAATAACTTCCAAACATTTTAAAGCCCAAATAAAGGACTGTTTGGCATTGCTTTTCTATAAAACAGGTTTTAATTTTTAATTTTTAAATATATTTTATAAATATTTAGAGAATTTATTTAAAAATTTATAAAATATAGAAAAATTTTACGTAGTGAAATCTTTTTATTACTTATTTTTATTACTTTTTTGAGATAAAAAAAACTCATTTTTTAAAATATAAAAATAATTTTTATTTTAGAAAGTTCTATTTTTAAAGTACTCTTAAAAGACCCCTAAGAACTCCTAAATGATGCCAGAATAAGTTGTTGAGAAGATTGAACACTCCGGAAATGTTTGAGAGTGTTTTTTAATTATTTTTAAAATTTTATTTTGTACTTTTAATAAATTTTAAAAAAGTTTTTTAAAATTTAGAAAATATAAAAAATTGTATATATCGTAAATTATTTTTATTACTTTTTATAAATAAAAAATATAACTAAAAATATTTTTCGTTTTAAAAACTCTATTCGATAAGCACTACCGAACATACTTTAACTCTATTAGAGCAGCTAAAATTTAAATTTTTATATTTTTTAATTATAAATTTAAATTATCAAACAATTTTTAATATAAAAAAGTATTAGGTATGAAATTTTTTGGTTTTGGATTTTTTTTACCTTTTATCAAAACTTTAACCTATAGTAGATAAAATCATCCTATAAAACTTCCAGAAACTAAACTTTACTAACTTATATCATATTATGGTTATTCAACAAACTGATAAATGAATCGTGAGAAAATATGCAAGTTTTAGATCAACATAATGTAAAATAGGTACCTTGGTGAAAGAAACTTTAGATCAATATTAACCTTCACTTTGTGTAAGAAAATTTGATCAATGAAGTTAGGTGAACGTCCATCACTTAAAGTTAACCGTTCGATTTGAAAAGCTTACACTGATAAAATCAAAATTTGATTAGTACCTATTTCGCTTTTTGTTTAAATCAATTGTTCGATTATTACTTCAAAATCTGAATCCTTCAAATAAAAATATTGAAAGTTTATTGAGAAAATTATAATTAATTCACTAGCTTTTGAGTTATTTGAAAATATAATGATGGAAGAAAATTCAGGTAGGTAGATAATTTGTGGAAGAAAATGGGTTAACGTAATTTACTCTCTCCATTTTGTATATATTAAAAGCCAGAGCAGTACATGCCAATACAAGTGAATATCTAGTATTAAGTTTCAACATAATTTTGTATAAATTTACATTCAATATTATACTATTTGAGAAACTTTTACAAAATTTTGAAAATATAATAATTGATATCGTTGTATATTTATATATAATTTTAAAATTTTTACAAAAACTAAATTTAATTTTTAAAATATTTTTTATTTTAAGCAACAGTACTGGTGGTGGTCTGCAGTCTGCCCAGTGTGGCGCCTCCTCAGTTATCCAAAGACAGCGACACTTCATCGCTGCCAATAAATTCCTTATTTACCCCTAATCTAGGACACCATTTAACAGATTTTTAAATATTGTAATATCAACCAACTCAAAATTTGAAGTCTTGTGGATCAATTTCATAAGTGTTTTTATTCAGAGATGGAGATAAATGATTGGTTTGGGGTGACGACTTCAATTGGGTGTATTGTGAACAGATGGGATCCGATATTGTCAGAAGAAGCTAGCAGAGGTAGCAGAAGAAGCACAAGTTGCAGAAGCTGCAGAGGATGGTAGCAATGCATGACAGGGATTCACGTATTTCATTTTCATTCATTCATTTGGGAACTCCGCCGCTGGCACTATCATTCTATAGATAATTATTAGCCGTTTTCTTCCATTTTCACATTCTATGTTCATCATCTTCAACATCATATCCTGCAATACTTTCCAGTTTTTTTTTTGGGTTAAGATGAACGTATAGTTTTTTTGAAAAAATTTAAAATGTAAAAATATTTTGTTGAATTACAAAGTAAATTTAAAAATAAATTTTTGACCAATAAAACTGAAATTAAAAGGCGACACTCAAATACTTTTCAGCAAAAAATAGTATCAATTTATAAAATAAAAAAATTAAACTTTTGACTAAAATTAAAAATCGAAATGAAATGGTCAGAATATTTCTCTCAAACAAATGATTAAAGGTTTATGTTATTGGCAATGCTACTTTTTCTAAAAAAAATTTCTACCCTTTTTGGAACTACATGTTATCTTTTTTCTGCGCAAAAGACAGAGAAAGTTTATATACCGATTTCGATGTGGTGCTGATTTCATTTTTACATCTTAAATTTCATATTTTTCACAGATAGTTGATTTTTGAACTTAAGAATAGAGAATCACTGTATATCTAAATAACATATAAAAGAAAGTACATATTTACTATATTCATATTTCACGTCACCATTCAATTCGTGAGATGTTGAATTTGAGTTAGTTTCTGAATTTCGTACTCTAAAGAGCATATCGAAATAACGGAATTTGATATCCTATATTAGCATTATATTTTCAAAATTTTTGTAAGGATTAAATCATATTAGGAGCTGTTTGCATCGCATTCTCAAAAAATATTTTTTTAATTATATATTTTTAATAAATTTTTTATAAAAAATAGTTTTTATAAAATTTATTTAAAAATTTAAAAACTACAAAAATATTTTATATAATAAAATTTTATTATTATTTATTATAATTATTTTTTAGATAAAAAAATAAAACTTATTTTTTGAAACAAAATAAAAATATTTTGTTTTAAAAAAAATTTTCAAAAATACTTTCAGACATTCTCTAAATAGTTTAGATTTTGAAATAGTATTTTTTTAATACTATATATTTGGACAATTCCATCGAACATATTTTGAACTCGAGACCTAAATCTGATCTAAAATATAAAAGAATTAGTAATCCACAATATATTATTTTATACTTTTACAGATCTCGTCATTTTTTCAAACTTAAAAAGTTTTATACATTAATTTCTTGCCGAAAGAGGCATGCATGGTAGCTTCAGGCTTTTCTATGATGATAGCAAATTTGGCGGTGCCAACGGCAGCAACTACTATCATGAGAGGCAACGATCCAAAACCAAAAGGAAAAAAAAAAAGCTAAAAATCATCATCATAATCATAAATATATTGATTGATTGAAATTGAAATGAATAAAAGGAAAATGGAATGAAGAGAAAGCAACCCTCACTGCCATTGGGCTCTCACTCTCACAGTATTCATCAAATTTTGAAGTAAAACGCAATCATCATCTAGCTAGAATGCAGAGCATTGCAATTCAATGCCCGCTCTTCAATGATCTCGATGTTGATAGGTAAGACGAGCACGTCCACATACGCAAATCAGATTCTCTTTTCTTGGATCCTACGAGATGCATGCCGAGGTGCAAAATATGGATGGAGCCCGATCTGTTCGGACCAAATGAATAGGTTGGGTCAGATGGATGTGATCATACTACAAATTTTTTATAATCTAATCTAATCTAATTTATTTATCTATCTTATTTCTTTATTTTATATTATAAATAAAATAATTTTAAAAGTATAATTAATATAAATGTAAATGTAAATATTTTTTATTACAAAGAAAATATAATAAAAATAGCTTATTATTATTATAATATATTTTTTATTATTACAAATATTTTTTATTAAAAATTGATCTTTTTAACTAACAATATTGATTAGATTAACGGAACGGCCAATGCGTACAATTCCAACCGGACGGACTGATGATATCGGTCTGATATTGTCTGTTGGATCGATTTATTTTTCTATTAAAAATTTATTTTTCAAAAATCAATTAAAATTCATAATATATATTAAAATTTATTTTTTATTAAGTATTTATAATTATAATTTTATGTTTTAAATTCACTTTTAAAAAATAAATTTATTTCAAACTAAATATGCCCTTATTTGTTCGAGATTTTAGGATTGGTTTGGAATGCCGAAAATAAAGTTATTAATTGTTTGTGAGATTTTATAAAAATAAATTTATATTTTAGCTTAATAAAATAATACTAATTATTTATTTAAGAATTTTATAATAATAATAATAATTTACTCATACTTTTTAATATTTTAAAAACTAAAATATAAAGAATTATTATTATTTTTTTTCGAAATAGTGAGAATGCGTTTTTTAAGTGGGGGTAAAACATACCCTCAAAGCCACTTGCTAGCTTATTTCTTGCGGATTGCCCTCAACTGGTAAAAAATGTGACTTTAGAGCACTTATGAAATTGCTGAAAAACTGAGCTTTAAATTTTTTAAAAAATTATACACATAATTAATTAATAATGACAATTCAGACGTATTTTTAAAATTTTATAAAAAATAAAATACTGTAAGTGGTTTATTTTAGAATACTGCAGAAAAGTAAGACAAAGGCAATGTTTAATGCTTAGAATTGAAACATGTACAAATTTAACTTTGAAGTAACTTTGGTTTTGGAAGTAATTTTTGTATTGGTAAATTTTCATTTTTGTTATTTTATCGGAGAAACTGACACTGCCATTTGTTGAAGTTTCCTCATTTTGGGTGTGTTTAATTTGGGATAAATTTAAATTTTAGAAAATGAGTTTAAAAAATTAATTAAAATTAGAAATATTTAATAAAAATAAAAATTTATTAATTTTGAACTAATAGTAAGTTTTAAAATTAAATTTAAAAAAAATTTGATAAAAAATTATTTTAAATTATTATTTATATTTTATTAAAAATAAGTTAAAAAAATAAAATTTATGATGTAGAAAAACACGTCTTTTATGATAATTTTGAAGTTTATTTATTATTAAGTTTTTCTTTAATAAACATATGAATGTACATAACTGATTAACTATATAAATTGGTAAAGGAAAAGGTTTGTAAAGTTTTCGGAGATTGCTTTGTGTGCTTAGCATAACACGTCCAAGATAGGTATATTGCGGTAATAAGCAGGCATACAAATTGAAGATAAGATAAAAATTAAAGCATTTAAAAAAGAATTAGAGTAGCACCAGTTGAATATAAAATGAGAGAAATCCTTTTAAAATAATTTGACTATCTCACATAAAAAAGACTTCTATATACGTAAATTTTGTAGATGCAGATCGTTAATCGTGCTTCTTACTAAAAAGAATACAGTGGTATTTAGAAATACTTTTCATTTCATATTTTATATGTTTAATAAATTATTTATAATACACTTAAAATTGTTTTAAAAAATTTTAAAATACATAAAAATTTGAACATCGTAAATTTTATATTATTTTCTTTAAAATTAAAATAAAACTTATTTTAAAATTTTGAATATATTTTGTTTCAGAAAAAAGAATCCAAATGACCTCAGTATATTTTAGATACTTTAAAAAATTTAAATAAAATTTATGTTTTTTTTTATTTTTAATCACTTTCAAATGATCTCAGTATTCTCGCATTAGTAGATAGACATATGCATAAAAGTATGGGCAACAGGAAGTCGACCATGACGTCTCCATGGACAAAGCCTGCAGCAAAGACGATATCATTTCATTGGAGATAAACAAAGACGGCCGACGTTGTTGATGAGCACGCATATCTAAATTTACTCTAATTTTTTCAAGGTCTACGGAACTTTGGAGAAATTAGAAAGAGCAGCAGCAGCGACAAAAACTACACCATTAAAAGGTAGCTATCATTTTTATCACCTAAGAAAAAGGATGCATACATAAATCAGAGCGAAGATTCGTTAGAAGGTCAATATTTGCAACATGTATTGAATGAATGAATAAATCTTGGGCGTGATTGAATTTGAAGAAGAATTTGATAGATGTTGTTCTGTTGTCATTGTGCTAACTATGCTGCTATAGGTAGGAAAGAGTAGAGAGAAAATGAGTTTAGGTTGAGTGGCAGCGGAAAGTTTCTATTCTTTTCTTGTAATGTTTTGGCAGTGGCGATGCCCTTAGTAGCGGAGAGTGATGGAGCAAAGCAGGGTCCCTGCAGCTCTGTCTCCGCTAGTTCTAAGGAACTCGTTGAGCAAAGCAGGTCATGAAAAACCTGAAACTAGTAAATCTGGAAATACTAGGTCTAGAATAAACCATATAATACTTACTTTCCAATGTTTAGATGGCATGCTTTGTTCATCTTCTAGAGAATAGACGTAAATCTGGTGATGTAATTTGAACGCAAATGAATTGGTAGATGAGACATAAACTAAAAGAATGTTCCAGCAGTATATCGAATTGTATAGAAATACAAGTAGAAAGGTAACTTTCATTTTCTTGTTATAGATGTAACATCTTATCAGAAATACAGATGAGAAAATTCAATCGAAGTATAGAAATAAAACGCAGTCATTTATTTGACTGAGAACTATAAGCAGGCCTTAGCATTTTGTTGCTTCAAATAGAAGCTCAGCTGGTCGAGTGATCTATATATTAAAATCTGAGTTACACCTCGACGATTACTTCTTGCTATTTACTTCGGCACGATTCCGTAGGAAATTAATTATTACATAAATCAGATCACAATGGTCAAGTAAGGGAATTCGAAGTTAACCATGATTGGATTACATGAAATAAGTCTAAGATAATTTACAATCTTCTTAAGTAGAAAAATTAAACCATAAGATTAGAAAGGAAAGATTGGTTAGGATGCAAGAAGGAAGAGTAATAAACATATAACGGATTCAATCGATCTTTTATAGAAGAAGGTAATACTGAAATTATTGGGCTTAATTTGGGCTTTCTTCTCCACAATGAATGAATGAAGCCTTTATTCAATTCAGGCCGACCCAATTTCAGTACAGCTTCCTCGCTCGTTGAGCTACCTCTCTTCCCCTCTCTAAACTTTATATTAAGAAAATTTTCCTTCAATTTTCAATTTTCTTCTTCTTCTTTCTTCTCTGTTATTGCCCACCATGAGAAGAAGACCATGAGATCTGTTTTGCTTCGTCTAGCAACAACAACGTTAATGGCATCACCACCATCGTTCCTTTCGAGTCAAAGGCTCAACACTCTCATTCAACAGTTGCGTCTCTACAAAGCTCCTTCCGGTTCAGTCGACGACAACAACAACGATCACCCTGATGTTGATTCACGAGGCAAAGTTTTCTCCTCCATGGCTCTTCCTGAATCTTCATCTTATACAACAGCTGCTGCGGCTGCTGAGCTCCGGCAGTTACGCCGTCGCACCGCTGCCGTTCTCATCTGCCTGTTTGAGGACAACGATGGTGGTCTCCGTGTGATTCTTACCAAGCGGTCGTCTAACCTCTCCACGCACTCCGGTACTCAATATTAGCTGCAATGTTTGGATTTTTGTAATTTGGGTCGTTTCAGTTTGGGTTTTGATTGGTATTGTTGTGGATTTTGCTAATTTTATGGTTTGGGCGTTCTCAATTTTGGGTTTTGGTGGTCGTGTGTTTCTGACAAGGTGGATTTTTCACAATCGGCTATTGAATGTGTATTGGTGGGTTGAACTTTCAGGGGAGGTGTCCCTACCGGGAGGGAAAACGGAGGAGGGAGATAAGGACGAGAAGGATACAGCAATTCGGGAGGCGAAAGAGGAGATTGGACTTGATCCGGAGCTCGTCAATGTCGTCACTGTCCTTGAACCATTCTTGTCAAAGGTTTGACTTCGCTCTTCTCCTCTTTTCCTCTGTCAGTGTTTCAATCTGTCTGTGCTTGTGCAAAGGGTATCAAATTTTCATGTGTAACTTGAACGTCTATTTGAAGCCGAGTTTAATTTCATTGATTTAATGAATTTGCATCAATAATTATGTGCTCTTGATGCTGTTTTCTGGGTATTCTGTAGTTAGTAATAATAATGTAGTCTTCTCAAGCACCATGTGGATTCATCTTCTTCAGAAATTTGGTTTCGGAGACCTATTGTGTTCACCTGAATGCATGTGTTGTTTCAAATTGGCTTGATGCATCCAGCTTCAGTTATGTTACTATTTTAGGAACTTGATTTGAAACATCTTACTAGTAATCATGCATTGTTTCTTGATTATTCAATTGCAGGCCTTCTTGAACGGAGATCCTGTGTAATAACCATGAGGTTTTGCTATATCTGTTGGCTAGTAACTTATTAGCTAAATGTCCTTTAAGGTACTAGAGAGCTGAAGGTCTACTTTCTTTCTAAGAATACCTTGAAGGAGGTAAAGTTGTCTTTGGAAGTTAAGGCCTAGTGTATATGTAGGTCGAGACAATAATGTTTGGTGGCATACGATATCATGTAACTCCTTCCACTCTATGAAGAACGGGCATAGACATGACCGACATGACACGACATGACATGGACACTCCAAAATGGTAGTATTTAAAAATTCATAGGACAATACGGCTTGAACATGCCAATATAAAATATAGTTTTGATGTAAGTACAAAAATATAAGAAGAAACATACATAGTAGAAAGTATGTAAAATATATGTTTATTTTGAAGTTACCTACACGTGGCCAACATATACGCATGTTGACATATAGGACGACAACTAATACACGATGACCTCAATTTCTTTTTGAAAAATAGATTATTGCGGCAACCTCTCAAACATAGGATTTCAAAGAGATCAATTTGTAGAACTTTTTGAAGCTGGTAGTAACTTAGCAAGTCTTGTGTACTTTATGTTAATTTGTTAGTAATTAATGAGTTCATTGATCACTTTTTTCTTTCTTTCTTTTTTTGTTTTTCTAAGGAATGCTGGAATACATGTAAAGATGTTTTGAGTTGTAAAGCACCTGAGTGTACGTTTCCCTAAAGTATTTATAGTTGACATGGTAACCAAGTGCCAAATAGTTGTCCAAGGAGTATATGAGGAAGTGTCGTGTCCAATACGTGTCCAGCACGGACACGACAACCCCCAAGAAGTATCCATGCTTCATAGCTCGCGCAGGACCTTGTTGAATCCTGCTACAAGGTTAGCTAATTGCAAGCTTGGGTAATATCAATGATTTTGATTTATCCAAACCTTGAGAAGTAGTAACACAATTGATGTTGTTTTTGAAAGCATATGCTTTATCAGCTGCATGTAGCAAATTCAAGAATTTGGTTCTACCCACAACTTTGAGGTCATTGCTTAATCCGTAGAGACTTAAGAGTTCAGACCCTTCATAATAGAAAGGTCTATCTCCTGAAATTCAACCATGTTACTTTAGCCACGTGCATTTACATATTTATATATGGTAGGAAGTTGAAATCATAAGTGTAAATAAAACCAGGAAACAGTTAGTTACTTTCTAAAGTGACTGAACTCCATATCTAGAAATATCTGAAATCAAAACAAGTGGTTGCATAGGGTTATAGTAATTGACAAGTCTTCACATGGATTTCAGAATAAAATTGATGGACCTTGGGAATGGTCTCCTTATTACTTGGGGGACACTTTGAGTTTTTGAAGGAAATTCATCTCCGAAAGCAAACTGCGAAGAAACTACAAACTTGTTAACGAAATGTGCTTGCTTCGTTTTGCTATGTACAAACTGAATGTTTTCCCTAATATCGCAGCATCTTCTCAGGGTGGTCCCTGTGATTGGCATACTTTCTGATAGGCAATCCTTCAGACCTGTTCTAAATGCTGATGAGGTGGAAGCTCTCTTTGACGTCCCCTTAGAGATGTTCCTGAAGGTTTTTGCAGTTCTATTGAGCTATGAATATCAGCTATTCAACTCTTCTTGCTAATTCTTAGTGGTTGCAGGATGAAAACCGGAGGTCAGAAGAGCGAGAATGGATGGACAGGAAATACCTTGTTCATTATTTTGATTTCGAGACGCAAGGCAAGAAGTTTTTGATATGGGGTTTAACAGCTAGCATCTTGATCCGTGCAGCATCAGTTGTCTTCCAGCGTCCTCCTTCTTTCCCTGAGCAGCCGAATCCAAGGTCCACGCTTCTCCAACAAAATAATGGGGATTCAGCCATATGATGAACCCACAACTCTCTACCCTAGCAAATAAAGATAATTGCTTCCGATCCGAAAATCCTTTGTGAAGCATGCCCATAATGTATAAGCAGCTTAAGTTTGGATTCTGAGAGGAAGCATTATAGGGGATTAGTATGTTAAATCTTTTGGACATTTGGAATAATGGAACCTTGCAACAGGGAAATTTATCATCCGCTTTGGACGAAGCATATTTCATAAAAGTTTGTGCATATCATATGGTGTTTGAACTGGTGCATTTATTCTTAAACATGGCAGAGATTGTGGCTATTACAATTTTTACTATTCCTTTGACACATGCTTCAGCAGGCTATGTTTGATTTGTTTGAAAATATGAAAATTTGGGAAAAGTAGCAAATGATTTTTTCACCTTTTCACTCTCTCAATATGGAGAAAGTGTGGGGCCACAAAGACTCCAGAAAGCAATATTCTTCCTACCAATTGACTGTGCTGAAGTGACATCCTCGAATATATATGCATCTTGAACATCTTCATCACTTCTCGGAGGCAGGCATGGCATTCTCGCACAGACAAACTAGAACCTTGAATCCATCCATCCCTCTTGTGTTCATGAATGTCCGAATGAGGCAAGAAGAAACAAGGGTTCCATGCTGCCGAGCAATCTCCATGACAGCGGCAACACAGCAACGGGAGATTCCCAACCAAAATCAGCTTCAGAATGGTCAAACGCTTCCAATCAGTAAAGGCACTTGCCAATTTCCCCGCGCTGTTATGCCTTCAGCATAGTGCCGCTCTTGGAAACAATGTCAGATTCCACATGCTCATCAGTAACTGTCTGCTTGCTCTTTTTAATCACACTTGCTGTCTACATGTTGGGTGAGGAGTTCTGTAGCAGTTAGTAGCGTGTTCTTTTTATCTTTATAATTCTTTTTTCGTAAAAAATTATTTTCAGCTATACAAAAAGATTACGGAAAGTTAAAACATATAAAATGAAAGCCACTTCAATAATATTATCTATTTACTTATTAGCGATTCGCTTTCTAATAACTCAAAATCAATTTAGAACACACTGTTCGCTATACTGGAACACAACCGTGGCCCCAGTAAGATTCTGGCAATGGAGTACGCAGAAGTTTTTCATTGAGTAAACCATCTTCACCAGTTCTTCACCATCAACGCCCGTTGCTTTGATCCTGTTAAGCCAACTTTTTCCGATAAAAATTTTGTTTGCACGTATATTTCACTGCTTGTAATCTGTAGTACTGGCTCGCCATATGTATGAACACAAAACTTCTTAGCTGGTGAAGTTGACGGCTGACTGCTTGCATAAATCAGCCTGCGACTCTTTCAAGCTGGAATTCTCCACATGGAAGAACTCCTTCGCAACTTCGCCAGCGGCGATCTCCTTATCGTACGATCCAGAGGGTGACACCTCAGCATTCATTTTCAAGATGCTATACAAATTCTCAACCGTTACCTGCGGTGGCTTCCTTGTGGAGCAGCTCAGTTCGGTTTCACACACTGAGATTTTCTGTCTGTGGCTTTTCTGCTTCGCGAGCGAAGCTAGCAACTTTGTCGAGCAACACGGCGGCGCCAGCACCGTCGCACAGCGAGTGCTAAACGCACATGCCTAGAGCGAACCGGCCACAAGCAAACCGTGTCACCTGTAACGCTAACGGGTGATCTAGCGCATCACCGTGTCACCTGTAACGCTAACGGGTGATCTAGCGCATCTGCCGTAGACAAGCCACTAAGCCAGACGCTAATTTACAAGAGAGCACCAAGCTGAGATCAAGCTGCCTGAGTCTGAGTGTCGTTGAAGCACGAGTGGATGGAACGCCATGGGATTCGGCGGCAGGGTAATGAAGCTGTGGGCGGGATTCATATGGGTTGATGCCGAGGGAACCAGTTAGCGAGTAGAAGAAAGAAAGAGTTCTTGATAATTCTCCCGCGATGATGAGGAAGGATCACTACACCTCTGTCGCTAGTAAGGAAGAATAGAAACGGCGTGTGCGAACGGTGGTATAGATATTTCGATCGGTTTCAGGTGAAACAGAGGATGAACAGTTTCAGAGATTGAAGTAGGAGAACAAGAAGCTTGAATGAATCCAAGATTTCCAACTCCATTGTTGTTCTCTGCTTTGATTCTCTGCTTCTTTCTTCTCTGCGCCCTTTTTATTTGTTGCTAATTTGGATAGTTGGGTTTTTGTCCCAACTGACGTGGCCAATTTTCAGATCACACGCAGAAAAAACAAAACCCAATCAATCGTTGGTTGCTTGATTCTCTCTGTGAACTTTTCCCTCCACTGAAATCAAACAACAAACCAAAACAACGTCTACACTGAAATCAAAACTAACGAACCAAAACCGCAATGCTTCGGCTGCTCCGCGGTGTTGCCGTTCTTCCATTTCACTTCCACGGAGCTTCGGTTCTATCTACATCTTCTACTCTTCGATTCCTTGCTTCTCGAGAACAGTATACCCTTGTTGTTTCACTCCCTCCTCCATCATGGCTGCAGCCCTTGTTCTGCTTTCCTTCTCCGTTGCCAGAGAACGAGAGGGATTCAGAATTAGGAGGGTTTGAAGAAGAATTGAATCGTCTTCTGGTACTGCTAACACCGGAGATGCGGCAGAAAGTTGAGTCTCACAGTGAACTCAATGACCTTATTGAGATTGTAATGGATCTCGGCCGCCGACCTATCGCCCGATTCCCCTCTGGTGATTTCGTTCTATCTGATCTCCCCATTAGTTTTCAATATCTCCACTACGCTACTTCCCAGGTATAACTTTTGCATAAAAATGTTTTCTTTATTAGTTAGTTATTCATATATATTGTTGTTGGTGGTGGCGATGAAGGTAGGTGGGAGAATTTGGGGGGGATAACAGGGCGGGGATTAGCAGGACACTGCACCGGATAAGCGCTATCAGAAACAGAAAGGGTGCTATTATTGGACTGACCTGCCGTGTTGGCCGTGCGATCACTGGCAGTGCAAATTTACTCTGGGATTTGGCCAAGGATGGTGAATCCATCCTACTCATTGGACCCCCTGGGGTTGGCAAGACCACAATGATCAGGTTCAGTTCATTCCAATTGATTGTTGCTAATGTAGATTGTCAAGTCTTTGGTATTCCACTTTATAGTTCCTAGTTTAACAGGAAGATGTTGTGTAGGGAAATTGCAAGGTTGCTTGCGGATGATTATAAGAAGCGGGTTATGATTGTTGATACATCAAATGAAATTGGAGGGGATGGGGACATTCCTCATACTGGTATAGGGAGTGCTCGGAGATTGCAAGTACCAGATTCTAACATGCAGCACAAGGTGTGTGAGTATTTATTAGAACCAAGTGAATTTGCCTGCTCTGATAGACAAGCTTCATACACTGTTATGTCTTATCTTCTTTCCTTTAGAGATTTTCTTTCCGTTATGACGTTTAAACAAATCCTATATGATTCATGAAAGTTTTTATTGACGCACGTTTATAGAAGCCTTAAATTTCTCTGACTGTGCCTGCTGAAGTGTCAAATGGATTATTTGGGCTATGCTTTGGGTATAGGTATTAATTGAAGCAGTAGAGAATCACATGCCACAAGTAATTGTAATTGATGAAATTGGGACGAAACTTGAAGCTATTGCTGCCTGTACAATTGCACAACGTGGTATCCAGCTTGTTGCCACTGCCCATGGGATCACAATAGAGAACCTAATAATGAATCCTTCGCTCGAGATGCTTGTTGGGGGCATTCAGGTATACTGCCAAATCATTCGAGCATGTCTTTCCCTTTTGACATTGTAGGCATATATAGTTTCTTTTCTGTTCATGTCTAAACTTAGCAGATGAAATATAGTCTTTGAGATTAGCCTGTAATCATTCTGAATTCTATTCCAAGAAGCTCCTTTGTCTACACCAGTGTGTTATTCTTTGATTTGCATTTAACATAGAATATTACTTCATAATAATATTCTTCAGCAATTTGAATTTGTTTTCTTTCTTATTAAACTTAAAACCTGGCACTGCTCTTGAATATAAGAGTGTCACACTGGGAGATGGAGAAGCTAACCGTAGGGGCGTCCAGAAGACTGTTTTGGAGAGAAAAGGGCCTTCAACTTTTACAAGTGGAGTAGAAATAGTTTCTAAAACTGAAGTACGAGTCCATCGCTCCTTGGAGGCAACAATTGATGCTCTTCTTGCAGGTAGCATTTTCTTAAGTTTATTGTACTTATGTACCTACGTGATAGAACGCACAATTTGTAACTTTCCATAAATGAAGTTTCTTTTGCTGGACACAGGTAGATCTCCTAGCTTCGAAATTCGCCAAATGAGCCCAAAGGATACTAACAATGAAGTCTCTATTGTTCAAAGTGGTTCTCTACATGATAGTGATGTTCAAAGTGAAGATGAAACTAATTTGGAAGATCATTTAGTCAAGAATGATGTAGGGATGAGGGAGAACTTGCACCTTCCTGAGTTTGCCCGAGATGTCTCAGAAAGATCTTGCAGTGACATGGACATTATGCATATGTATGTGTATGGGGTAAGATATGTATACACAATTAAAAGCATTCTAAAAGCGTGAGATTGCTGTCCAAAAGGTAGCTCAGATAGTGCATTGTTGCAATGTTCACATATATCTTTAATAATTAACACATTCTGAAGACTTAGAAACCTGGCATATGGTTGATCACTTTGAAGTTTCATGTCTTGCTTATGGTCATCGACTTTGCTGTGTATTTAGGTCAGTTGCATTTAAATTTTAAGTTGTCTTTGGTGAAGAGAAGTATCTCACTCTTTAGAACTTGGAAACACTTAAGTTGCAGTAGATCCCTTGTGTATGGATGCAGAACAAATTTGGTGTTTTGTAACCTATGCTTCCAGCAGACTTGTGCCAACCATAGAAATCCTAAAGGGACACTTCACCTTTTCACTGTAGTAGTTTTGATTTGACCATCTTGAGGCTGGTTGGGATTAATATCTGTATTTTGCCTACGAGTGACCACAAGACACAGTAGAGCTTAGTGAGACTGTCTTGGACTCTTAGTTGAAGGAGTATCCACCTAGTAGCAGAATGTATCGCAAGGTGGTGGCATCTAAGACTTCAATTAGCTCCCGTAGAAGGTATAGTTTATTTATTTCAGTATTTTTCCTATATGAAGAAGGGTTAATCCTGACTTTTGACAGATAAGTGCATGAATCTTATAGTTTTTTATTTTCATTAGTATGCTTGTATATTCCATAAGACTATGTCCTTGCTTTCAAGATCAGGAAAAGCTTGACTGCTTTCTTCATGTTCAAATATCTGGCCATGTCCTACACTGAATGCCTGTCACTTTATCTAATTACGTAATCAGAATTAGTCAAGAACCTGGAACGTTTTTCTGTAAAGACCCTTATGATATGGAGGTAGCCATGATCATTATAAGATCATAATTTTGTTTCTTTGTTGCTGATATGACATTTGATAACAATTCTATCAATTGGAAGCTTACCGTAGACACTTGATTACAGATTTCAGAAACGACTGTGTTGCAAGTAATAAAGCAGCTGGGAAAGGATCTAACAATTCAACTGACTGATAACATCAGTGAAGCTGATGCATTTCTAGCCTTACATTCCAGGCTGAAAAAGAATTCCCATATACAAACAGTTGCTGAATCTCATAACATTCCAGTCCATGTGACGAAGGTATAAAAACTCTTACATTTGATATCATATCACTGATATCTGTGGCTAGACTTTTTCTTAGATATGTTCTTTTACAGACAACTTCACTCCTGCAAATCACAAAGGCTGTCCGTACCCTTCTAAAGGAACATGCAAGTGGTTGCAAAGGATATGCTTCTATGGAGAAGCTTTTGTCCACAGAAAAGCTGGATGCTTTAGAGGTATCTCCTAAGTGTTCAACTAGTATTAATTTTGTTATGTTGTTATAATAAGATGTAGCTGGAATAACTGTGTATCAGTTGCATCCATGAATAGTAGTTAATTCTGTGGCTGAAGTCACCATCTATTCTTTAGGAAACGAGGCTGGCAATTGAGCAAGTTGTAATTCCAAAGGGAGAGTCAGTGCAGCTGCTCCCAAGGCCATCTTACATCATTGATGCTCAAATAGAACTGATAGCAAAATATAGATTAAAATGGGAGAAAGTCACAAGAGAAACAGATATTTGTCTATACATTCTGCCCTTTCATGTGGATGGAACTTCTCAAAGTAGTAGCTTTTCTGAGAATGTGAGCCCCTCCACTGATGTAGATGAATCAACAAATGGAGTTGCTAGGCTTCCTATCCTTCCAGAGTAGTTGTCTTCCAAGTGAAAAAATGCAAACATGAGCAAACTCAGAAAGACGGTCTACCAATTCATCTTATACAGTGGGTCCGGAAAGGTATGCATGTGTACTCCATCCCTGCTGCATCAATTGATTGCAACGTGCATATGCCTCTAGTTACAATATTCATTTCATCTTAATTATTACTTGATTTCTTAAGTAGCATATAGTAAATGGCTCATACTCATCTCTAGCTGCTAGAAAACTGATAACCATAATGACTTTTTGGCTTAATAATACACATGCAAGTATTTACATATTTTTCTTGAAAAGAAAGTATTGATTTAATTTTTGTTGTATGTATTCAATGCTCAAATTATGAGGTAACAATTTTCCACACTTCCATTCATTGGTGCTTTTAGTTGTTAATGCAGATTATTGAATTGGTACTTCAATTCATCGAACATTACATACAAGATTAGACAAATTTACAGCAGTTAATACAAAGGTCACCATAGATACAGCAATTTTTGGGAACTTATAAGAATGAGAAGCCCTCAGGCCGTCACTCCTAATCTTTTTTATAATATTTGCTCCAGCTGAATTCTAAGCCTCGTACAATTACATAAATACAACAGAGAAGCAAATAAGCTTCTTGTTTTCATGAATCGGTTTGCCAGTTTGCAGATACATTATAGGAAGAGAATAAGACTATAGTTGAGTCTATCGTTTACTTAATAATAAATGACCTCTATGGAAGACCATAGGTAGTCATTTTGACAGGTTTATTGAAAAAATAAAAACATCGGGCCACTCATGTAAAGATACTGGGTTAGGCCATGTAGAACTTTTCATCTAGCCAATGATTTGGTTCTAGAGATTAATAAGAAAATGTCTTTTTATTTTGCTGCTGCGAGATAAGTTCAACTAAACTGGTAATGCCGACTGCTGTCCGTGAGTATCTAAAGAAGCATCGAAAACTGCTAGTATAATATTTTATGAACCGACAGGAAATGAAAAGACAAAAAAGAATATGTTGCTAAGCATCTTGGAGTGAGTGCCTAGGACATCCTGGAGAGGCTGGTGTTCAAGTCTCTTATTTTGGCAGTGCCAGTTTACTCAAAATTTTAGTAGTGAAAGTAAAACAAAATGAACAAATGATACCTGCAAAAGAGATCATCTTATGTGTTTGATCGGTGTTTGAGAGTGCTTTTCAATTTTTTTCATTTCAAATTTTTATTTCATCTAATAAACTATTTATATATTTTGTATACTTTTTTAAAATTTGAAAAATACATAAAAAATTTACATAAATCTTATTATTATTTTTAAAAAAAAATTTGTCTTTTAAAAATTTCAAAATATATTTTTAGAAGTTCTATAAAAAAAATTACTTTCAAATATTCTTTTTGTCCGCAAGAAGTGATAATGCCGCACATTAGCTGTTTCTTAGATAATGTGGAAATAGTAAAAAAATAAAAAAATAGGAAGGTAGTCAATCAGTGACTTCTGCTTCTGCATGAGTGCAGACGTGCAAACAAAGAAATGAAGAAAACGTAGAAATAAAAACAACCAACCTTTTCCTTTTGCGCCATATGTCCGCTTGCATTGAAAAAGTGAAATTGGAAAGGAAAAAATAGAAAAGAAAAAGGAAAAATGAAGTAAAAGAGTTCGATGTTACTCGGTGTGCTCATTTATCTTGAAAAGGGAAGGTCTATGCAACCGTTTGAGGTAGAGATGATTAATCTTAAAGACAGAATCAACCCTCCAATTTTTGGGTACATATTGGACCTATTTACCAATATATTAGTGGAACAATTGTTCACTTATATATTTAAAAATCGCTCATGTTCATTCAAAAAACATCCAGTGTAGATTTTTTTTTCTAACGAATCATCTCTACTTCTCCCTTCTTGAAAGGTTACCCTAAACTGGTGGATTCGGTTAAATTCAGTAATAATATAATACAAATTCTTGAATTTACAAGATAGTGTATTATATTTACAAGACTTTGAAATTGTAATGTATTTTAATTCAAAACAAATGAAGTTATCAAAGTGATTGCTTGTAGGTTACATATGAACTGTATTTTGATTATGGAATTGTTGTAGTTGATATATGCATCGAGCAGTTGCTTGTTGATTAAAAAATTGCTTATTCTTATGAGTTCGTATTTGTTCGACAATACGCGACTTGTTATTGTCCATATGTGATCTTATATTGACTGCGAAAGTAAGGTCACATTGCCGTGCCCGGTAAAAAACAAAAAACAGCTTGAGGTTCTTTCGTCTAGTGCTTGTGCCTCATCCCTCACATGCAAAAACAAAATATATTTACTAATTAATAATATCTATAAATAAGGACATTAATATATTTATATATCAAATAAATCACAAAATACTTTGTGTGATCATGCGTAGCTCTATTTTTTTAATTGTGACTGTGTGCGATTATGTATTCACCGAGCTTCTGGATCACTCGCTTTATATATTTATAATATTCGGATAAAAAATAATTATTATATATATATATATATATATATATATATTTATATATATATTTTTTTATTTAAAATCAAAGATCTTAGTTTGGCTCTTGGGAAACTTGCGTAACCCTACTTATCAATATAAGATCCCGTGCGATCTAGTCACTCGCTTTATATATTTACTATATTAAAAAATAATATAATATTTATACATTTACGGTATTTATAAATAAGATAATATTTATATATTTGTATATTCAAATCAAAGGTTTTTATTTGACTTTCACGATTTTGTGCAAACTTGACTTATCAATGTACATATGCGACCTAAAATCATATGCTAACCTTTCCTTAAGATGTAAGGTAGTGAAGATTCCTTAGTCTATTCCGAGATGAGCTTCGTGTTGCTGTGTGTTTGTCTAATGATTTTTTATTTGGTTGGCCAAATAAAAAACATTTGCTAGGTTATCATGGACTCAAGCAGTCATACTTAATATTACTATCTTCGTTTGGCCAGATGAGAAAGTATTTTCTAGCGGTGCAACCTTTGTCGTATGTGGAGATGCAATATTGAATGAGATAATAAAGAAGTTTTCATTCGAGGAAACTCTCCTTTAGATAAAAGATAATGTAATTTTCTATCTCAGGCTACCATATTCAATAAATTGCGAGTAATGAGCCACGCAATTATTGTAGCTTACTATTTGGTCAGATGAAAAAGTTTCTTCAACTATTGGCAATTCATACTTAATATTTCGGTTACCTTTTTGCGATTTTGATCACCTGCCATGAAATTAAATTTGAGAACTCAAAAAATGGAAATCATGGCTATAGAAGATTTAAAAAAAAATTCTGATACCAATACCCATTAATATATATTTTATTTTTTAACTTTTAAACATTAGCTACACATGAATATCACATTTTCTTCGCTCAACTATTGCAGCTGCTATCTCACTAATATCAAACCATTCAATATAAATATCACACAATCCAGTGTGTGCGACTATGCAATCAGTGCAATCATGTGTGTGTGATCTGTGAATCTTTGAAATGCTATGTATGACCTGTGTTGTCTATGCAATACTATGTGCGACTTTTGCTAAGAGACATGTCACTGTTGCTATTCGTCTTCCTTATATTAAATAAGTTTCAGACTGTGTTCTTCTCTTTGTTCCAAATAAAATTTTACTTTCTACTATTTTTACTCACCGGCTCTCAAAATATCTTGAGTAGTCATAAATAATGGACACAAATGAGAGATATTAGGGTACGCAGGAGGATAAGATTTTCTGAGAAGGCTAATAAGTAGATGTCAATGTGCTTTGCGAAGGCATTGTTGATATTAGTCCTAGAGCTATCGAGGAATTCTAAAATTGAGAACTGACGGTTGGCGACTAGCGAATGGTGTTTGAACGAAAAAAAATTTGAGTTGGTTTCATTTTGATTTGAGTAGAAGTATGGTTATGCGTAATAAAAGATAGTGTGAGGATGCTTTGGTATTTGATACTAAAAAATAACTATAAAAATATGTTTGAAAAAAGGTGGCTTAAAAAAAATTAAAGTGGAGGTGGGCGTGACCTACTTAATCAAAAAATCCTGTGTCACAAAATGACAAGAGATTGGTTGGAGATTATTGTAGACAAGCTTCTGTTAGATTGTGGTGCATCAAGCCTAAATCTCTCGATCATTGTCTAAAAGTGATGGACACTAACTTTTTGTTCGCCTATAAAGAGTTTGTAGTTACTTGTGTTTAATTATAGAAGTAAACTAATAAATGAAGCCTGTGATCTAGCCAAATAGTTTGAAAAATGATTCGTGAAAAAAAAAGGGCATCACTATACATATTTGACTGATTAATAACATGCGTTCACCTGGTCAACTACATGTGTCGAATTATTCAATATTAATAGTTGCTGGTCAACATTAATAGTTAATCACATCAACTTATAGTAAAATTTTTAAATAAAAAGTCATTATATTATATTTTTATCTTAATATTAATTTTTAAATTATTTTTATATTTTGAAAATTTTAAAATATAATTAATTTATTATATAAAATAAAAAATAAAATGAATAAATAGATAAAGTTGGGCCAAGAGAAGTATGATTATGCCGGACCAATCTGACCCAAGTGTAAGAAATAAGCTCGATTAGCCCGAATGTATAACTTATTTGGCCCGGCCCATTCATATTTACACTTTACTGGGTAGCTCATAAAAGATGACATATATTCCATAGTAGGTGGAGCAGGAATGCGGCAGTGCTTGCATGCGTGTCTCCGTCATCACAAAAGTGAGGACTACAATTATAGGCTAAACAGTCCAATACAGAATACCGTTATTGGAATATGAATATAACGTATGTTGAAGCCAATCGCAATTTATTTTATTATGAAACTGATATAAAATTGATATTATATGGACTTATGATGAAGCTACTTGACCAATGAAGTTTAGTTTTTTAGCTGAAACCGTGAACTGTTCAATGCAACTTTTGCCATCGTTAATTAGCACTTCGCTTTATCAACCTTTTTAAAGAGAAACTAAGATTTCTGAAGATTGTGGACATTCTTGCTTCAGATCTTTTTACTAGTTGTAGTCTTCGTATGTGGAGGTGCTATGCAGAATCTCTGTGTTTTTTTTTGGTTGTATAATTTACAATTGAAGACTCAATAATACTACTCTTAAGTGTATACCAGCATGCTCTGTGCAAAAAAGCCTACTCACTTTGATAACGGCCTAGAGTTTACAGTTTGGCGTCATTGACCTATCGTTGTATTGAGGGGACACCCTGGGCGCCGCATCCTTTCCGTACTTTGTATTCTTTATTGGCCTAAAGAGAATGTTAATCAGCCACCAAAACAAAGAACTCCAATCAATAAAGAGGCGTAAGCAACTTTACTTGGGCAACGAACCTGCACAGTACTGGACGGAACAGATGATGAAGATAAATGAAAGAGCAAATAAGAAGAAGAATTGAAGCGCATCTACTAGGAATGCATGAGAGGATTAGGATTTATTTATACAACTTGCATGACATTTTTTGGAAAGTCGTACTAGACTCGTTCAGGTTTCTTACAACCATTAGGACTTGGTTTTTGTGGCGCCATGAGCAAATGTGACTCAGACCTGCACTCTCAAAGTTTCCTCAAGAGGAATGAGGTTTTTTTTAAGTTTGTCCGAGGTTCTTTTTTCTCCCATTCCTCGTCAATAAATTTAGTTTAATGGATAGCACTCTCATGGAGCAGTAGCTGATTTCAGTGTCAAACATTGGCTGCTTATGTTTCATAATATTGTAACGAGATGGTGATTCTGGTAAAGACATTTTTTTTTCTTCAAGTGCACTTTACCTTCCTACCGTCCAAAAATTCAATCAGACTTCTGAAAGAAAAAGGATTGAAACTGAGACTGGAGGCCTATTAGTTGTTGGAAGAATGGTTTCTCAAATTACGTTTTTTAAAGAACGTGATTAAGCTAATGATCTCAAGGTTGAAAAGAGAGAACTTGAATCAAAGCACCCATCTTTCATTATCAAGAACTGATGGGCTTGTGAAAGATGCCCTGCTAGAGCCTTGTTCATAAGAAAAGTTGAGATCCTTTATTAGAATGAACTGTCTCTATCCATCCTATGTAACAATGCGACCTCAAGATTTATGCATCGACTTGTGATCAGCTCTGTGTCAGCAGAAAAGCAAGAACCGCAGGTTCAAAACCTTGACTCGAAAGCTGTTGTGTAGATGATGCCTGACGTAAAAATGCACACAAATTTTGCTTTGCCCTTCATTTAATTATATATAGTTCTGTTAAAGTATTGGTTGAAGGTTTAGCTCAAAACCTTTATATAGCCTACAGCTCAAGCAATTCAATGGTCAACCAGGTCGAGCGAAGAGAAAAGAGAGTCAATGGGGAATTTGATCTTGAGGTCTTTTCTGTTCGTGTTTTTGATCATTGTTTCGTCCTTAGGGAGCTCCGAACAGCGAATTCTGGATCGTAGAGAGTTGACACATGACATCAGAGTGATGCTCAACAGATCACCGAAAGGAGAAAATATTATTGCCTATGATTCTAAACGATTGAGTCCCGGTGGACCTGATCCTCAGCATCATTCCATATGCCTCTGTTAGCTGCATGGCTCATAAAGAAATAGTTTGTTTGAAAGAGTATCAAGGTGTTTTCTCTAGCTACTACTACTGTTCACCAAAGCTGCCTTGTAGTCTATGTTGTCTACAGTCTTCTCTTTTAACTCGTAAAAGCGTAATAAAGCTGGCTGTAGCACTTTTTCACTTCGCCTCCTTTCTTCATGTCTCTTGTGGCTTCTTTAGTTGCGTCTTTGTAGAACATGCCGGTCCTCAAAAAAGATCCTGATCAATGAGTTATATGCCTGATTGTCTTGAAAGCCATTTGTTTGAGCATGCACATAAGGGAACAAGGCAAGTGTGATGGTATGCTATTATGTCATCATTGATTAGATATTTCATAATGCATATATATAGAGAGAGAGAGAGAGAGAGAGAGAGAGAGAGAGAGAGAGAGTACGGCCACACTCATGATGCCCATATTTTACCCACTTCTAATTCTAACCGTTGATCAAATTACATCCAACATTCAGAATGCACTGAATAGATAAAGAGTAGATTAGTCCCTTTTAGCTCTACGTATCACGATAGTTAGATCCAACTTAATCAGTGGTTCGAATTAGAAGTGGATATATCCCTCCTACATACTCGAACTTGATCGTTGAGCATTCCGCATAGGCAGAGAACGTCAATCCTTGAATAGGCTTTGTTGCAAATGCCTTTGTTGGCTTGCAATTGCAGTTTGGTGTTTCCTGAAGAATCCAATCTCCTATAGTCTATATACGCAAACAGCACCTTACGTAAGCTTGTTTAATTTAACTCGGTATGATTATTTACTTTTAACAGAAATATTCTATTTTATTGAACAGAAATAATTAATTCTTAGAGTTGGGTTTCTTAGTGAGATAGCTTTCTCTTTGCGGATACTGTCATTCGCTTAGGAAATTAGAGTGAAAAAAGCAGGTCTTAGCATCTCTTAGCTGTACATTCATCGGCTTCTTTCTGAGGCTTGACAATTGGAAGTGTACATCTGACAAATGGATGGCCGATTGAAGCTGTACCCAAAGAAAAAACAGCAACTTGCCTATCATAAAATTTCTGGTATGATCCTAGTCTATAGTTAAAGTTGTGGAGTGCAAAACTTGTGAAACTTAAGAGCTGCTGGTCACCTGAATGCAATAGCTAAATCGGTTACCGCTTGTTAGCTTTTAGCAAGTATTTTATGGAGAAATTTTCAACAATCCAAGAGACTACTCTGAGTTTCTAAACTAGGATTGACTGAATGATAATGTGATCCATCGGAGATCAAAGCCTTTATGCGGTTTTGGCTTCTGAGCAATCCTGCTTCTAAGATATGATATCATCAAGTAAGAAACCTGCAGTATTATTTCCGTTCACCGTTAATGAAAACAAACTGAAAGCTGCAAATCAAAATTTTGCAGCTACTGAACCCTGAGTTAAAAATTGTAGTTCATCTTGTTAAGATACAGGGACAAATTGAACAGGGGACTGCCGGTGGCTGTGCCGCCAGGCAGCCGGCCCTTACAACCAAAATACAAAAGCAAGAGCAACTATACATTAAGTTTTGGCAGCTTATATAGCATTACAAGTGACTAATCTATCCAAATATTTAGTACTTATATTACTTAACATATCTCCTTAAATTCACGATGCGAGAAGAAGCAACCAAAGTTTTCCATTTGAAACACAAAATTTACTAGGGTGCACTGCAAACTTGATGCGGGCTGCTCCAACATTTTTATCAAACCTATTTCTCCACTAAATTACCACCAATCAGTCGACAGGCATACAACAATAGACACCACTGCAAGCACAAACAATGACGATAGCATCAAAAGGTGGTAGCACTGTAGTAATAGCAAAGGCAATTGGAGGAGAGCAGATAACAAGCATGGGGGCAACAAAAAGCCGCCATAAGATCAATCAACAATGCAATATCCTTTCCAGAGTACGATCCTAAAGGACCAAATGCAATCCCCTCACAGGGCACAATCCTCTTTCGGGTCACAGAAGAAGAAGAATATGCCAATCAAATAGTACCTGATCTGCCTAACCTAGCATCCCACTAAACATAGTATTCCAAACCTCAACAAACTCTTCTGCAGCTTAATCAAATATTTCACCTCTAAATTGCAGAGATCAAAGCGGAATACCGCTGAATTCATAATTTGCAGGCCAATCTAAATGCAATTGCTTCAGACTGCTAAACAACGCCAGGTTGACTTCCTAATGTATCAAAACCATCCTCGATTTCCAAGATGAGTCCAACATTTAGCAGTTTATGCACCTATGCAAACTTCCATCTATCATTCACCACATGCACTTTTTACCACTGCGAAAAGGGGCATCAAACATCCTACTATGTAGATTAACATCAACCAAGCACAGCTCTGAACCATCTGCAAACCCCAACTTGAGCAACCCTATCCTGTTGGATGTGGTTCATATGCTAAAATTTAATTGGTTTAATAACTTAAATATGCTAAATTTTATCGGTAAATTTTAGGAGTCACACATTATCCATAATTGTTAGTGGCTATTATGATAGTTAATGTGCAACGAATGTAATCCCTATACAAGATGGATCTTGTCCTCTCTCTTTTACAATGAGATTTAAAATTTTTCCTATCAACTAAAATTTTCTTCTTTAGAATTAAGAGGAGCTTAAGAGGTAAAAATCAAGAATTCCAAAAGGCAAATAATTACTTTAAAAAAAATGCTATGGTCGAGGTATGTTTTCTCTATCGTTTAAGTTTATTGGAAAAATAATTGAGTTTCTAGATCTTGAAATGATGATTAATGTAAGTTGGATATTACATAAAATTAATAAAATTTCTAGCAATTGGCATCCGATAAAGGTTTTATAAACTAATAATATTTCATTAAAGATTATTTTCTCTCTTGATTATAATATCCTAGAATTAAGTGTTTGGGATGTTACATTTCCGCTACATTATTATAATTTTGTTGATTGTTCAAATTCTTATAATTGTTTCAACGCATTCTCATTGTTTTGAATTTACATTCTTATGATTTGTTAGCGATCAAAGTGGCTAAATCTTAAATTTTGTACACTTAAAATTGTAGAGTTTGTACATCATTTGAATTCACGTGATGATAATTTGTTAGTCACCAAAATAGCCAAACTTTAAGTTTTCGTAAATTTCAAACTATGTGATTTATATATTCAATTATTCATAAGTATGTGATGCTTGTAATTGAAATGTCATTATATTAAAAGTTTTATTACGGAGAATTGATGTTAATAATTATAAGATACTTGGAATCGCCCAAAGATTGATTCTTAATTCTTATAATTTATGATATGGCGTGATCATTTATATATTATACTAGATTTGTTTAGTATATCAAAAAATAACAAACATGTCTATTTATTGTCAAATTAAGTTCAAATTTTAGTTTAGCATCTATTATGGTTTGTGCTTGTATGTCGTTATTTCACTCAAATGAGAACTGCTATATATATTTATTGCTTATATGAAATATTTGAATCTGATTATGTATTTATGTCTGACATCAAAATATTACTTTATGATATTTATTAATTTTGCAGCATTTATTCATATATCTTTGCATTCACATGTTGCTTCTGGTTCACTGTTTAACGAACTTAATTTCTTTGAATGGTGCGAACATGTTCAGTTTTACTTACATGTACTTGATCTTAATTTAGCACTATTAATAGAAAAATCCGCTTTTATAGATAACAATAGTGATGAAGATGTATTTTTCAGTAATGTTTAGAAAATATCTAAAAGAGTAAGCTTAACGTTTACGCGAACATGGTTGCTAAAATGTCAATTTAAATTTTAAAATCATATGATTTTACTTCACCAAAACGATCCTATTTAGTCTAGGATCACAAACTATATAGGATCCTCTAGGATCGCGATCTTGATCGTGAGATTGGTAAGATCGCGATCTTGAATGAGATCTTACGATTTCTATTTTCGAGGGCTATTTTCTAATTAACCAAACTTGAGGTGGTTTTTTGAAAAATGGCTACATAACTGCATCGCTCGGTTGCACGCAATAGAAATTCCTATATTCTTTTTGTCTTCGATTAACGTTGAGTCTTCGTGTTCAAATCAATGTCGATCACCGGAATTCTTCTTCAGCTGAAGCTTTGATTCAATTCTCCGTAAAGTTCAAAGAGCTTTACTGAGATACGTTCCAAATCTCGCTCTTGCTTTATCTCTCTCTCCCTCCTATTATGAATGGGTGCTGCTCTAATTCAATTTTTTTCTGTGTTGATCGATTGGAGAATGCAGATGATGAGAAGTGTGTTTACTTGTTTTTCTTTTAGTCATAGTAGCCAATAGATTGGGTAGGACAATAGCTAGTGGAGAAAACTAGCGTCGTTGAGAAGACAAGAATTGGACTGGATACTTAGGTAGGACAGTAGACAGTTGAAAGAAATTGTTTGAAAAAATTGTTGTTATGAGTTATGACTTAGTAAAGTAGCCAGCATTGTTTTTTCTTGTTTTCCTTCGTCTTTTCTTTTTGTCAAGTCTTACTTAATTAAGAGTTATGATTTATGTAGTTATGTGCAATATGTCAAAATATATACCAATATTGATTTGGTTTTAATTTGTTAATTACATGCTTGTTAATATAAATGATGAGGAAGAATATATGGATGGAGATGAAGATGATTGTGAGCTGTTTGATGATATTTCTGTTGATAATTTCTATTAGGTTTGAATTTGAGATTTTTAAGTATTATATGCTATTGAAGCATTGACCATTGAGTATTGACACTATGTTGTAGGCTTGTAAGTTGTAACCACATTATTATGTCTATTTGTTCTTGCAGTCTTGCTGTTATGAACTTATGATTGTAGCAGCACAGTGATTGTTCATGGTTGCAATATTGCTGTCTGGGTCTTGTAGTCTTGAGTGTTGAACTGTTGATGAATGAAGTGCTTCAATTATGATTATTTATGATTGTTTAACATAAAAAAATGCATATGATTCGGAACCAGAAAATGACTCTAGTTTTGTTGCAAATTTCAAATGTTCTGTGATGGTTTTTGTTGTTAAACATCAACATGTTACATTGTTACATACTTACATCACTTAATATGAACTTTTGGTGAAAACAAGTACATTTGGAAACCAGAAAATGCCTTGCAGACTTGCAAGTTGCAATTGGAAGTTTTGTGATTTCTCTGCAGTTCCCAAATATGTTACATTTGCAATGTACTTATGTTCATTTAATCATTTTCTTCCAGCATTTCTGTTATCTATAAACAAACTGAAAGCTTCTCTTCAATGGTTCGACCAAGTTATCATTCAAAAACTTTGAATGATGCTTTTGATGGAATTATGGAAGGAAGACATAAAAAACAAGATCATTTGCAAAAAAATTTTAAAGATATTAAAAACGTTATTACAAAAAATATTTTCGATAAGTAAATTATATGATCTTACCTAAAATTTCATTTTTACGATCCTACTTAAGCCCAATGGTCGTACTTAAAATTTCGATTATGACAATCTTATATGCGAATGACTGTTGCAAAGAATTAAAGAATTTATGAAGTTTATAGAAGAGCATTTCCAAATAGCTGATAAGTCACTTGATGTGACATTTATGTATATTGACCATCATAAAGTTTGATGGTTCTCGTACCATATATAAATATGTTATTTAAATGTCCAATATTACAGTAAGATTAAAGTATTTGGGAATTAATATGGATGAGAATATTTTTGTAAGTTTATTATTAATTCATTGCCTCCTGAGTCCATTGTAAATAAACTACAATACCATAAAAGACAAATAA
Source organism: Acanthochlamys bracteata (assembly GCA_019914995.1). Taxonomy (NCBI): domain Eukaryota; kingdom Viridiplantae; phylum Streptophyta; class Magnoliopsida; order Pandanales; family Velloziaceae; genus Acanthochlamys; species Acanthochlamys bracteata. The sequence continues at coordinate 3,985,503 of CM034132.1, read as the reverse complement.
ATTGTGAATAAATTGTACAGTATATACTTGTCCAAGAGGAGATAAGATTTAAGAATTTGGAAACTCATTCTGTTCATTTCATTGAGCACCAGAAAACTATAAAGAATGCCGGAAGAAAGACTGAAAAGGAAACGTAAAGACCACTTAAGACGAATGAATCTTCTGTTTCATTCCATAAGGCTACAGAGATGACAAGTGCCTATTCTCTAAGAAATCTCAATATTATCAGTTTGAAACGCAAGGCTTGGTTCGAAAAAAAGATAGTTATAATATTTTTGTATATTTTGAATCAAATTTAGCTAAAGTTTCTTATAATATTTGCTGGATTGATTCCGACTATACCGCTCATGTTTCAAGTACGATGGAATGATTCATTACAACCCGAATCATAAACCCAAGATGAGAAATTTATTTTAATAGGGAATCGAGTCAATCTGTTGCAGCCACAGGAACTTATCGTATTATTTTAGACACCGATTATTAGTTAGATTTGCTTGAAACAGTTAATGTACCTTGTATTTCCAACAACTTGATATTCTTGTCAAAACTTAATATGTATAGATACTCTTTTAAGTTTGAAATTGATAATTAAGTTGTTTAAATAAAACCATATTATTGGCATAAATGTTTGGTAATATATCCAAATCAGGATTAGAAAGATTGATAAAGAATGAAATAATTCCGAACTTAAATTTTACTGATCTTGATATGTGTGTGGATTGAAGGGGAGCTATACCCAAAATAGATATAATTTATTTTACATGGACCATTTGAAGGAAGGAAAAAGAATTCTCTATCTTAATTCCAATGGTATATTTGATTAATATTATTTTAATATACATAAGTCAATAATTCTTAATTGTTTTGTCATCATAAAAAATGGCAGATTGTTCGAACTCCCAAAGGCTGACTTTGATGATAAAAATAAATTAAGAAGTATGGTTTATTATTTAAGTTGGACTGATAAGTTGAAATCAAGTTCTGTAGGAATTAATGAGACATGCCTATCCTACATCCAGCAGACAATAAGCTAGCTGTGTCAAACCGCAGTCACTAAACAAGCAGCCGCTTAGCTACTAACTATATGAGAATTTTCTTTTATAACGTATAAAACAGAGAATCGGGTCCATCAACAAGGTTCCTACTCAAGTTTCCATTTCAAGATCTTACAGACATATATATTACTGAAGCAGAATACACATATCACATTGTACAAGATCTAGAATGACCAATAATCATCCTTATTCACAAAAAGTCAAGTTTAATCTTCAAAAAGATACGCAAGAAAACACTAAACTTAGCAAGAAGCAACTAAGCAAAGTCAAGCTATTGGAGTCCACCTCGTTTAAAGCAGTCAACTTAAAAAGAATCAACCAACCAAGGAAAACCAACTCAGTTGAAACAATTTATGATTGTAGACGGGAGTTTTAAATTGATTTCATCGTTGCATTTAATGCCAATGAAAGATTTGCACAAGATTAGCCAAAACAAATCGTGAAGCAAATGATTGACCTTTGAATAATCTTCATCTTAGCTTTGAAAATTCATCACTGCATAGAGACACAAACGGAAATTTTTTGTCCAACAGGAAGAACTAGCCACCTACAAAAACAGAAGATATTATAAGAAGCAGAGAAGTTCAAAAACAGAAGCCAAGATTTTTGAGCAAAAAATTTAAAAAAAAAAATCAAACTTGCACTACATCGACTCAAACCTCTCAAGTGAAGAAACTCATTTTGCTATCAATCACTTTCTGAGCATAATCTTCAGCATTAAGTTTTATCATCTTAGCTGAAAACATTTAAAATTATTTACTTATATTGAGATAGATCCTTTGCTTAAACTTTCTCTTTCAATTCTCTTATAAACGTGTGCTAGAGCGTGAGCTAGTGAGATTAGGGTGTCCAGTAGGCTGTGAAAGGTTGTCTTTGTGAAGAAACCTTTAACAGCAAATGTGCTTGTTGAGCACTTTGCTCTTAGTGAGTGTAGCTTGTTAAAAATATAGTGACGCTTTGGCTCTTGTGATAGAGCATCTGTGGACATAGACAAAGAAGCTTGCCGAGCCACGTAAATACTTTGAGTACTTTTATTTTTAACCTAAATAGTCATAATAAGTATATAATAATAATTACTGTCTCCAGGATATAAGATTACTTACAGTCGAATGAAAACTTGCTGTCTGTATGAATATTTTTATTTATCAACTCAATTCACCCCTCCTCTCTTGAGATGATCTTGCAGGAGATTTAACAAGTGGTATTAAAGCAAGCCTCCAAAATCAAAAGGTCTAACAACCTTGAGGTAAAAGATCCTTATGGCTAACCTTATTCCTGAAGCTTTTGAAGGAAGATCCTCCAACAGGCCACCTTTTTTTTATGGAACCAACTATGACTACTAGAAAACCAAGATGACAATTTTCATCTGAGCTCAAGATTTCACACTTTGAAAGATCATACGTGATGACCTATTATGTCAACAAAAGTTGGTACAGATGGAATAAGAATTCTAAAAATTGAAAGTGAATACACTGATGAAGACAACATGCTAATATCACTAAATGACATATTTATAAATCTTCTCTACTATGCGCTGGATCTAAACGAATTCAATACAATCAGTGCATGTCACATTGCAAAGTGTTAGTTCTCCTGTAAGATTAATTCAAGAGGGGAGGGGTGAATTGAGTTAATAAATAAAAGTTTTCGTGAAGTTTAGTTATCTTACAGACAGCAGGCTTACAGCCGGCTGAGTCAATTATGTAACCTGCAGACAGAGAGTGTTAGAATATTTGCTGACTTAGGTAAAGAGGATAGTACTTAGAGTATTTAACGTGGTTCGGCAAAACTTTTTTGCCTACATCCACGGACGCTCTATCACCAGAGCCAAAGCTTCACTAAACCTTTAATAAGCTACATATACACCAAGAGCAAAGTGCTTCACCAAGCACACTTACTCTCACCGAATTTCTTCACCAAAATAACCCCTCACAGCCTACTGGGCACCACTGCCCCTCTGGCTGATATGCTAGCTCTATTACAAGGTTTAGGAACTTTCACTAAGCTCCACCTGAGCTTCCTTACCCGGTGCTCGCAGCACCTCTGTCACAAAGTCAGTAAGAAGTTACAAAAAAGTAAATAAAGGTTGAGCACAGGATCTATCTCATTATGGTTAAGTGTTTACGGAGTTTTTCTAATGAGATGATCAGAAAGGTTGCTGAGAGAGATATCTTGAGTGTGATCAGCAGTAGGGTTTCAATTACTTGAGTAGAGCTGTTGAGTTCTTGTATGTCTTTGTTCGTCTTCTATTCTCTTTGCTCTTTCTTTGTTGCTTTGTCTCCCTTCTTATAGAATTTCATCTCTATGCAGGGCGATTTTTCCGTTGAAGGAGATTGCCGTTGGCGCTCTTTTGCATTGGTAGACCTTCATACCAGAGAGGGAGCGGTTTGTCCAGCGGTTAATCAACCGCTTCCACGATTGCTTTCGGCTATCTTTGTGCAATGTCTTCATGGCATTAAATGCAGTGTAGATAAAATTTGAATTTACCCGCCAGTGATTATGAAATTGATTTCGTTAAGTTGCTGTTTGAAATATGAGAGCTGAGTTGGCTTGTCCATATTAAATGCATCCTAGGTTGACTGTTTGGATTTGTTTGACTTTCCAGTCTTGACTTGATTAGTCTAACTCAGTTGTATAATTTGCTTTCTTTCCTTGATCGTTGAACTTTCCCTTTTTGTGAAGAGGATGAATTTTTGCTCGTTGTGGATCTTGTATCTGATTTGCTTGAGTGAGTTGTGAGTCCAGAAGATTTTTGAAGCAAAGAGCTTGAGCTAAAGTTTTGTTGTTGTTGAACCCAATACTCTGTTTTGGGTGATAAAGAGAAGTCTTCGTATGCTTCACCGGTTAAGCAGCTGACTGTAGTGTGACTATGGGATCCTCTATTCTGTATGCTGTTTGATTTATAGTAGTATAGCAGTTGGCTGCTTAATGATTATTATTGTCTGCCGTAAGTAAAATAATTTTGATTTGCCTGATCCTGCAGAACTTGATTTCAAGTTATTAGTCTAATATAAATCATAATTCTTAATTCTTTGTTATCATCAAAATTAACTTGATAGTTCCAACAATCTCCCCCTTTTTGATGATGACAAACAAATTAAGAATTATTGATTTATATTTTCAAAAGCAATGAGATTTTTGGTTTTACCCTTAGTTACCTGTGCATAGCTCCCCCTCAACTTGTGAATCTATTTTGTTTACCTGTGTGTTGCTCCCCCTTAATTTGAGCCATTATGCAATAATTCTCCAGATTTTTCTCCCCCTTTGTCATCTCAAAAAGGTGAAGTTGTACCAATAATATAACACAACTAAAATCTTAGCATTGAAAACACAGTCAGTATAAGCAAAGACAATTAAAATGTTATAACAAGAATTTCAACCAACCAGACATCCAAACATAACAAAGGATAAAACTAACGTCTTAACATAGACATTAAAAACAGTAGCAAGTAAACAAGCTAAGCCTAATCAAGGTTCAACTAAATATTTTTGCGTCTGGAGGATGTCTTACAACTAGGGGGTCGAGGACGTTGAAGTTTAGGTTTGGCAGCAGAGGATTGGGGAAGAATCATTACATCATCATCTAAAAAGGCTTGGGAGCTAGAGACAGTTTTGTGAGCCCTTCGTTTTATATTTTTGCGTTTGAGGGGTAGGCTGGGAATGTTTGAGTGTGATGATGGAGGATCAGAGGAAGGAGGTTGTGTGGTGAGAGGATCACAATGTGCTTCTGTTGGAGCTGCAGATGGACTTTCTGTTGGGGCTGTTTGAGACAAAGGATCGTTCTGCAGAGTTGCTGGGGCTACATAGACAGTAACGGACAGTGGCTCAATTTCATGATCCATTTCTTCTGAGGCTGCTTGGACAGTGCATTCAGTGGGTGACTCCTTATGCATGGGATGCTCAGTGGCAGTCTCAGGGGTTGCAGATTCTTCATTTCTACTTGTGTCCATCTGTGGAGGATCTGAATTGGGTGCATCCTCCTCTGCATGCTCTTGAGCCTTGGCACTTTCTGTTTTGGTGTCCTCTTGTGCAGTTTTAGTTGTGGAATGCTCTGGCTGACAGATAGCATCCTTGAACTGTTTAAAGGTAACATTGAGCTTCTTGATTTCCTTGGTTTGCTCCAGGGTTGCATTGTGGATGTTGATGAGGCATTCTGTTAGAGGAGCTAGGGCTGCATTTGTATTGGTTATAGGATCAGCTTAAGTGTCCATGGATTTCTCTTTGCCTCTGTAATTCCCCTCAGGAATTTTGCATCCAGCTTAAACATCTTTTTCACTTGTAGAGTCCCCATGTGCACTGTCTCAAGGCTGTATACTCTACAAATGATATGGGGATATGGAAGGTGCTTGCTTCCAGATTTAGATACTCTAATCATGTGGTGCAGCATCACCTCATAGAGATTAATGGGAAGTTTTTTTGCTAACCTCCACAGCAAGAATCCATCATAAGTGGTGATGATATTGCGACTGCCAGACCGAGGTACTATCATCTTTGAAATAATATGGCACAGAGCTCTCGGAAGCAGAGGTAGGTGAGCAGTTGAGTCGTATTGATGCTTGGTGACTATGTTTGTGTCCAATGCTTGCTTCAGATAGTTTAGTTTTGAGTAACTTACGGGCGGCATTTTTTCTCTGTAGGGTATGTCAAGCATCAGGGACATGGACCGCGCCTTTAGATTTATCTCAATACCATTTACCATGGTCTGGACAGAGAAATTTTCGGTTTCATGGAGGTTTGCATAAGAGACTCGAACGCATTCTTTAGAGAATTCTCCGGGCCAGTCGTTGAATGGCAACCAACCTTGTGCTTCAAATAGTTCGTCCACTTCTAGGCCAAAGTAGTTGAAATCATCAAAATTTATACTCGCCAGAGTCAAAATCGGGATCGCCAGCTGCCGACTGTATTTCTCAAATTCTTGCTTTCCAGTGAATCTGTCGTTCTCGCCATAGGCAATTTTGGAGCGTTTTAGTTGTGATTTTTGGTTTTTCTTTGCCATGGCAGAGATTTGGAGTAGAGTTGTGAGGGATTGAGATCTGAGGATTCGGAACAAGGGTTTTGCGAGTGCTGCATGGTTGGGTTAGTTTATAATGTGTTCAGCCTAAAATGAGTCAGCTTGGTCATGTGTTTAGCAAGTGACCGGTCAGCTGCTTACCATCATTTTGATAACTGTAGCCAGCTGTTGTGTGGCTGATTATATGCTGAAGTTGATGTATAGAACAGAGATGTAAAACGGAGCAAGATTATATTATACATAGGCCTAACTCATGGAAGATTCTTGAGAAGGTGTCAAATCCTAGAGGTTTAGTAAAGACGTCAGCCATTTGCTTTTCAGAGTTAACAAAGTTTAATACTATGTTATTGCATTCAACATGGTCTCTAATGAAATGGTGTCTTAAATCGATGTGCTTTGCGCGTGAATGTTGAATAGGATTTTTTGTTAACTTGATGGCACTAGTATTATCACAAAATATGGGCACATTTTTAAAATCAAAACCAAAATCAAGAAGTTGCTGTTTTATCCAAAGTACTTGATAGCAGCAGTTTCCGGCAGCTACGTATTCTACTTCGGCAGTGGACATTGCTACTGAAGCTTGTTTCCTAAAGCACCATGAGATCAAGCAGCTTCCTAGAAACTGACATGAGCCACTTGTGCTCTTTCTATTAAGCTTGCAACCACCAAAATCAGCGTCAGCATAAACATATAAATTAAATTCACATCCTCTAGGGTAGAATAGTCGTAATTTTTTAGTTCCAACTAAGTATCTAATAATTCATTTTATAGCTATCAAGTGGGACTCTTTTGGATCATTTTGAAATCTAGCACATATGCACACACTAAATTGAATATCCGGTCTACTAGCAGTTAGATATAAGAGTGATCCAATCATACCTCTATATAGTTTTTGATCAACTGCTTTACCTGTCTCATCTCGGTCTAATTTGCAAGAGGTAGACATTGGGGTGTTTATCTCGTTGCTTCCTTTCATGCTGTACTTTTGGATCAGTTCTTTAATATACTTACTCTGACTTATAAAGATGCCATTTTTCAGTTGTTTAATTTGTAGACCAAGAAAATAATTCAGTTCTCCCGTGAAGCTCATTTCAAATTCTTCTTACATCAGGTCAGAAAATTTTCTACATAGTCTTTCGTTAGTAGCACCAAAGATTATGTCATCTACATAAATTTGTACAATTAACGTGTCATTATCTTCATTTAAGGTAAATAAAGTTAAGTCAATTTTACCTTGGCTGAAGCCTTTATCAATTAGAAATGCGCTTAACCGCTCATACCAAGCTCTGGGAGCTTGTTTCAGACCATAGAGTGCTTTGTTCAGTTTGTAAACATGACTTGAAAAATTTGTGTTTTCAAAATCAGGAGGTTGTTCAACATACACTTCTTCTTTTAGGAATCCATTCAAGAAAGCACTTTTAACATCCATTTGAAAGAATTTAAAGTCTTTGGGATATGCAAAAGCAAATAGTATTCTAATAGCCTCAAGATGTGCAACAGGAGCATAGGTTTCATCAAAATTTATTCCTTCTTTTTGATTATATCCTTTTGCTACTAGTCTACCTTTGTTTCTAATGATATTACCATTTTCATCCAATTTATTTCTGAACAACCATTTAGTTCCTATGATTGATTTGTTTGAAGGTTTCCTAACAAGATGCCATACATTGTTTCTTTCAAACTGATTTTATTCCTCTTGCATAGTAATGATCAATGAGTTATCTGTCAGAGCATCATATATGTATTTTGGTTCTAAATTTGATACAAAAGCAGAGTGTTCCATAAAGTTATTTTTAAAATGAGATCTGGTTCTTATACCTTCATTTACCTTACCCAATATGTTTTCCTGTGGATGACTAGATCTGTGCTTGAAAGGTCTATTGATTTGTTCATGAATTTCTGCTTGATCAGGTAGACTTGCAGAGCTTACACTTATAACACAAACTCCCCTATCAGCAAAAGTTTCCTCAAGCTACTTGCTTTCAAGTGCAAATGCACTTGCACACATTTGATGAAGTTTAAAACACAAGGAAGCACTGAATCTCTATCTCACATTTTCAGTTTACAGAGTGAGTGAAGTGAAATGATCAAAATGGAAACCTGAAATGAAACTTCTTGGGTTCTTGACTTCAGTAGGAGCAGAGATATCTTGAGTTTTTAGAGAGAAATTTTTGACCTTTTTGCTCTCCTCTTTTTCAGCTCAGGTTTCCATCTTTTATATATTTCTTCTTCACAGGTTGGCTGCTGTTTTAAAATTCCCGTTGCCTTCCTTCTTCCCGATCTTCAAGGTGATGAAAATTTGCCCATTCAGCTGCTTTGAGTGATGGCCGACTTTGGAGTGACAGTGTCTCTACCGGATCAAGCATTTAATTCACCCACCCTTGAAAGTGATTTGATGTGTATGGTTGTAATTAATGCTCGCCAGTGGCAAAGCGCGCCTCTTCTTCTCTTTGTTTGAAAATTTGATTTTATGGATGTATTGTTGTGTTTCGGTGCAAGTGGGTCTGATTAAATTTTGACACGTTGTTGTAGCTATTCTTTGTATTAAACACCATTGCAGTCGACTGCTGTTTCCTGTTAGTTTCTTCTGAACATGCTAGGTGATTTCTGTTTCTTCATTCGTCAGTGAGCTTTTTCCTATATAATAGCTGGTTGTGTGGTGACTAAATTATGCTGGTGCTGACAATATCCTGTAAAGCTAATTACAATAGCTGAGATTAAATCATTTGCATTTTATATACAATAATTCTTCATTTTTGTGATCATCAAAATATATTTCCAATATGATACAACATTCTCCTCCTTTTTGATGATGACAAAACATATTTAGAATTATTTTACTTTGTGTTACCTTGATGACTTCTTTTGAACAATGCTCCTCCTTGGTCTATGCCATATATAAAATAAACTATAAGTGTTATAGTGTATCTCATACCTTGAATACTCAAAGCTCAAGGCTATACTTGTTCTCCCCCTTTATCTATTCAACCTGTTCTTGTAATGTTACTGATAGTCTAATGCATACTTCTCTCCCTTTTTGTCAGCAGCAAAAAATTGCAACTATTGGGAGAAAAATAGATAAACATTGATTATGCATAAAAAACAAAGCCATATTGATTAATAAACCAAAATGTAGTATGGTCCTTGCGTTACATAAATATTAAGCACACATACAAAAGATCTGCATCCATGAGGATTTCAGACATAGACAAAACATCCATTGTACCAAAACATACATAGACAAGGCTCCATGAAAAGTTAAGCAGAATAGTAAATGAATTGCGAATAGGTTTTAGTCTAGGAAGGGTTTTAGGATGTTGGTTTGGTTTTGCTTCTGCGAGAGGATCTGCATCCAAATGGTCTTAGTCTTTTATGTTTGGGTGGGGCAGGAGAAGATTGAGGAAGAATTTTAGGTTCATCCTGAAAGACAGGTTCCTTAAAGACAGGTGGTCTAGGTCTTGGTTCTTGCGGCTCTGGTTGAGATTTTGTCTCAACTTCTCCATTGTCTTTTTTCTGAGCAGGCTTCTTCAGTTCATCTAAAGTAGATATAATGGTGTTCCTAACTTCTAAAAATCTGGATCACTGAATTCAGCTTGAAATGCATTTGTGTCTTGTAACCTCTGTATTTGTTCTTTCAACTCAATTTGCAGGCTTTCAGTCGTGCGTTTCATTTATTCTAACTGTTCTACTGGAACTAGAACACATGCTGGTACCTCTGGACATGTAGACTGCTGTGGAATATCGGTCCTAGTTTGCTGGTGCTGTCCAGAAGAGTAAGCTCCTCTAGTCTCGGCCGAGGTTAATCCGGTAATGAATTTTCCATCTAGAACTATCCTATTCTGTATCTCAGTATCTCCAAATTTATCCATCTCCACACTGAATGTTTGGCATATGCTACTGATGATATGAGGATATGGCAAATGTTTGGCTTCAGATTTGTAAGCTTTCCTCATGTGACTGATCATAAGCTCAGTGATGTTTATGGGAAGCTTTTTCATTATTCTCCAAAAGATGTAGGAGTCAACAGTGGACAGATCATTTCCTCGGTATGATGATTCTTGAGATGATATGGCACATTGCCCGTGGGAGAAGAGGCAGATTAGCAATTGATTTCAATTCCTTCTCTGAAATGGTGTTCGTGTCTAGTGCCAACTTCAAGTAATTCTCTTTGGTTGAATTCATTGTATCAACATCCTCATAGCAAGGAACATCTAGTAACATTGCTAAAGATCTAGGCTCCAGGTTTATTCTTACCCCATGAACTTCAGTGCTAAGTGAGGAGGTTTCGGCCAACTTCAGATTTGCGTAGAAGACCCGAACGCTTTACTCGAAATACTTTCCCGGCAAGGAGATTAAAGTCATCCATCCTTGAAATTCAAACAATTCATTGATTTCTAGTCCGGCAGAGTCAAAATCTTGGAATCCGATTGTCGTCGGCGGAAGGACCGGCAACCGAAGACGATCGATGTATTTCTTATACGCCGCTGGACTCTTGAACCGCTTGTGCCTGTCACTCTCTTGTTTGTTCTTCTTGATTTTTCGGGTAAGTTCCTTGGTCGGCATTCTTCCGGTGAGTAGAGATGAGAATTTAAGGATTTTGGTTATGGGACGGGAGAGATAAGAGAAGGATTGGCTTCGATGAGATATGTCAGGTTAGGCTTTAGGTGCAGAGGAGGGTGTTGAGTTGCAAATTAAAAAATAAATTTAAGGAGCCATTTTCGAAAAATAGTTGACTAAAAGCAAACTGAAAACACCTATATACATATGAATAAAATTCTCTATTTTGCAGAGAATATTTATTTCATGAAATATAAACCTAGTTCATGACAAATCCTTGAGAACTGATCAAAGGCCAACGGTTTTGTAAAAATATCAGCAAGTTGATTTTCAGTGTTTACAAAACGCAAGGCAATATTATTGTTTTCAACATGCTCACGGATGAAATAGTGTCGTAACTCAATATGTTTAGTGCGAGAGTGTAAATAGTTTTTTTTTTGTTAATTTGATAGCACTTGTATTATCACAAAAGATATGCATGTTTTTCAAATCAGAACCATAATCTAATAGTTGGTGTTTAATCCACAATACCTGTGCACAACAGCTGCCGGAAGCGACGTATTCCGCTTCTGCTGTAGACATTGCTACAGAGGACTGCTTCTTTAAAAAACAGGATATCAGGCAGCCACCAAGAATTTGACAAGATCCACTAGTGCTTTTTCTGTCCAGTTTGCATCCTCCAAAATTAGCATCCGCATAGGTAATGAGATTGAAGCTGCATTCTTTTGGATAGAATAGTCCCAGTTCTGTAGTACCCTTTAGGTATCTAAGTATTCTTTTAACAGCACAGATATGAGTTTCTTTAGGATTACTTTGAAATCTAGCACATAAGCACACACTAAACTGTATGTCAGGCCTGCTTGCTGTCAAATAGAGAAGTGAGCCAATCATATCTCTATAAGTCTTTTGATCAATTGACTTACCTGTCTCATCCAGGTCAAGTTTGCAGGAAGTTGCCATGGGTGTGTTGACTTCTTTTCCAGTGTCCATTTTGTATTTAGCAATCACTTCTTTGATATACTTACTTTGATTAATGAAGATCCTATGTTCTGGTTGCTTTATTTGAAGTCCAATAAAGTAATTTAACTCACCCATTAGACTCATCTCAAACTCTCCCTGCATTAGCTCAGCAAATATCTTGCACAATTTTTCATTTGTTGATCCAAATATTATATCATCAACATATATTTGTACAATTAAAATGTCATTGCTGTCATGCATAATAAACAAAGTTAAGTCGATTTTACCTCATGAAAAGCCTTTTTCAGTTAGAAAAGCACTTAGACGTTCATACCAAGCTCTAGGGGCTTATTTGAGGCTATATAGAGTTTTGTTCAGCTTGAAGACATGTTCTGAAAAGTCTTCGTTTTCAAAACCAGAAGGTTGTTCAACATAGACCTCCTCTTTTAGCAATCCATTCAAAAATACACTTTTGACATCCATTCGGAAAAGTTTAAAAGCTTTATGATATGCAAATGCTAGTAGAATTCTAATGGCTTCAAGACGTGCTACAGGGGCATATGTCTTGTCAAAATCTATACCTTCTTCTTGATTATACCCTTTTGCTACTAATCTAGCTTTATTTCTAATGATGTTTCCATTTTCATTTGCTTTATTTCTAAATACCCATTTAATTCTTATTATGGTTTTATTCAACGGTTTTCTAACTAGAAGCTATACATTGTTTCTTTCAAATTGATTTAATTCATCTTGCATAGCAATAATCCAGCAATCAATTTTAAGTGCTTCAAGAATACATTTTGGTTCAACAGTAGAGACAAATGCTGAATGTTCAATGAAGTTACCTTTCAGTTGAGATCGAGTTATTATGCTTTCACTTGCATTACCTATTATGTTTTCTTATGGATGGCTTGATCTATGTTTGAACGGTCTTGGCCTGATTTCCATAGTTTCAAGTTGATGAGTCATTTCGTTTGAGATGTGTTCATTTTCTGCTTCAACTGCATTTGGTTGTACATTATTTGTATCTTGTTCTGAACCAGAGGACTTCTTCTCAGCTGTAGTAAAAGTTGTATCTTCCTCAGCAACTGATCCTGCATTCACAACTGATTTCCTTCTTGACCCACTGTTAGACTCATAAAAAACAACATGAATGGATTCTTCAACTGTTAAGGTTCTTTTGTTAAAAACTCTATAAGCCTTGGAGTTAGTAGAGTATCCTAAAAAAATACCTTCATCACTTCTGTCATCGAATTTGCCAAGATTTTCCTTTCCATTATTTAATACAAAACATTTGCATCCAAAGCACTTTAGATATGAGATATTAGGCTTTTTACCTTTTAGGAGTTCATATGGAGTCTTTTTAGGGATAGGTCTGATGAGTGCACGGTTGATGATGTAGCACGCAGTGCTTACAGCTTCTGCCTAGAAGTACTTAGGCATATTTTGTTCAATCAACATAGTTCTTGCCATTTCCACTAGCACCCTATTTTTTCTTTCAACAACACCGTTTTGTTGAGGAGTTTTAGGAGCAGAAAAATTATGGACAACACCATTTGTATTGCAGAATTCATCAAAATCAAAGTTTTCAAATTCTTTACCATGATCACTACGTACTGTAATGATTTTGAAATCTAGCTCATTTTGAATTCTTTTAAAGAAAATTGAAAATATTTTTAATGCATCATTTTTATATGCAAGAAAATACACCTAACAAAAACGTGAGTAATCATCCACAATGACTAAACAGTAGTACTTACCTCCCAGACTGGCAATACGGGATGGTCCAAATAAGTCCATATGTAATAACTGAAGTGGCTTTTGTGTTGAGACAACTTGTTTAGATTTGAAGGATGACCTGACCTGTTTTCCTTTCATGCAGGCATCACAGAGATGTTCCAGTTTGAAGGTTGTTTCAGGAAGACCTTTTACTAAGTTTAGTTTCAGAAGTTTGGACAGGATTTTTGTACTGCAATGCCCAAGTCTTCTGTGCCATAGCCAAGTATTTTCCTGTTGACTGGCCACTAAACAGATTTTGTGATTAGAATATTCATCAATGTAAAGTACATATACATTACCTTCTCTTTTTCCATGTAGAACTTTTTCAGAGTTGGAGTTGACAATTGAGCAGTATTTATTAGTAAAGTTAACTTTAAAACCATTATCACAAAGTTGACTAATACTCAGCAAGTTGTGTTTGAGACTCTGTACATGTAGAACATTTTCGATGCATAGTGAAGAGCTATTGCCAATTTTACCAATTCCAACCACTCTGCATTTGCTATTGTCACCAAGGATTACATTTCCATCTGATTGCTCTTGCAGGTGACTAAAGCATTTTATATTTCCTGTCATGTGTCTGGAGCAGCCACTATCCAGATACTATATGCTTTTTGTATGGCTGTCTTCCATATCCTTTTCCTGTAACAAGAAAATTAATGTTTAGGTACCCAAATTATTTTGGGTCCTAATGTGTCAGTCCTACTGGTTCCTTTTGGAACCCAAATTATTTTAATTTTATTTGCATTCTTTTTATACCAGCAGGAATTTATGTTATGCCCTTTCCTACCACAGTGAAAGCATTTTATGAATGGAGTTGAAGACTAAGATTTGTCAGCATCATACTCACTATAGTATACATGGCTATATTTTTTGCTGACTTGAGGAGGGAATACTTACAGTGCCTTGATGCGTATCTGTGTATGATGGCTCATCATTTATTTTAAAATATTGTTTACCACGGTAGCTGCCAGTATGTGTAATCATGCTGGTCTGCATGTAGCCAATGCCTTCCTTTCTGAATGTTCTTCTCTGTGCTCCTAACATGACATCTAGCTTATCTTTACCTTTTAAAAACCTTGCTAGGGATGCTTGTAAATCATTGTTCTTAGCTAGCAGATTTTGAACATTTTCCTTCAAGGCCGTGTTGTCATGGAACAGTGTCTGATTTTCTTCTTGTAGTACAATCTCTTTTCTGAGCATATATTATAATCATCCATGAAGGGTCTGAAGTTTGGTATGGTTGGATAGGATAATCTATCCACTTCCCTACTTAGAACTTCATTTAGTTCTTCAAGTTCTGAGATTCTTTCTGTCATATCTTTGGTAGTGACATGATTTGAGTTACTAGCTTCATGCTCACTTATTTTAACACGAAGTTTTTTCAATAATTTGTACCAAACGATTGTTCTCAATATGTAGGGTGCACAATCTAGAGTTCATTTGGTCATAGTCAGCATGCAAGGTATCCTTGTTGGCATCGGTCTTATTATCTAAGGCAATTTTCAGGGTGAGTATCTCTTTGTTTAATTTGTTATTCTCTTCTTTTAGTTCATGCATGCATACTCTTATAGTATTTCTATCAGTTTTTGCATCAAGATATTTTGCATGTAATTCATCAAACACATTTTGAACATCTTCATCAGTGTCACAGTCAGAAGAATTTACCTCACTTGGATGTTCGCTGTCAGCCATCAGACAGAGATTGATCTTGCATCGAATTTTAGCTTCAGTCTGCTCGCTTTCTTCTGATGATGTATCATCTTCATCACTCCAAGCTGCCATAGCTTTCTTTTTCCTTGAGTCATTTGCTCTGGTTCTTCTTAAAAGAGGGCATTCATTTCTGAAATGTCTTGGTTTATTGCAGTGATAGCAATTTCTTTCAGAATTGTCATCTTCACGCTGGAATTTTTCATAGTTTCTTCTTTTCTTGAACTTGTTCTTCCGTAGTAGATTCCTGAGCCTTTTGTTAGCAATGCAATATCTTTTTCATCATTTGAGGAGAATTAAAATACCTGTTTTTCTAGCTTTTCAAGGCAATTCCTTCAGGTCGGTCATTAGCATTTTTCATGAGAGTTTCTTGGCCATTAACTTACCTATGAGCTCATCAAGTGTGATCTGAGGGAAGCTGGGGTTTTCTTCAATTGCATCAACTTTGGATCCAAATGTAGGTAGTACAGCTCTAAGTATTTTCCACTTGAGTTCTTCTGGCTTAAATACTTTTCCTAAATTTTTCAAGGGGTTTATAATGTTAGTGGATCTAGTGTACATTTGAGTAATTGTCTCACCTTTGTTCATTTTAAAATTCTCATAATCATGCATGAGTAGGTTGATCCTGGTCTCTTTAAC
Source organism: Acanthochlamys bracteata (assembly GCA_019914995.1). Classification (NCBI taxonomy): domain Eukaryota; kingdom Viridiplantae; phylum Streptophyta; class Magnoliopsida; order Pandanales; family Velloziaceae; genus Acanthochlamys; species Acanthochlamys bracteata. The sequence goes on along the minus strand of CM034132.1, from coordinate 3,969,792 downwards.
CTGGGTGGTGCCTTCATGTGTCACTTTCAGTTGATCCCAAATTTCCTTGGCAGTGCTACATGAGCAAATGCGGTTGAACTCATTTGAGTCAAGTGAGCAGTATAACAAGTTCATTGCCCTGTCGTTCAATGACATTGCTCGGTTGTCTTCGTCAGTATACTCGTTTTCAGGCTTGGGAATGGTTGCCTTCTGTATTGGTTTTGGTGGGTATGATTGGTCTATCTCGAACAATTTTCCATAGCATGTAGTCTTGAGCTCGTATAAAGATCGTCATCTTTGTTTTCTAATATCCGTAGTTGGTTCCATCAAACAGAGGAGGTCGGTTTGATGACCTGCCTTCAAAAGCAATAGGAACTAAGTTAGCCATTAGGAGATCTTTATCTCAGGTGGTTAAACCTTTGAATTTGAGGCCCGATCTGATACCACTTGTTGTTCAAACCTACATATATAACTCAAGAGGGGAGGGGTGAATTGAGTTATAGATAAATAAAACTTTTTCCAACAAATTAGTTTACGTTTAGTCGACGGTGCTCAGTCAGAGAACTAGAACAGAGTGTTTAGTATGAAGTGACTGATTTTAAAGAAAATTCTCAATTAGAGAACAATCAAAATAAGGTGTGCTGCTACACAAATATTTAACGTGGTTCGGCAAGTGAATTGTCTACGTCCACGACCACTCAACTTGAGTGAGCTTAACTAATCTCAAGTGCAGAACTACAACATCTTACCACAGTGCTATGATAAGCACAACTCTGTTAGCTCACTTGTCAATCTGAACCGATAGCAGTTACCCAGAGTATTTCTTATTGTAGAGCTTACACTTATAACACAAATTACCCTATCAGCAAAAGTGATGTAGATAAAATCAACTAAGAAAAACTCAGTGATCCTATCCTAATCTATCCCGCAAGTGTACGGTTGTCGTCTACCGTATAGCAGATAACGAGTTTGTTCCATAGAGATTGTTGTTAACTTTAATTCAAGATTTTAACTAACAAAAGTTGTGTTTGTAAAAGCGAATCAAAAGTGTACGAGGACTAAGATGAAAAGTAATGTATAGATCGAGAAAACAGGTATGCAAACAACTGGAGTTTTAGAATCCACTACTAATGCCTCTAATTTAATCTTTAAATAAGTATGATAATAGATTATGATAATTGTAAAGACTTTGTATCTAACACCTTGGTCCAGTTCTTAGATACGATTTCTAATTATGATTTTAACTTTGGTCTAGTATAAAATCACCTATCGCTAGTGATATTCTAACTCCTTTTTTAGAAATTACTAACGATGCATTAGGTTCTGCGAAATCATAAATTATGTAGTTACATTCACTTTGGTCCAGTAAATATTAACTACAGTTATTAATCCTGTGATTCGGAAATTTTGCTCCGATTGGTTCTCGCAAACACAATTAATATAATAATTTAGATATCAAACTCAATGTTAATCATGCATGCAAATTTAACATCTAAACATCCTTTCAAACAAGAATTAATAAACTCACATAAAATCAACAATCCATACATCACATAATATTCAAGAAATAAATTAAATTTATTCGGGTTTCATCCTAACTCCAGTTTAGAGAATTTAGCCACTCATATTAATATTACACACAATAATATTATATGAAAAATAAAACATGAGAAAAAGAAAAGAAAGCAAATCTGAAGAATTTTTCGTCTCTTAATCTGATCTTCCTTCTGTCTCTCGTTCGGCTCTCTCTAGGTTTTCCGTTGGCTCTTCGATGCTCCTTCGATGGCTCTTCATTGCTCCTTCATTCACCTCTTTTTATAGTAAAACTTTCTCCCACAAAATTAGGCAAAAAAATATCTTCAGGATCTTCGGATTAGATTTGATATGCTATATTTGATGCTAAATCTTTGATTTAGATTTGATTTGTCAAATGCATCAATGATGTTCGCCGTTTGATATTTCCTCCCATGATTAGCTCTTTTATTTTATTCCTTCAATAATTTGCTTCTTTATTCACCTATACTTCACAAAATAAAATAAAATAAATTAATTCATATTATGAATAAAATTTTAATAAAAATCTAATATTTATTATAATAATAAGATATAATAAATATGTATCATTACATATTATTAAAAAGCTTCCTTATTATTAAAAAGTTTCCTTAAGCTATTCGCTTTCAAGTGCAAATGCACTTACACACATTTGATGAAGTTTAAAATACAGGTTGAAGCACTGAATCTATCTCACATTTTCAGTTTACAGAGTGAGTGAAGTGAGATGATCAAAATGGAAGCTTGAAATGAAATTTCTTAGGTTCTTGACTTCAGTAGGAGCAGAGATATCTTAGGTTCTTAGAGAGAAATTTTTGGCCTTTTTGCTCTCCTCTTTTCCAGCTCAGATTTCCATCTTTTATATGTTTCTTCTTCACAGGTTGGTTGCCGTTTTAAAATTCCCGTTGCCTTCCTTCTTCCCGACCTTCAAGGTGATGAAAATTTGCCCGTTGAGCTGCTTTGAGTGATGGCCGATTTTGGAGTGACAGTGTCTCTACCGGATCAAGCATTTAATTCACCCACCCTTGAAAGTGATTTGATGTATATGGTTGTAATTAATGCTCGCAGGTGGCAAAGCGCGCCTCTTTTTCTCTTTGTTTGAAAATTTGATTTTATGGATGTATTGTTGTGTTTCAGTGCAAGTGGGTCTGATTAGATTTTGACACGTTGTTGTAGCTATTCTTTGTATTAAACACCATTGCAGTCGACTGCTGTTTCCTGTTAATTTCTTCTGAACATGCTAGGTGATTTCTGTTTCTTCATTCGTCAGTGAGCTTTTTCCTATATAATAGCTGGCTGTGTGGTGACTAAATTGTGCTGGTGCTAACAAAATCCTGTAAAGCTAATTTCAATAGCTGAGATTAAATCATTTGCATTTTATATACAATAATTCTTCATTTTTGTGATCATCAAAATATATTTCAATATGATACAACAAAATATTTATATGCTTCTTTGAAAAGGTACAAAAAGAACTTGGCCTTAATATCTGTTCAGTAATGAATGATCATGGTAAAGAATTTCAAAATTTTTATTTTGATAAATTTTATAATACAAATAGTTTAACCCATAATTTCTCTGCATTTATAACTCTCCAACAAAATAGTATTGTTGAAAGAAAAAATAGAGTGCTTATAGAAATGGCTAAAATTATATTATCAAAATAGAATTTGTCTAAATATTTCTAGGTTGAAGTAGTCAGCACTGTATGTCATATTATTAATCGAGCACTCATTCGGCCACTTCTTAAGAAAAACTCTATATGAACTTCTAAAATTAAAACCCCCAATATTATTTATCTAAAAACATTTGGTTGTAAATATTTTAGACTAAATAATGGTAAAGATAATATTGAAAGTTCGACGCAAATAGTGATAGAGGTATTTTTCTTTGATATTCCTCTACATCAAAGGCATATAGAGTTTTTAATAAAGGAACTATGATTGTTGAAGAATCTGTGCATGTCATATTCAATGAAACTAACAATGGGTCAAGAAAAGATTCAGAATTAGATGCAGGGTTAGAAGAAAAAGATTTATATCCAATAGCAGAAATATAAAAAATTTTATGGAAGCAGACAGCTGATGAACAGCCAGCTGAAATGATAACTGAGAACGAACAAGTCTTAGAAGTCTGCCTGATCATATACAAATCAATGAACCAATTCCCAGAACATTCAAGCATAGATCTAGTCATCCACAGGAAAAGATATTAAGTGAGGTAAATGAAGATATACGAGTTAGATCTCAATTGAAAAATAGCTTTATGGAATATTCTACAATTGTAAAATTTTGAGCCTAAACGCATATATGATGCTTTAAAAGATAACTCATAAATTATTGCTATGTAAGAAGAATTGAATCAATTTGAAAGAAACAATGTATGGGATCTAGTTAAGAAACTACAAAATAAATCCATCATAGGAACTAAATGAAAATTTAGAAATAAAATGGATGAAAAAAGCAAATATCATTAGAAATAAAGTTAGGTTGGTGGCTAAATAATACAATCAGGAAGAATGCATTAATTTCTATGAAACATATACTCCTGTTGCACGTCTTGAGGCGATCAGAATATTAATTGCATTTGTCTATTGTAAATATTTTAAACTCTTTCAAATAGAGTTAAAAGTGCTTTTCTAAATAGCTTTTTAAATGAAAAAGTATATGTTGAACAATCTCCTGGTTTTGAAAAATTTAAATTTCCACATTATGTTTATAAACTGAACAAAACATTCTATGGTCTGAAACAAGCTCTCAAGGCTTGGTATGAGTGATTAAGTGCCTTCTTGATTGAAAAAGGCTTCTGCCGATATAAGATTGATATAATATTATTTACTCTATATGAAGAAAATGATATCTTAATTGTTCAAATTTATGTTGATGACATAATCTTTTGGTACAACTAATGAAAAATTGTGTAGAAAATTCTCTGAACTAATGCAACAAGAATTTGAAATGAACCTTATGGGGAAACTAAACTACTTTCTTAGCTTACAAATTAAACAAATGAAGAATGTCATCTTCATAAATTAGAGTAAGTATGTTAAAGATTTGATCAAAAAATACAGCATGAAAGGAAGTAAGGAAATAAGCACTCCAATGTCCACTTCATTAGCTAAATAAAGTTGAAAAATGTAAACCAATTGATCAAAAATTATATAGAGATATGATTGGATCTCTCTTATATCTAACAACCAGTAAGCTAGACATTCAATTCAGCGTGTATTTGTGTGCAAGATTCAAAACGATCCTAAAGAATCCCACGCGAGTGCTGTAAAATGAATTATTAGGTATCTAATTGGAACTAAAGAACTAGAACTATACTATTTCAGAGGATGTGAGTTTAATTATATGCTTATGATGATGCAGATTTTAGTGGATGTAAGCTTGATAGAAAAAGTACAAATGGTTTTTGTCAGTTTCTAGGAAGCTGCTTAATATCTTGGTGCTCAAGGAAGCAATCATCAGTAGCTATGTCCATTGCCGAAATAGAATATGTAGCCGCTAGAGACTGCTGTGCTCAGGTACTCCGGGTTAAACAACTCTTAGACTTTGGCTTTGATTTTAAAAATGTGCCTACATTCTATGATAACAGTAATGCTATTAATGTAACCAAAAATCCCATTCAATATTTATGCACAAAGCACATTGATTTATGACATCATTTTATTAGAAAATATGTTGAATATAATAATATAATTTTAAATTTTGTCGACTTTGAAAATTAACTTGCTCATGTCTTTACTAAACCTCTAGGATTTGAATCCTCTTCCAAAATTTGTCATGAGTTAGGCTTGTGCCTCATGTGATTTATTCTGTCCTACATTAAGCACTCAGTCAGCCATCTAACCGTTGGCTGCATTCCTTTGAACGACCAAGATCTATTTTTTTTTAAAATTTGTATTTCATGAGTTAACATATCATAAGCAGCTGACACATCATAAGCTTGGTAATATCAATAACTGACTCGTTATAAGACTAGCAGCGTCGCTAGTTGACTCATCACAAGCTGCTCAGTCAGACCGCTTCCTTTTATTTCCTCTACGTCTCGAAACCTCAAAAATCCATCTTTCTAGAAACCCTAGCTCTGAAACCTCTCCACCTCCTATCTTGAAATCGCCTCAATTTCCTCCTCTCTTAACAATAGCAAGGAAAAGTTAGAAGTCATAGTCAAAAAATCTCAAGACTGCAGATGATGGATCGAAAAAGTTCTTCGAAAAGAAACAATTTAAACAATATAAGCGGCGACTGACAACTCCGATTCTGCCACCAGCACGTGTAAGCTTCGATGACTTCAACTATTTCGGCTTGGAAGTAGAAAAATTATTGGAAGCTCAAGGCTGGATAAATTTCAACAATTTGCCGGGAAAATACTACGAAGACTGTGTTCGAATATTTTATGCGAACTTAAAGGAGATCCAAGGAAGATCCTATGCCCTTCGATACTTCTACTTCTCCAAACAAGCATCTCTCTAAGACAAGCACTCATGAACAAGGAAGATCACCTGTCTCTCCAAAATTGTCTAAGATGCCAAACATTGCAGCTAACTCCACTAAATATGATGACTTGCCAACTACAGTCGATGAAGAACCAGCTTAATCAATGCCTGCCAAACTAGCTGAATCAGTATTCTCAAAGGTAGTGGTAGCTGATATTCCTCCTCTTGTTCCAGATGCATTTCCAAAGGTAATCCCAGAGGCAATTGCAGAAGCAGTTCCAGAAGAAACCATTCAACCTATCTCTATTATTCCTCCTCCCGCTCCTACCCAAGCTACTTCATCCCAACCCTCACACACACACAGCTCCAATCTGCCTCCCAAATGTAAAAATATTAAGCGAAAAGTCCACAAATCTGTTTTCAGCTCTGCACCACCTGAAGACGGAGATGTTGTAGTGCTGCCACAGTCAGCTCCTGCCAAACCCAAACATTGTCCTAGGCCTCCTGGTTGCAGAACCTCCACCCGTCGCAAAACTACTAACTGCATATCATGACTAGATTTTCTGTGTACTTCTCTGTTTGAATTTTCTGGTTGTTGTTCCTTTAATTTGTTCTAACTCTATTATCTCCTTACTGCTCTATTAGTGCTATTTGGTTTAAGTAGACTACTATTTTTTTATTCTCTTCTTTTTGAGATGACAAAAAGGGAGAGAAGACAGAATTACAGAATTATAGAATTATTGTCTATATTATGCATACGGCTTGTTGGCCAAAAAAGCCACAAAATACTTGATATTACAGGTATAAGAAAAATGCATATGTTGAGGGGGAGCTATACACAGATAAATTAAAGGGAGCTATATATAAACAAGTATAATTTATTTTATATGGACCATGTGAAAGAAAGAAAAAGAATTCTCTATCTTAATTCTAATAGTATATTTGATTAGGATTATTTTAGCATACATAAATCAATAGTTCTTAATTATTTTATCATCATAAAAAATAGGGAGATTGTTGGAACTCCCAAAGGCTGATTTTGATGATAACAATAAATTAAGAATTATGTTTTATGATTTAAATTGGACAGATAAGTTGAAATCAAGTAGACAATAAAGCAGGAATTAATGAAACAGGTCTATCCTACATCCAGCAGACAACAAGCCGGCTGTGTCAACCAAAGTCACCAAACAACCAGCCGTTCAGCTACTGAATATATAAGACTTTTTTCTTATAACATACAAAACAGAAGATCGGGTCCCTTAACGAGGTTCTTGCTCAAGTTTTTATTTCATAATCTTACAGACATATATATTACTAAAGCAGAATACACATATCATATTGTACAAGATCTACAATGAGCCAACCATCATCCTTATTCATAAGAAAACTCAAGTTCAACATTCAAAAAGAAAAGCAAGAAAACACTAAACTTAACAAGAAACAACTAACAGAGTTAAGCTGTTGGAGTCAACCTCGTTTAAAGCAGTCAACTTAGTAAGAATCAGCAAACCAAGGGAAGCCAACTCAGCTGGAGAAATTTGAAAAAGACAACTCAACTGAAACAATTTAAGATTGCAGGTGAAAGTTTTAAATTGCTTTCATCGTTACATTTAATGCCAATGAAAAATTTGCACTAGATTAGCCAAAAGAAATCGTGAAGCAGCTCATTAACCACTAAACAAATCTTTATCTATGTTTTGAAATTCGCCACTACACAAAGACACCAACTGAATTTTTTTTTCAACAGGAAGAACCATCCACCTGCAAAAACAAAAACAGAAAAGCAGAAAAGTTGAAGAAAAGAAGGCAAGATTTTTTAGCCAAAAAAAAAAAATAAATCAAACTTACATTACATCGACTCAAACCTTTCAAGTGAAGAAACTTATCTTGCTGCCAATCACTTACTAAGCATCATCTTCAGCAATAATTTTGATCATCTCAACTGAAAAATTTTAAGATTATTTACTTACATTGAAATAGATCCTGTTCTTAAACTTGCTCTTTCAATTCTCTTGTAAACATGTGTTAGAGTGCTCGGTGCACTTGTTAAAGAAGCTCAGTTGAAGTTTAGAGAAAGTTTTAGACTTTGTAGTAAGGCTAGTGTGTGAGCCAGTAGGACTATAGTGTCCAGTAGGCTGTGACGAGTTGTCTTTGTGAACAAACTCTTAAGAATAAGTTTTGTGCTTGGTGAAGCACTTTGCTCTTGGTGAGTATAGCTTGTTAAAAGTCTAGCGAAGTTTTGACTCCTGTGATAGAGCATCCGTAGACGTAGGCAAAGAAGTTTGTCGAACCATGTAAATACTCTGAGGACTTTTACTTTAACCTAGATAGCCATAACAACTATATAGTAATAATCATTGCCTGTAGGATACAAGACTACGCACAGTCGACTAAAAACTTATTATCTGTAGGAACATTATTCTTACTAAAAATTTTTATTTATCAACTCAATTCACCCCTCCCTATTGAGTTGATCTTGCAAGAGATTCAACATTTACTAAATAGTATTCCTAATAATCCAGTTTTAAAGACTCTTTTTTGAACTATGGATTGAAGAAAACCTAGTTTAAAACACTTGCATATTTGGGTTGACATGCAGAAATTAGAATTTATAATCTATATGAAAAAAAACTGGATGAAAGAATAATTAGTAATTTTTTCATTAATTATCTAGAAAAATAAAAATGGTATAGATTTTATTGTCATAAATATAGCACGACAATTGTTGAACCGGAAATGCTAGATTTGTTGAAAATGTTGAAGTCAATGGGGGTGGAGAGCCATCTAAAGTGGAAATTCAAGAGGTTAGAGTACAACTTTCTTTTTCCACCTTTATAATAGTTTTGAAACTATTTAACAGCTTATAGGAATAACAAATAAATGATACTTCTAATACTGACTTTAATGTAGATAAACCTATAGTAAATGAGTCATAAGAAATAGCATTAAAAAAATCTTAAAAATAAAAGAAATTCGCTATTTCGAATGATTATGTGGTTTATTTACAAGAGTTAGATTTAGACTTACGTGTAGTTGATAATTCAGTTTCATTTTCACAAGCAATTGGAAGTGCCAATTATTCTAAATGGATAGATGCCATGAAAAATGAGCTAAAATCTATGCAATATAATGAAGTCTGGGAACTTATTGAATTGCGGAAAATATAAATGTATTGGGTGCAAATGAGTTTTGAAAACCAAAAGCGACTCAAATGATAATATCGAGCAATATAAGGATAGACTTGTTGTTATATTCAAAGAAATGGTATTGATTATAATGAAACATTTTCTTCAGTTTCGAAAAAAGACTCATTCATAATAATCATATCTTTGGTAGCTTATTATAATTTAGAGTTACACCAAATAGATGTGAAAACTGTCTGTTTGATTAGAAATTTAAATGAAGAATTATATATGCATCAACCTGAAGCTTTGTTGGTTGAAGGAAAAGAACGGTTGGTGTGTAATCTTAAGAAATCAATATACGAACTTAAACATGCTTTCCAACAATGACATCTTAAATTTAATGATACTATCACTTTATTTGGATTTAAAGAAAACACTTTTAATTGGTGTATATATGTAAAGTCAGTGGGAGAAGGATTACATTTTTAATCCTATACGTTGATAATATCTCGTTTGCATCAAATATCTTGATCTATTACATGAGTTTAAGAAATTTCTTTGTAAAACTTTGAAATGAAAGATATGTGAGAGGCAACTTATGTGATCGAAATTGTTCTCGAGATTGATCACAAAGATTGTTAGGGTTGTCTCAGAAAGCTTATGTTAATAAAGTTAAGAGAGATCTGGAATGAAAAATTGCTCGTTAAGTGTTGTTTAAATTCAAATAGGTGCCAAATTCAGTTTTCTTCTTTAGAATCTTTTGCCAATAAAAGATGGGTAATGAATGTAATCTCTATAAAAGATAGATCTTACTCCTCTCCTTCTCTAACAAGATGTAAAGAATTTTTCATCATCTAAAGTTTTCTTCTTTAGAATTAAAAAGAGCTTAAGAGGGAGAAATCAAGTTTTCCAAAAAGCAAATAATTGGTTCAAGAAAAATATTATGAATCAAGATATGTTTCTCTCTCATTTAAATTTATTGAAAAAATAATTGAGTTTATAGATATTAAAATTATGATCTATGTTAAGTTGAATATTAAATAGAATCAAGAAAATTTCTAACACATCTCTCTGCACCAGAACATCTCAAAATTTTCCACATACTCAAGACACGTTAACAGTCTTTCCTCACGAAATTCAAACAACACAAGTTACCTAATCCAACAGTAAACTTCCTCTCCAATCCACAATCAAACACAAATTCCCTTAAACCACTTACGCCGAAAGAAGCCCAGTTACCTAATAACTTCTCCCTATATCTTCCATTTGCAAAAGATTAAGACAGTATGCATAACACAACAAAGCGCAACAAAAGTAGCATCAACAACAACATCAACTACATGAACCACAAGCAATGCCAACTAAATCAACGACACAACTATGACAACGACATTCACAACAATAACGATAGCTCATCACAACATTGCTTCTCTGCTATAGTTCCGGCAATGAAGTAAGGCGCGTCCAATGAGAATGAAACTAGCCCCAATTTTAGCGCAGTACTCTTGGTACATGCCATGACAGAGAAACTCTTCTGACCTGAAACTATTTTCTTAGACTCAAATCAATCATAAGATTGATTGCAAGAATAAAATAGAACAACGATAATAATGGAAGCAACCAAGAAGAAAAAGCTTAGAATGTCGGAGATTGTCGGCATCAGGTTGCATGACAGGCTAAGTTTTCTATGAACATTCTAGAGATTCTATCCTAATTTATCATGCAAGTGCACGGTTGTTATCTATTACATAGCAAAAGACGATTTCAATTGATATGGACCGTAGCTAAACTAACTTAAAGCAATCTTATAGAATATTATGAAAGATTACTAATCAAAATTTCAATATGTATGAAAATAAAAATATCAAGCAAATAAATATGAGTTTTTTCTTCAGAAAACATAGGTGATAATACCTACAATTTTTTTCTTTAGAAAATCCATGACTATTGTCCTTTGCTTGAATCTTTAAACAAGAGTGATTTTATTATTAACTAATATGAAGATTTCGTATCTAATACCTTATTCTAGTCCTTAGATTTCAATTATGATCATAATTTTTATTCAATAAAATCATATATTTATAATCTATTCTGAATTTTTTCACTTTATGATTAAATAGGAGATACATTAAAACTTGTCAAATCAGAAATCATACAATTGCATTAACTTTTATCCAAAAATTAGAAATTATATCTATTAATCCTATGCTTTTTAATTGTTGTCCAATGGGTCATTGCCAACACTATTAGTCAAAAGTTTTAGAATTCAAACTTAATGTTGACCAAATAATTAAACTCAAAATCTAAATTTTAATTAACAAGAAGATTAAAAACTCATAAGTCATTTAATAATTATTCAACATTAGATGTTTAGAAACTCAAACAAGTTCAATTAGAATTTCATCTAAAATCCCAATAAAGAGTAGCTTAGCTACCCATACTGGTATTACAAATAGCAAAATCAAATAAAATAAGTATTAGAGAAGAAAGAGCGAATTCAGAAGTACTCGTCTTCCAATTGATCTATCTACTGTTGAAGTTTTCTGTCTAATCTATCTCGTCTCCTCTGTGCTCTTTGTTGGTTGTAGGTATCCCACACTACGACTCTCGTTCCTCTTATCTGTAGTAAATTCCTCCCGGCTTAGCAAAGAAATACACTTCACATCTAAGACTGAAAAGAAAAAAGGAAAGAAAAGAAAATTTCCTACTCGAGTTTTGGGTAGCGTCTAAAGGAGATTTGCCGTGCGAAAAAGATCTACTCGTAAGAGAGCTAACTACGGGTGAAGTCCTGTTGGAGTTTTGCTACACGTGATCGGCTAGGACTCTTAGAAGTAGATATGTAAATAAGGGACAACTAAATAAGTTGGCCCGTAGCTCGCATAAACTGCTCGATTAACTATTCGTTAGCCTATGAAGGATGACATGATCAAGGTGATCCAATTTGGTCCTTCGAGGAGTATAGAATCGATATTGTTGGCTGGGCGGCGACTCGCCCGCCCTATTACTGTTTACTTTTATCATTCAATGTTGATCTTTGACCTGATCAAAGTCAACAATTGACTGGTCTGTATAGAAGTTAGTTGAATTTTAAAAAATAAAAAATGATATGCTAAACGTTAGCCGACCTTAGTCAATGATTAGTAGATCGTTACTGTTTAACAATGATCATAATTAATAGTTGGCAGTCAGATGCTAACAGTCAGTAATGCTAACTAGCAGATCGGCAACGGCTTTCAATTGTTGGCATACCGCACCGTCAGCTGACGTCAGTTAACGATCACAAGGGCGCTAATGGTTACAAAACGTTGCTATTATTTTAAAAACATTTTGTTCAACACATATAAATACCTCTTATCTTACTTCAATTTAACACAATAAACCTTCATTTCTCATTTTCATTCAAATTCTCAAATTCACATTCTCTTTCTTACATTATTAGAAATCTTTATTTGTATTATTATTTTTTATTTCAAATGGATCCAAATATTCGTACTATTAATCTTAATATTGATTATGATGGCATGGACGATCAAAAATTTGGACTAGATAGATATTGCCCGTATGCAATAATGCATTATACAGAACATATATATGAGAACATGTTGGGAGAGCATAATGTATCATTGATTTAAAGTAACAATAATGTTTGTTTTAATTTTTAAACATTTGTTTGAGTTTGTTCAATCAAAGAAAAAGCTTCCCCCAACGATGCGACAAAACTACTCCAATTCCGAATTTTGAAATTAGTTCTGCTTCAACGTCAACAACAACAAAATTTCAAATGTCACACCTTCTGAAGTATAGAATTACTTCATCATCAAATATACAGTACAAATAATGATATTAAATAAAAAATGATGAGATATTTAAAAAAAGTTTCTAATTGCTAATCTTAGTGTTGGAACCGATATTTAATAATTCAGGGTAAGAAATATTCTGTGAAAAAATGAATCACAAAAAAGTTTTCACAAACTCAACTTCAATTCAGTATATACAGTTTGGTAGTAGTTGGTCCTATGATCTTAATATAGTTAGGAAATTTCTAACTTTATGATTTTTCATATGAGTTTACTTATTAATATTGGTAAGTCATGTTTTTTATCAAAATATTAAATGAGTATATTGCCATAATTTCAAAAGTTAGTAGAGTAACTGTTAATGTGATATTGTTGCTTATTGTAATAAAATGCGTACTATATTAAAATCTAAATTAAGTTCATAGTATTTTTTCTATTGTATTAACATTGATATTTGGAGATATAGAGTTAAAAAAATATATTTAAAATTTTTTTACACATTATTTAAATTCGTAATGGGTTATGAAAAAAGTATTATTAGTTTTGACTTATTAATTGTACACATAATGTTAAAAGTATCTCTAAGCGTATTATAACAGTAGTAAAATATTTTGGTATAATCAACCGCATTATCTCCATCACTGATATTTGGTACTTCAGCCAACACAAAAGCGATTCGATTTTTTAAGATAGAGTTAAGCTCATACATACATGAGTGAAAGTTTTTTACATCAATGCATATTATTAATTTAATTGTGCAATCAATTATGAAGCTCATACTTAGTTGTATTTTTTGTTTACTAATTCAAAAAAAATTTTAACTGAATTTAAGAGGTATTGTATAGCTGAATGTTCAAAGTTCCTAAAATTCAACCTTTATAAGATGAATTCCACTACTCATTATACAAAATCAGAATGCTTTCGGTTGTTAGGTCGACTTTTGTTAATTTCAGGTCGTTGCAAGAATGTATATTCAGGACAATGATAGAATAAAACAGTTTTTTTGAAAGAAACATTCAGTCATTGAAGACAAGGAATGTTTTTATATCAATCCTTTTGGAAGAGGTATGTTATTCCAGTTGCTTGAAAAACTAAAGAACCTAGACCTTGAAAGCCCCGTTTGGCTTAGCATTCCTCAAATGCTGCTTTTTAATTTTCTATTTTATATTTTTTAATACATATTTTATAAGTATTTAAAAAATTTATTTAAAAATTTAAAAAGTGTAGAAAAATACTACGTATTCAAATTTTTTTATTACATATTTTTATTATTTTTTGAAATAAAAAATAAAATTTATTTATTAAAAAAAATAAAAATATTTTGTATTTTAAAAAAATTCTATTTCATAAGCACTCTCAAACGCTCTCGAAGTATATATGGCTAACCTTAGGCGATGAAACATGAGCTTGAATAAGTTTTAAAAGCCGCTATTCCTGTATACCAAGTTAGAAACACCTCATAGAGGAGGTTAGACACATAACTGAGCTAGAGTTGAAAGCTGGAAGAGCAACCATCATGGTGTCCCCGCCATTTCTTTCTACGTCAGAAACTGAAATGGTGCGAAGGAAGCAAGCAGTGCTTATCTGTTCCGCTGCTATGTTCTCTTTTCTATCCATTAACTAGCAAAGAATTAACATTACAAAGTGGCGTTTGGAGTCGCCAAAGGTTGACCTACATAAACGGTAGCTAAAGAGGATAAATATAACGCAGCTGCGGCGATTCGTTTGCCCATGGAGCAGAAAAAAGAATAGAAGAAAGTGGTTGCTGTTGAAGTGGAAGTACGGATTCATTTGATTTGGTATATTATATTCATTCATCTCTAGATCTTCATATGAAAGAATAATCAAGTCTGAAAAAGAAAGTTTTTTTTAACTTTGTTTTACAACTGTTATTGTGGTTGAACAACCATAACCATTTAAGTATGTTCATTCTGTTTCTCATAAAGATAAAAAATATATAATGATAATAATTGTTATTCAAACTACTAAAAGAAACCTCCATTTTCTTGAAAGGTTTTCACTAAACTTTTTAAACAGAATATAAATTTAGCAAATACCTACTGTTGCTTCACTGAGTGCATCACTCCTTGTATTATTCATCCTTTAAAATCCGTAAAGAGACAGAAAATCAAAGCATGGCCCATTGTACATTCAAAAAATTGCAACTCAATAAAGTTTCTCCAGACAAAGTAGAGCAACTTCGTTTAAACAAATTTTTTTTAAAAATTTGTTTTTGTCTATCTTTATTAGCATAGCAACACACTCATGCACACCAACTCTATCATGAGAAAAGAATAATGCAGAAGTTCATGCGTGTTGATAGTAGCTATTAAAAAGACTACTAAAGCCATGCTGCACCAACGCGTTCTTGACAAAGACCTAGTAAAATATAACAAGATAGATTCTCTTCTAGAGTTGATTGTTTTGATGTTTGATTTGATTATACACTTACCCAGTACTACGCCAAAGATTTCAATACATGCAACTGCAAGTCCTGCTATTCTTCATATTTGTATTCGTACCCCTATAGAAGAAATAAGGGTAAAACTTTAAGGAATTCATCAAGTTTCAAGGATATAGAGGAAAATCCTTCTAACATTCTAGTATTTGCTGATTAACGTTACTTCTAGTATTTGCTGCATATATATATTATATATATATACGAAATATTATCATTTATATGTCTTGTTAAATGTGAAGTAAAAACAGCATGCTCCTGGATATGAATGGTTGATGAAAAAAATCCAATAGTCATTGCTCATTCTGGAAACGGCGGTAGTGGCGCATAAGAAGTTCTTAAGTCCAAGGTGGAAGAATCTAACGTCCTTCCGCACTGTCTTTGATTATCTGCATGGATATATATATGCATAACAGTCATAGCTTGCTAAGATGCATTTCCTAAGCAGCACCCATTACACGAAAGAAAATATTATAAATTTTCTTGTATATATTATCAAAAGTTGTCAAACTAAACAACCGTTGAATATCAATCATTTGATAAGGATATGTCAGGGCACTAAAATATGTATTCCTTCATATATATAGGTTCTTTCATGATCATATGAAACCTCGTATCTGCTAACTTGGCCAACTAGTTAGTAGCATGGCGATGGCAATAACCAGACAATTTCTCATATTTGCTCTTCTAATACTACTTGTTGGATGCTTTTTCCAATCCCATGCGGAAGCGCGGCTGATGCAAAACAAGTACACCTTCTACCATGGTCAGACTAAAGCAAAGAGTATGATTGAAAGTTGGAGACCACGTAGAATAATGATAACACGTTTTGATGAGCACAAGAGAGAGGTACCTGGAGGTCCAGACCCTGCGCACCATGGCATGCCACCATCGATACACTAAATAAGACTACTAGCTCGACTAGCTGGTTGAGTCGTAGCAGGATCTGATAATAACTTGATTTTGATTTCATGTAGCGCAAAGAAAAGAGTTACGGCATGCAGATTGCTCAAACTTGATAACCATCAAGTATTTGTGGTGATGACTTACTACAATCCTACCTACCAAGTTCTTTTAGGATTTTATCGTCGTCACTGTTTCAGAAACTGAAGTGTAGCTTTACAAGAATATATTCCATTGTGTTTCTCTGAACTCAGATGTCTCCAAAACTAAGAGACATCAAATAATTCTTTGTGTGCGTGTGAGTGTGTGTGCGTGCGTGCATTCCTTCATAGTATCAGATATACATGTACTGGTAGTTCTTTTACTGTGTTGTAAACTACTATTTGATAGCAGATACTGGAGTAACAATTTGAATATTCTGTCAGAATAGATTTCGATTGGAGTTGGAACATTTTCTCCTTACTTTTCAAGGCATCTCAACTGAAATCAGAGAACTTGTTTGTGTTCATGTCCGCATGCACCAAAGTCGAAAGGAAAAAGCTTGACCACTTTTTAAGTCCGTCGATGGAAGAGATACGGTTAGTGCTCATGCAACACGTGACCATACAGCAAGCCTCTGGTTAGTGCCTGTTGCTTTCTAGGAATGTCAGTTTTAATATTGGAAGATTTGAAGACAAGGCAGGTGTTGATTGCATTTCTGTGTTACACCACAAAGTACACATCTAACCAATAAACTGACGTACATAAAAGAAAATAACACAATTGGAGAAGAGAACCCAGAATAAAAGTGAAGCACAGAAAGCATGAAAGTCGATTAGTCCAGCAGATATGAAGTAGTAATTATATACAAATATCGTTCAAGGCAGAAAAGCATGGAATGTTTGCGCTATTTTTGGCTCGGAAAATCAAAAAGTTTTGCACCATTCGTTAGCTTCTACTGCCATATATATTGTGACAGGCTTATATTTTTTTTTAAATCATGCGACACTTAGTCACACTCTTTAATAGCTAAGTGAGTCTTATTTTCACTATCTAAGAAAGCAAAAGACTTGATAGGCTAAAAAAACTTAAGAAAAAAGAGAAACAACATTTGAAAGGAAGCCTTTGGAAAAGCAGCGCAGATTAATTTAATCGGACGGTAAAAAATACGAGTCTAAAAATTCTTACCAAAAATATATACAAATTATCTCCATTTCTAGAATATCTTTCATAATCCCAAAATATTTTGATTATTTAGAGCATTCTAAACTATTCTAGAACAACATAAACAAAACCCACGTTCCTAAGGCAAAAAGGGGTGAGAAAAATATCATAAGAAGTCGTACCGTGATATTGTTGCTTACCTATTCTGTAATATTCTTAGTGTACTTTACAGAATTCATATATCTTCGAATAGAATTATTATAAGTTAAGTTCATGCTGCCAATCGGATCACTATCGGGTTGCCCTTTCATCTTACCAATTATTATGTAGAGCTTGGACGGAAACCACATCATAGAATAATGGAATAACTTGATAAGCGAAAATTTCTTTCATATCTCGCTCTCGTAAAGTGGTGATGGCGGTGGGAGCTCTTGAGGATTCAATCCTAGTTGGATCCTCTTTATCGACATGGGTATGGCTTCAAGAGATTTGTAAATAATAAAATGTGCAGGCTTAATGGAGAATGAGCTTCATCATGACTAGGGAAACGTTTAGGAGTACTTATGAAAATGAGCTTTTCGTGCTTAGGACTGTGCATATCTTCTTCGTTGAACTCTTGGTGTCTCTGTTTGTAATCCGCACATTTTTTTCATCTTTTTTGTCACTTTTATCAAGTAGGATTATACAAGTTCAATCTCATACTACCAATCTTTGGCAAACTTGCTAATGAACTCTTCCCCTTAAAGTGATTGCAACTGTATACGAGTCAATAGATGTTGCCCTTTTACCAGCTCAAATGGGCTTGTTTGAAAATTATGTGATATCTAGCTGCTTCACCTAATCTCATCGGTCATTTTCTTTGAGCCTAACAGGTAATGTCTCCATGTTCTCAAATAGTGTACCACTACGGTCATTTTCTTTTCTTCAATTGTGTAACGATGCTCGGTGTTGTTCAACTTTAAGCTCTCATAAGCATTCGGACGACCATCTTGCGTCAACACACCACCAATTGCAATGTCGAAGCATCTGTGTGTACTTTATTGCTTTTGGTGTGATCCTAGAAAGTCAATACGGGTTTCTCCAACACAGCCTTCTTCAACGCCTTAATGCTTGTTGACACTTTGAGTTCCAAAACCATGTGCGGCTCAACAGATCCGCTAATTGGGTTGCTATGAATGAGTAACCCTTAATGAACTGCCTATAGTAGTTGACCAATCCTAATACACTACGACAAGCCGATCGAAGAAGCTTTTAAAGACTTTATTCATAAGTGTGCAAAGAGTGGCTAGAGCATTTGTTAACCTAAAGGGCATAACTAAGAATTCGAAAGAGCCACACTTCGTGACTCATGCAGTTTTGAGCTCATCTTTTTCAGAATCCGTACTTGGTAATAACATGACCGTAAGTCCAACTTTAAGGACCAACATGCTTCCCCCATTTGGTCAAACAAGTTGGTTATCAAGGATTAGATATTTGTTGTTTACAGTGATATTGTTCAGCCCCCGATAATCCATGCATATATAATTGGAGTTACCTATTAGGTTTCTTTTGGACAGCAAGGGTGTCGTAAGGAGCTTTTGGTGGCTAGATGAATCCCGTATCTAACAACTATTTTAGTTACCGTCTTAACTCTTCCAAATCTTAGGGTGCTATCTGATAGGGTACCCAGTAGGATCTTCATGGCAAGTTTTAACTCGATGTGGTCTTTTACCTTTCTATTTGATGGCAATTTTTTTGACAACTCCAACTGCATAACGTCCTTGAACTCTTTAAGGACCCCATGGATTTTTCTTGGTGGCTCGTTCGAGTGGGTACCCATTCTTCCTTTAGTGCAACCAATTAATTAGGTTGTACCTTTTTTACACCCTTCCAAAGTTGCATGGTAGAGATAGTCATGCTTTGTAGGCTTATCTCTCACGATAACAATTCCATGTACATGTTCCGTTACTCCAAGATACACATGGTGTTGGCAAAGGGGATTGGAACGGTTTCTTTGCGATCCATAAACTCTGTTCCAAAAAAAACTTATAAGATAATGATGCATCGACATAATAAGAAAGTCTATAAGATCAGACCATTCACTTAAGCAAGCATTCCCTATGAGCAACATTAAAAACTAACTTGGGATCGGTGTCTACTGCTTTAACACATCCTTGTCCCTTCTCATACCGGACTTAAGCTTCTCTGCCTTTTCCCCCTTAAGGAAATTGTTGGTAGAACCCCGTGTCTACTAAAGGAGCGGATCTAGTGTCTACCAATTTTAGTCATCACATATAATTACCCCTTCTCCTTACTTTTTGGCATCTCTATTTGCATTCATTGGCGTTAAAGATTTGTAAAGAGCTCATCTAAGTATCCTTGTGTTGCCGTTGTGGTCCTCACTTATACCGATCAAAGTAGAAAGTTTGCTTCGGATTGGAGACTCTCTTGTATATGAGGTCCACATCAAAGAAAGCAGTTCAAAGTTGACCTTTCGCTATAGCTGCTTCATTCATTTTTTCTAGATCCCACCTTGAACTTTGCCAAGTCATACGCTATCTACTTGACATGGTGGACATCGCCCATCTTTGCCTTTGAAGCTCTTTTGATGTCGGCTCTTCTCATACTTCTTGAACTTGACTAGGGACTCAGCTATAGTAATGGTAGAGTTGAGGTATTGGGGTTCCCTTTGGTGAATCTCCAACCTGCACAAGTTGGTAATTCATCCATAAAGGTGAATAGGGCCTCATTGTTTGGTAAGTTAGGGATCTCCAAGATTAACTTTGAAATTCCTTCACATAGTCCTGAATGCTGGCTTTTTGTGTTAGGCGCTGAGGGTTAGCCCTGACTTCGCTCTTGATATTTTTTTATAGAACTGCCGCTTGAGTTCTATCTTGAAGTAGTCCTATATGGCAATGGTGCAAGTGTCGTTCTCAATCTCATAATTTCTCTTTCTCCACTATACTATCACTATATTCTCAACACAAAGGGTGGTATGGTCGATCTTAGTAATATTCACTGTGATGTTAACGCTTTAAAGAATTGCTCCAACCTTCATAGAAAGTTATCAATTTTGCGTTCCATGCCCCCTTGTATGCATTGTGTTTAGAATTTCTAATTTCGAAGGCGTCAGAATTAAGGGCATGATGGTAATTCCCTCTTATGTAATCGTTATATTGCAAAGGATCTAATATCCTTTGACATCCCTTAGCTCGGTAAACAACATTACGACCTTTTCCCTAAGGGATGCATCATCCCTTCTATGAGCATCAGTATCATCAAGGAGAGAGTATTTGAGAGCCTTAGATTGGAGTATGAGTAGAGCACCATGTTCAAGAAGCTTTACATTTCCGCCCGAAGCTTTCTTATCCCCTTTCAAGCTTCTCAATGATTTGGTATAGATCTTCGAATTGATCCATCCTATCAGTCATGATAAGCTCCACTTATGTCTACCATCACATCTCTGAACTTCTCCTTACGTTGTTTGGTGCCATAGAAAACTCTCCTCTCAATTTTTTGTACCTCATGAGTGTTAACGCCACTATAATTTTGACTCTGACACCACTTGTCAAGAGTGTATATTTTTTCCTTGGACCATGCAGCATTTTATCACACTCTTTGGTAATTAAGTCATTCTTACTCCCTAACTAGCAATATAAGATAACTAAAGATTTTGTGAGTAAAAGAAACTTATGAAAAATAGAAACAATACTTATAATAAAGCTTTTGGAAAGGAAGCTTTACGATGCTTTACTTGGTTCAACTCTTACTTGATAACCCAAATAAGGATTCATCCTCTCTTATAAATAGCCCTTTCACCCCCTCAACATATAACAAAGATTATTTTGATCAGATAATGAAAAATACAATGTTTAGAAATTTTTTACAAAATATCTATAAAAAATATCTTCAGCTCCAAAATCTTATATAGTACCACAATATTTTGATTATTTAGAGAATTCTAAACAATGTAATAAGGGGTGAGAAAAATACTACAAGGAAGCGTGTTACCCACTACCACTCCCCGGCTCTCTCCTGCCATTTTCGATCAAAAGATCAGCAATTTTAATCTTCACCATTGAACATGTAAAACTATGAATAAAAAATATACTAACCAAATTTTATTTCAATCGGATCTCGAATTGATCTCTATCTGACCTCTTAATCAAGATAACACAAATACTACAATTTGAAAAAAAAAGGATTTTTTCTTTGTATTATTTTGATCAAGAGATCTAATAGAGGTTTGTAGGAAAGAGAATGTTATGCTGGAAAGAGAATTGATTACTATCAAATAGGTTCGAGAAAGTTTGACAAGGGTCATTTCGATCAATCTCAAAGAAGAGAGGCAAGTCCTCTTTAAGTTTCTATAAAACACCCTCAAATACAACTCTATTTCGTCTAGCAGTAAGATGCAACCTATCAATTGAATTACACGGTTAGATGAAAGAACATTTCAAACTCTACCTCACTAGAAAAACGTAACAATTTGACCTAAATAGCTAGCACATAATAAAAGTAAATGAGGAAAAAGTAACTAAATGCGAAAAAGGATGATAAGAATAAAATTTTATGCATTATAACAGTGTTGCCATATGTGATTGTCGTTTTTTTAATTATTATTTTGTAGAATGTAGGCAAATATGAAATTGGAATATATAAGTGTTGAAGACTCAAATGAGAAGAATTAAGAAAAAGAATGAAGAAGTTTGGTCAAGTTTTCATCAAGGCCTAAGAAAATCTAAGCCCAAAGGAGGATTGTTAAACTAAGTGCAAAGTCAAATCAAAGTAAAAGATCCTCTTCTATTAGTCTCTAGTTGGAGCATGTAGGATGCCCTAGTTTTCATTCGGTCAGTGGAAGCTTCTGGCGACCTAAGCTCTCAACCGAAAGCAACATCCAACGTTGCTCTGGCTAGGTATTCCTCTCTATACCAATTTTTCTTAGATCTCCATCAGTATATCAAGTCAACAGCCACAAAGACTTCCCCTTAAAACTGAATTTTTCTATCCACGCTGTTGTGTTGAAATCCCTTTAGCGATAAACTTAGGAGTGGATCCAAGTGTGAAGAGTTTTAAATTCTTTTTTTTGTCTTTTAATAATAGATTCTAAAACTCAAATGATTTTCATCTCTACTTTAACAATTCGTATTTTATTTTTCTTCTTAGCTTTCAAACATTTTTATTTAGCTTTCACAAAAACAAAACACAATATTGATAGTTTTGTTTGGATTAGAGTTAATAATAATCTATATAGAACAAACTCGTATTTGTTATACGGTAGACAACAACCGTACATTTGCAAGACAAATTAGAATCAAATCACTAGGTTTTTCTTAGATGATTTTGTCTATATTAAATGAACTTGAAGACTAGCACATAGTAAAAGTAATTGAGAAGAGTAAACAACAATATAATTACCTTATACAAGACATTGATACCTTTAATCCTATTTTGTGTTGAAGATCTTAAATATTTTGATAATAACGTATACTAGAGGGGCATTGTAAAGTTATCAACATGTCTATATTGGATTTAAACAGTATATGGAGCTGGACATAACAAAATGCAGATTTTGGCAAAGTATTGTGAGCTTGTTGAAATGTCAACTTTATAAATGCATATCTTTCTAGTCGCAAGATCAAACAGAGATTTCTTAATTGCATTTGAAAGATGGCATGACAGAGAGTTAATAGAGACCAAGAACACGAACTTTTATAAAGTATCGAAAACAGGTCAATTCTATCAAGTTCGTTGGTCACACTGCCCAACATCAATGGATCACTATGGACAGCATTTCGCCACGGTCAATGACAAAAGTTATATTTAACTTCTCAGACAAGATTTTTGAAGTTTTGATTATTGGTATACATAGGAGATATCTTGAAGTTTCCACATTTCAAAATTAAGGTCATTCCGTGAATAAATGAATTCTAGAAGCTCCCTGTTTTGCATATGATATTTCTAGATAAGTTCGAGTGAATCTAAACTGGACCGCGGCCTGCGAACTCAATATCTCTTAGCTAGAGTCATATTTTGGAGATTTGATTTTTACTATTGGAAGCTGACACAAATAGGTATTTATAGTAGAAATTTGAGGCATAATCATCCACTAACGAATGTCACGGGCCTAGAGTTTTTATCTTGGCTTGTGCGACACTTAGTCACACTCTTCTGTGGCTAAGTCAGTTTTTACCCAAATGAGCTATCAAAGATAGCTAAAAAAACTTGAATGGACTAGAGGGAAAGTAAAGAACATTTGAAGAGAGCTTTTGGAAGGAAAGCTTTATATTCCTTTGGTTTGGTACAACTCTTAGTTGAAATGCTTGATACTCCAAATGAGAGCTCATCCTCCCTATTTATAGCTTCTCCACCTCCTCAACGGATGGTGGAGATTGTTTTGATCGGACGGTGGAGAATATATGATCCGAAAAATTCGTACATAATATCCATTACAAAACTCTCCACCTTTCTAGAGTATTCTCTAACCTACTCTAGATATATGTCAATTATCTTTTATCTATAGTATTCTACCATACTTTAGACTTGGCTTATGCACAAGATAATTTTACCTAGGCAAAAAGCATTTTACCAAAGTAATTTCGATGAAGAGAATAGCCAAAATAGCCATACCGTGACACGAAGTTTAGAAAAAATCCTCAAAATGACTGGACAAAATACAATCCATACTGGACAGAACCATGCTAGCTATGAGTGTGCCTGAGTTATTTTCGATTCCCTACTCGTGCCAATTAGTTGCAAATGATTTCATAAGAGGCTAGATCAATCAAGAAAATTTTCAGAATATTTATTTTCATATTTTATAGAGAGAACGTTATAGAATATCAAGCATATCTACGAATATGAAAAAAAATCCAGCATGTATATAACTCCTATCCTATCTAATTCAAACACTCATGTATTGGCCATCCGTTTGACTTTTGAAAATATATTTATATGCAGATTGATGAGGACATCCTGAAGATTAATTCAATGGAAAGAAATCATATTGGATATTAGAAGAAATATGCCACAATGTTCAGATGATAGAACAATAGAAGCTTTAGGAAGCACTTGATTGTTGGATTGTTTTGAACCATCATATGACGTTTGATTCACTTCAGTTTTTGAAGACGTGTTCCTGAGGCATAGTAGAAAACGTCCACATTAGCAACAAACGGCCAGTCAAGGAAATAAATCAAAGAAAATTTCAGAGAAGAAGAGACAACCGAAATAATACAACATTTAGCCGTTTGAACTACATCTTGACCTTGCATTGCATCTAGTCGTTGCAACTCTTGATCAATATAAGTAGTCTTTATTCTGAGATCATGGAGGACCTTTTCCTATATATTTTCAATGAAGAAGACAGCAACAATACACACATAGCAAATCAAATGAGCCACTATTCTTAATGCCCGATAAAGATATCAACTTAACCGAGAGCTATACATGATATTCGTTTTCTTTGATTCTTTTGTGTGAGATCCGTTAAGATTTCTTGACATAAGATTAGAAATCATTGTTAGGACATCACTTGAGCTTAACCTTATGACATACTTGTAAACTTGAAAGTACGATTGTATGAGAACTTGCGAGTCTTCAAATGGCTAGGCTAGGTGTAGGTTAGCGGATTTGTGCTAGGACTTTTCTTAACACTTTTGATTAGTTTGTTTGAATTATATTGTGCTAACACTTTGGTGCAGGATACAATTATCGTTCAGTACCTCGTTAGTAACCTTCTGATTGACTGATTGCTAACTGATCAGTGACTGTTTCAGAACTATGGACTGTTTAGTTTTTATTTCGCTTTAACTCAACTCATCTTTCCTCTTCTGTTGATATTCGGTAAGTTTATTTTTCAGTTGGTATCAGAGTAGGCCTCTACTAGAGAAGGACTGATCGTCTTAGAGAAAAAGATCGATATGTCAAGCATGGACATTATTGAAACCTAAGGTAAGATCGTCAAACCGACAACCAATTTTCGATGGCTTGAGCTATAGATATTTGAAGACCAAGATGACTATCTTTATACAGGATGGATGCAAATGGACAATCATGGACATTGTGGACAATCATCAAGATGACTATCTTTATCCAACATGGACATTGTGGACAATCATTAAGGATGGAGCAATTGTGCCAATAAAGATGGATGCAAATGAAGTTTCCACGCATAAGTAAATTTTCGAATTTACGTATGATAACAAGAAGAATATCTCTATGAATGCTCATGTTATGAACTTACTTTTCTGTGCTTTAAATTCTTATGAATTTAACCGTGTTTGTTCATGTATCACAGCTAAAAAAATTAGAAAGAAGTTAGAGATCACACACAAAAGAACCACTCAAGTGAAGGAGACTCACATCAACCTTCTCATGGACTACAAAAATTTGAGAATAGAAAAGGGAGATCTATCACTCAAATGTATACTCGTTTTACTAACATTATTAATCATTTGAAAAATCTTATTAAGCATTTTAAGAATGAGAATTTGAAGTGGAAGATCATGCGTGCAGTACTTCCTACATATAGCTCCAAGATAGATGCCATGTAAGAGAACCATAACTTTCCCACCATGTCACTGGATGAACTCATTAGCAACTTATGGCAAAAGAGCTTTCCTTGAGGAAAATCTGAAAAAGCACATCATTCCTTAGCCATAAAGACAACATAACATGAGGTAAATTCTTCTTCTTCTGATGATGATCAAGAGATAGGAACTTCAAGAGCTACCTAAGAAGGAACAAGTGGAAAGACAAGCGGAGAACAAAGGATTACAAAGCCGATGATGATCAAGAGAGAAATTAATTTTATTGCAAAATTTTGGAGCACTACCGTCACAAATGCCCTCCATTAAAGAGAAGCAAGAGGAATGGTTCCAATAAGAAAAAAGTCATGGCTACTTGGAGTGATAAGGACCCATCTTCTTTAAGTTAATCCGAGGATGAATTCGAAACCGCAAACATGTACATTATATAGCAAATGATGATTCGGACAATGAGGTTAGTGACTCTAGCTATGAATTTTCATATGATGAATTGTATTATACTTTTTTTGAATTGTATGAGAAATTTAGAAGCTTGAAAAAGATGTATAAATCTCTTAAAAAGTGCATGCATGAGAGTGAAAAGATGAATGAATTTTAATCGAAGAGATTAACTCATTGCTTAAGAATGCTCCCTTGAACCAACCAAGTGCATGTGACTATGATGCCATAAAAACTGAAAACATTAAGCTCACCGAATTGTATAATGATGTGCTCCTTGAGAATGAAAACCTTATACTTGAAAATTAAAGGCTAAAATCCAAAAAGACGAACATGACAAATGAGATGGCCGATTTGCATACTTGCTAAATTTGTAAGAGATAACAGTACAACAAAAAGTACTAACGGTGATCAATATTATTAATCGCTAATGAAAAAACTGATCGTTATTAGTAACAGCGACCAGAACAAACTGGTCACAGATCCGGTTGCTAAAAGTTTGTCGCTATTGCACAAAATAATAGCAATCAAATCAAACTATCGTTATATTATAACAGTCGCGACCAAACGATAACTAGTAGCTACTACTTGGCAGTATTGACGAACCAAACGTTAGTCGCTACTACATACAACAACAATCAGGTACGTGTTGGTCGCTGCTGCTAGTAGTAGCGACAACACCATTCCTGGTGGCTACAGCTTTGAGCAGAAGCAACTAGAACTGAGCTGGTCACTACTGCCAGAAGTAACGACCAACTAAAAGTTGGTCGCTATTGCTCAAAGTAGTAGCAACCAACAGAGTTTGGTCCCTAATACTGTTTCTTACTTTGAATTTTTTTTAATTTTTATATTAAAAATACGAAATATATAACATAAATTGTACATACAAAAGCTCAAAATACAAAATAATATAATTATAAATATTTGGTAAATTAAATAAACTTTAAATATTTTATATTAGTTATCATAATACATAATACAAAATACAAAAAAATCAGAACATATAATTGTTTTCATAATACAATCTCATATCGTCAATGTAGCTTCCTACCAAAGATAGTTATCAACGCCATTTTTATTCAATCACCTACAATAGTCATGGGTCTGAAACAAAGAAAAAATATGTCTTAAAATCATAATATATAGCAAATTTATAATGTAGAATAAAAAATAAAAAACGCAATACAGTTTTTCTAAATTTTTGACCCCTTAAGTTGTTATAAAGATTACTTTTATTTATAAGAAACTTAATAAAGTATAAATACTTCTAACTCACTTGTCCTAACTCCAAACATTATTCTGTTTCTTTCTATAAGTCACTCTCGTCGAGACGGTTGTGTATGCGTTGATTTTGCAGCCTTTTGTCGTTTTTTCTTTTAAATTTTTACCCCATAAGTTATGAAGTTAACTTTTCGAAATAAAAATATAAAGAATGTATAAATGCTTCTAACTGACTCGTCCTAATTCTAAATGCAATTTCATTTCTTCCTACAAGTCACTCTCATGAGATAGTCGTGTACGCGTTGATTTTGCTATCTTTCGGCTTTTTTTTCTAAGTTTTCTCCCATTAAGTTGTTACGAAGTTAATTTCTTGAAATAGAAATATAAAGAATGAATAAATACTTCTAACTCACTCGTCCTAACTCTGAATGCAATTTCGTTTCTTTCTACTAGTCACTCTTACCGAGACGGTTGTGTACGTATAGGTTTTGTGGCCTTTCAACGCTTTTCCTAAATTTTGGCCCCTTAAACTGTTATGAAGTTAAGTTTTTGAAATAAAAATCTAAAGAATGTATAAATATTTCTAAGTCACTCATCCTAAATTCAAACACAATTCTATTTTTTCTAATAAGTCTCGCTGAGACGGTCGCGTATGCGTAGGTTTTGAGGCCTTCCAATGCTTTTTCTAAATATTAACCCTGTAAGTTGTTATGATGTTTAAGTTATTGAAATAAAAATCTAAAAAATATACAAATGCTTATAACTCACTCGCTCTAACTCAATATACAATTCCTCTTCTTCCTACAAGTTACTCTCACCGAGACGGTCGTGTACGTATAAGTATCACGGTCTTTCAATGATTTTTCTATATTTTGACCCTTTAAGTTATTATAAAGCAGTCTTCTATATAAAAAAGTTATAAAATAATATAATTTAATAAAATTCAGTATGCAATAAAATATTAAGCAAAAACTTGTAAAGAAGACAAAATGTTACCTACAGAACTATCGTTTGATTGTCTATCTTGAATAGACTTAAACATTTTCATAAAATCATTGAACTTCTTTTGTTGGAGTTCTAACTGTTGCTGAAGCACGCCAACTCTGTTGGTTAATCCCTCTCTTTCTTGTTTTCTCTTTCCAACTGTTGCTCAAGCTCGCTAACTTTAGATGAGCTGCTGTCTTTATTTGGTGGTTTAGGTCCAAGTCGCCGATCACGGCAATATCTAAATACGTTTTCTAAAACATTTTGCATTACTTCCTTTTACGCCATGAGATGCTCAGTTTGTGATGATTCTTCAAGCAACTGAGACATCATTTCCTATGATTTATAAAATTATTATAATGATTAGTAGAGTACAAATATTCATAACTGACATTTAAAAGTTTACTTACATAGTTACTCGATATTCTTTCTGAACTCCACTCATCATTCACTTTTGTATATGCGATTTTATATATTCCTATTGGTCCCTCACTTTGTATACACTTTACAACATGAATATAAACAAGTATTGTAAACATGTGTATCTAAATGTTAGATATACTTACCGTTCGATGAAAAATGCTCGCAATACTTTCGCTATCTCTATGGTACAAATCGAGTTGCCTATTTCGATACTCTTTGAACCTTCTACACCTCCTACAAAAGTAATATGCAAGTTAATCAATTGTAAAAATTTAATTTTATGGGGATCTTAAAAATGACACTTACCGTAAATTTAGGACGATCAAATAGATTGCATAGACTAACTCAAATAGAAAGTAAACCATTTTCAATAAAATTCCTTATTGGATTAGTCCTACCATTCTCGCCACGTCCTATTTTTTTATAATATTTGTGTGTCTATTTCTCCATCTCTTGTACAAATCTTTCCCTACTTTGTACAAGTAGCGTCTCCAAACTGGACTTTCAAAATCTATTTCAAACTTTTCCTTTATAAAACTAAAATATAAATTTAGCTAGCAAAAGCTTAAATATAAATTAAAAGTTTTTGTATTATATTATAAAATACCGCTAGGCGGGCTTGTATCGTTTCAATAACTCTTTATCTGTTATTCCTTTAACCATATCCATCCTTCAACGTCTACCCAAGCATGAGAGCAAATCAATATACAATATTCCCTTAGAAGTCAGTTTTAGTTTAAAACAACATGCACGCCATCTGCGTTAAATTGTACATGTATCTTTTCTTCTCTTTCGGTATAGTTATGTAATGCAGCTACGTGGGCGATTCCGCACCTACGTTGCCTATCTTGATAGATGGATCCTTTATATAATAATAAAAACATCTTAAATATGAATTATTGTACATAAATTTATATTTTAAACTAAAATTAACTTATCAGCACTACTCACTTGTATATATGTAGGGCATTCTGAAGTATTATTTGGAGATACAAGTGGTAAAGAACGCACGTCATCGGAGCTTGGAGAAGGAGTTGAGACAGAAGGAGTGCGAAATAGTGCACGGGATCTCGATCTACCACCAGGAGCCATCTTCTAATGTTAAAGATCTACATAAAAATTAAGATAATTAGATATTAAAAGAGGCTCTTTCTTGAATCTCCACGGAGGCAAATTGTATGGTATAAGTATAAGAGGCCACATGCTATATAGTTTATTCATATAGTTGAACAAATTGAAACCATCTGTTGATAAACTCAATCGTAGATTTCGTCCATCCTTGGCGAACGAAGAAAACTTCTCATCTAAATGCCTCAAGTTTTACTGTCCGCCAGATGCCTTAATAAATTTTCTTCTGATGAATGGTTTTATTTATGCCAACGCATATCTGATGCAATCTTTCTTAACATAAATAATCGTCACAGTCTTGGAGTTAGTAGGAAGTGATGTAGTACCTTCTAGGCAATCTTCTTATCTTTAATATTTGTATACTTCCACCTTGTTTCGTTGCATTTTGGATATTTATCTAACTCAGCTAATTTCTTTCTAAAAAGCACATAGTTATACTTGCATGCATGTATAAGCTTCCAACCCAATCTCAAGTCTTGTAATACCTTTTTTGCCTCATAAACCTTGATGGAATTGAATGACCTTCGAGAGTAATATCATAAAAAATCTGCAGAATATCATCGATCATCTTGTTGGTTACTCGATTTTGCACTTTACGCTGAAGAAAGAAAAGAAGGCTATTATTTTTCGAAAACAATGGTCTTTGAACATCTCTTAATAGATAATTGAATCTATCAAGTTCATCATCATTCTCTCGTGCCTAGTTAGTGTGTACATCATAGCCAACATCAACGAATAAACTTTTACTCATGTCTTGTATCAATTCAAACAAACTAATCATCCTCATCATCACTCTTTATTTCACTTGTCGAAAAGGCATTCACTTCTCTAATCCTTACCTGACGATTTATTGGTGAAAGCATCTCTCCATGATCTGCCCATGTCGAATACCCTCCCCATAATTCTTTTTGTCGTTAAGTATAACTCAACTACTTCTCACGTTTGCCAATAAATATTTAAACAAAATTTATATGGATATCGAATTCGATCTATATTCTCCAAATGTTGATGAGCAAATTACATAAATATGTTTAACTCCATCAATATATCCTCTACTCACTCTATTTTTAATTTTCATCCAACTTTTATCCGTTCCTACAACGAAGTATATACATAAATCTACTTAATTGATTTATTCACTTCAAAATCAAGTTTATTCATAATTAAAGAAACATTAACATATAAACATTCTTATATAATTTTCTTTTTTTTTAATAAACTAAATTATTTATTATCACAAATACATATACATTTATTATAAATAAATTTTGTTCAAGATTACATAAACATCAATATTAATTTTAGTAAAATAAAATTTCAATTAATTTTAAAAACATTTATTAAAAACTTACATAAATTCGGCAACGGTGGCATCGGAGCACGGTAGTGGGCGGCGGCAGTAGGTGTCAGACAATGGCAGGCGACGACAGCAGCGGGTGAACATGCGGCAGCAACGAGTAGCAAATCTGGACAGATGAGCGCAGCATTAGCGACGCTAGTAGTGTGCAGTAGGAGCGCGCGGCTGCAGGCGCGCAGGCGGCAAGCATGGCAGGCGACGGAGATCAGCGAGGAGAGGAGGTAACGCGGGTTAGGTGGTAGGCAGCGAATAATTTTTGGGATGGGTGAGAGAAATGTTTGAAATTTTTTTTTTATGGTTGGGTTAGGTGTAGTTCGGCTGAATCATTTGAGCTAATTTAGCAGTAGCGACAAATAGAGGTTAGTCGCTATTACTTTGGTAATACAGAACAAAATTAAAATTTATTCCTAATAATTTTGAAAAAATTATATTAATTAATAAATTTTTTTAATAAAATGTAAATCATCGGATGTAATTTTATGTGTTATGCTAGTAAATTTTTTGATCGTTTGGATTATCTTTTGAGCTCCGTCACAAAAAATGATTGATTGACGTATACGATTTAACAAATGATTAGTTAGGTTGACACATGTACTATGTGGATTAAATACCAAGACCTAAACATGGTTATAAATTGAGTAATGTCTCGAGTTATTATAATAAAAGTGATATTAATCTTCTAAAAATCTCGCTCTACATTTTCGCACAAAGCATATAGATCTCATCATTCGACATTACACACAAAGCATATAGATCAAAGTCTTTACCTTCTGCTTCATTTTTGCGTATTTGTCGTGAATTTATATTGTGCTATTTGTGATTTTATTGACTTCAAAATATTTTGAAAAAATCTTTAAAATTGCATTTATTATACGTATTTTTTAAATTTTGATTTAACGATCATGTCTAAAGAAAGTAGCTGGGTGCTACTAAAACTCTCCTTCCCTTATCAAGGGTTTTTTTCTTGTCAACA
The DNA here is from genome assembly GCA_019914995.1 of Acanthochlamys bracteata. Taxonomy (NCBI): domain Eukaryota; kingdom Viridiplantae; phylum Streptophyta; class Magnoliopsida; order Pandanales; family Velloziaceae; genus Acanthochlamys; species Acanthochlamys bracteata. Next base: position 3,937,337 of record CM034132.1, on the reverse strand, counting down.
GTTTTAGTTCCCTGTAAATTTCTTCTTTCCATATATGCTAATGATCTATTTAATTTATTGGATCCCACTTTATTTTCTTCTCACCGGCAACAAAACCCTTGCTACTGAACATCTCCTTCTCCTAAGCCGATCCAGCAAAAATTATTTAAATTTCATACTTCAAATCACAATGCAAAGGAAAGATCCATCAGTGTTGATGAAAGAATTATTGGAAAGAAAGCTCAAGCAAACTACCGTAAGCACCGATCTTTCACCATGCTTTCCCCTAACAAAATCAAGTTTGATGATTTTGCCTATGCCGGACGTTCAACACTTTTTTCGTTTCAAGAATGACAATTTTTATAGAAGTGCCCAAAGATCTAGTATGAAGATGTTACAGGAAGCTTCTAGACCAATCTCCAACCCAATACCTTCTTAGGCTTCTCCATTATAGAATATAGTATTGAGATGCATATTAATTTTAGGAAATTGTCTTTGTTGTTGAATGTGATTTACTATGAGGATCTTGAAATGGTACACATTAGTAAGATTGATCACCTCAAATGCACACTAGACACAGACTATATCACAACTCAAATAATTCTGAGATAATATTAATAAATATTAGGCTCACTTTTTCTATTGCCAAATCGATTTTGAAAAGAACTCTAAGTTCGTCACAAGATTCGATATAAACAATCACAAAAACATATAGAATAGTGCACTGACTAGTGAAAAGATTAAACTAGTCAAACAACTACAAAATATCAACAATTGATTGAGATCACTTACTTCAGGTACCCCTCTTCATCTGTTGGTGGTAGCGTAATGAGTATTATAAGAGCTTTGCTCCACTTTTCTTTAGACAAACGGCGTAGTTAGGGTTACACCAACTCTTAGTTGAGTTTGTATTCGGCGACTGTAGGACATAGCAGAAAGAATGGTCTGAGATACAGAATTAGTAGTTCATGATCATATACAATATTACTTGCAAAGCGAAATACTAAGAAGTCGACAAAATAACCAATTATTTTCATTGTAGTAAGAATGTTACATCTCAAATTTATCGGATTTATTGTTCAACATGCTGAAATTGATGTTCCCCACAGTAATTTATTCCAGCATGCATTAATTAATTTCTTAATATGTATAGCATTGTGATGTATAATATGGTTAGCTGCAATTTCTATATGATGAGCGCATGTTGTATATTAGATTGCTATGTATATATTAAATTTTCATTCTTTTTCCAATTCATGTTTAGTTATCCTAGGAACTATATATTGTAAATCTTTTAGCATAAAGGATCGAGTTAATATAGGACTAGATGAATATCCATATTATATGTCAATTAAAGATGGTCTAAAGAGTAGTGGATAGAAGTTAGAAAGTAGTAGCTGAAATAGTTTTGATGGATAAATATTATATTTATGAGTATTTAGTAGAAACTAATGTCAGAAGTAAATTTTATAGTGATGGGTAGCCTTATAAAAGTGTTTTTACCCATCTCAATCGTCGAGTTCTTTTACCCATTTACGTTTACATTTTTTAGTTCTCAATTCATGTTTTTCACGAAATTTGCAATCAAAAGAGCACACAGCAACTGAAAAGAGTAATATTAAGTATAACTATTTGAGTTAACGGTAATTTCTAAAAGGCTTATAGTTAAGGTGATCGTAGTGGGTCATGATGTTTCTATAAAAGTATTTTTCAAACACCAACTTTTGGCGTGTTAAGCAGAACCCCATCAGAAATGTATATGAGTTGTTGTATCTTCAAATAAATAGGAAGCATCTTCAATGAAAGTTTCATCTGGTTGAAAATATCTTTTCATCTAACCAACTTGTAAAGCAATAGAAACTTACTTGCAAAAGCTTACTTTTATGCAATTCATAATGCTTCCTCTAGTGGTGTTTGTTTTTAAAGTTTTGTAAATGCGTAAATGTTTGTCAGTAATTGGTCGTTTGATCTATACAGGGGTCTAAGTTGATCATATGATTGTCGTAATGTGTGGTAAGATTGTAAAGTGGTTGTAACCTTTTCATACATATATACTATAAAAACTTGATTTGATTGAATTTTATTGTAAAGTGGTCCTAAATATAATACAAATCTCATAATTTGATCAACTATTGGTTGTTAATTGGTTGTAAATCAAATTGATTTGACTTTATATGTCTTAAATTGAAATACTAATTTGTTTGGCTTTAAATACAAAGATAAAATAGATAGAAGTTATCATGCATGACTACTAACATTGATATGTATATGTCTGATATTTTAATGAAGTATTTGGCCTGACATAAGGATACTGCAATATTGCTAAGCTCATTAAGGAACCATTTGTAGCGAAGATGATTAATCTGAAACTCACCCATAAGCGCAGCCTTTGGAAGTAAAGATAATTCATTTTAGAGAAAGGATCAATCCTCCACGTTTCTAGTCCGAACTGGACTATTTTTCAATATATAGTGCAACTGTCCAATATATTGGCGAATTGGAGTAGCCTATACAAAAGAATATACATCACTAATTTCTCTAACCTTTAAGATAAATCATCTCCACTACTAAGGGTTGCCATAATGGCTGGGTTTGAGATTAAACATCTCCACCTCAAAAGCGCAATGAATCAAGTTACAGAATTTATTAAACAAATATAAGATCTATAGGCATTGACAATTATAGACCAAACTTCAGTTTTAATCAAATATATTTAGCATTGAGTTTCCTCCTACTATATTACTTGAGGCAACCTGTTCTTTCAAACATTTATACTCGTAATATTTGAACATATATTTATTCAATCAAACCTACAACTTGACAACGATGTTATAACCATGTTGCTACTACTTATCACAAAACCACGACATAAATATGAGCACTTTACAATATACAATCATATTATGACAGGACTACTACCAACTTGGACAAGTTAAGACCTCATGACCAACATACTACGATACTATCCCGACAAGGTTACAGTGTTATGACGAATATATGAAAATTGTACGACTATACTACGGCAATATATGTTGTTACAAAAAATTTATGATATACGAAACAAAATGCATGGACACAAAAAAACAAGAAATTTGAGAAGTAAAAATTCTTCAACGCTCCTTGATAAGCCACATTAACGATGGTTTGGGTTGAAATTTCCTGAATAGTAAACGAGATCGAGGCCGAAAGAGACGGATTTCGCTAAAGCGCAACCAAGATCGAATACTAGCATAGGAGAATTTTGACGTGGAGCACACGGGCATCGAGGACTAATGGGTGAATTTCACAAGAGCGTGAGCCAACGAAAAGGAGTTATACAGAAGTGGAGAGAGATATGAGCAATTAAATAAGGGCATTTTGCTCTTATTTAGGTCGAAAAAGGGTTAGAAAAGTTTGTGTGAAGTAAGATTACAAACACAGCTGGAAGAAAAGGGTTATTCTCACGGTTGGCAAATATCTATTTAACTTTAAAATGATACAATCCTATTTTGCATAAAAACCCCAATTAGGTAGAATAGTATACATAAAATCGAATAAATCATGATTTTATGCAATTTGAGAAAAAAAAAGGAGCTTTTTGAATTTTAGAAGTAAGATATACTATTTGGAAGCTTTAATGTAAAAGCTCTCAAACTCTCAATGTACTCTCCACTAGGTAGTGTTCTCTTTAGTTATATCTAAAGAAACAGAAAGTACTAATTCGGTAGTTTTGTGCAAGTATTCTTTTTTATTTTCGTATACTCATAAAATCATACATACTAAATCTTTTCTGTTGTATGCATAAGTATATAAGTAAATTGTGACTCAAATTTCTACGAAATTAGTAAATCACAAAATAATGCCAGTAATTTCATCTTGAAACCAATTTTAATGGAAAATTGAAGTATGAAACTCATTTAGTATTGATTTGCTATCTATTATTATAAGCCAAATTTATAAGGTTGATGGAATACATAATCTAATGCTAAATACAAAATTCAGCAAATATAAGTAGTAACTTTTTGCTTTGAAACTTATATCGAAAGATGTAAGTCATCTGAATCATACAAATCAACACTGCTAGTCTATTACAATATAGTGTAATGTAAAAATATATTTTGATTTTTAGGATATGAACTTATTTTGGCGGTACAAAGGGATTATAGTAACTTAATAAATATTATCTAAGTATAAACAAAAGTACGAGTATGTAAAATGTTACGATTATGAAATTCGAAAAGATCCTAACTAAAAAATCTAATTTTCAGAATTTTGATTATTCCAACAAAAATTCTTGGTTGATTGGAGAAAAGGAAAAAAGACAAGAAACGACAAAAAGTTTCGTGACATCACTGTCGACTGACCAACTAATAGGAGCAGCAACAGGTAGCCAGAAGCATCCCCCTCTAGCATTGTATGCAACGGTTCTCTGTATAGTGAAATTGATCACTCAGAGGTTTATTTATTAATTTTTTTGAACTTATAATCATTATAAGCATTGAGCCGATTTTTTGTACTGCACGTCTCATTAATTATTACCCCACTACTTAGTATTTAGTAAGCCACTCCACATTCAACATGTTATAATGTAAATCGATATGATTTAGCACTATAGGCTCATTTACTTTTTTTAAAAGTGAGTTATAAAAGTGAGTTATGAGAAATGAGAAAATAGTTATTAGTAGTGAGTTCATTTGATGTGTTTACTTGTAGTTAAAAATGAATATTGAAAGTAACTTTTATGTTTACTTTTTCTAAAAGTGATTCGTTAAATGTGCGTCTCTACTTATTTTTATTGTTAATATAGTTGAAAGTGGATGTGTACTTTCTTGTAAAAGTAGAGTTTCAGTTTAATTAAAGTTCAGTAGAAATAGATTCTAGTGGAAAGTAATCATAAAATTTTCAGAACTCACTTTTACACAGAAAAAACGGAGTTCCATAACAATAAATATGCCTTATCCTTTTGCTTGTTTGATCCTACACGACAATAGTCTCCTAAAATAATTTGGTAAGAGCATCACAAGGGCTATTTTATTTGTGGTGCCAAGCAAAGTTCAAAATTGTTTGTGCCTTTAAGAATAATTAAGGGAATATTTATGAGTGATTATGAAATCGAGCTTTTTAGAATGAATGGTATCTTAGAGATATTTAGGAAAATGAGCTCTGACTCATTTATATAAAATAGAATGATAATAACTAATAACAAGATTTTACGGCATATAATTTTTTTATTATTTTCAAATCTTAAAATTACTTCTATATAGTATTATATAATATTATTGAAAAAAGAGAAATACAAATTTGAAAATGCTCTTCAAAGATAGAGAAATCTGCAAATCTTAACTCAAAAGGGGGAGTTGAGTTATGGCAAATTAAAAATAAAACATTCTACTACTCTGAAACAGCAATGATCGTTAAACACTCAGTCGATAAGGAGATTACTAGCTAGTGACTAAAACGTGAACTATTTCTTGCACCAAAATTGTTAAAACAATATAATTTAAATAAAATAAACACAAAGTACTAGGAGATGCAAATAAGTCAGCACATCAAAAATTATTATATGATTAGGCACCGCGATACATGCATCAAAGTGAAATTCACTAACGTCAAAATAATATACAACAATCGAGACTTAATGTTTCACAAAACACCTCTGTGTCAATTGAGTCTCATCGCAAGGACAATTCACAGTAGCCTTCAAGACTTCGCAAAGTCCCTTCAACTGCAATAGTTCAAGCCTTCGCAAAGGTGTAGCACAAACCCGTTAACCTAAAGCCTAGTAATTGGAGAACTCGTAAGTTTTCCAACCTTCTCTCAAGGTTAGAAATGTTTCACGAGATTAAGCTCAAGTGATCTCCCTAAGAACGATTTCTAATCACTCAACAAGAAGCCTCAAAGGACCTCACACAAAAGAAACAACAAAAACTAAAGTTCAAAGAAAGCGCTCGATTGATATTATTCTCCTTAGGCGGGCAGCAAGATGATGACTCGTTTTAGTGCTCTGAAAGTTTTAATCTTGCTGTCTTTTTCACTGAATTATACAGCTATCTGTCCTCCTTGATCATAGGAGGATTGAAGCTCGAAGGGTGCAACTGCTAGAATCAATGCAAGGTTAACATCTAATGCAAACGACTAGTTGATGTGTTCTAACGGTTGTATCTTCTTCCTTGAAAACTTTTTTAGTTTATTTCCTTAGTTTGGCCATTGATTACTGATGTGGAAATCATCTACAAAGTCACCGCAATGTCTCTTTAAAGTTTGAAGTGGATCGGATCAAAATTGAAGTTGCAAAACCATCTAACGGTTCATAATATGCTTTATGGTTTCTGTTGTTCTGTCATCCGATTTGTGTAACAAATTTTTTCATGTAACCAATATGATTTATTTTCCATAGAATTAATCTTCAGGATATTTAAACTTCATATAGAGATCATACCTAAATTCAAACGGATGATTGAGATATAGACATTTGAACTTGATTGGTTAGAGTTATATCTATGCCAGAAACTTTCCATCTTTATAAATTTGCTTGATAGTCTCCAATATTCACTCCATAGAATATGAATATAATTATTCTAAAAATCTTTTTGATTGACCTAGCATCTTCTGAAGTTTACTACAACAAATTTACACGATTAGGGAATCAAAATAGCTCGATACGCATAACTTGTATCGTTCTGTTCTATTTGGAATGCCTTCTGTCCATCCACTTTGTGAATTTTTCAAATTAATAGATGTATTTGCCTCATATTGGATTGTAGATAGCTCTTGATGTCGGCTTTCAGAAGAAAAAATCAGATCTCCAAAATATGACTTGAGCTCAAAGATATCGAGTTTACATACAGCTGTCCAAATTGGATCCACTTACGTGCATCCAGAATTGGTAGATAAAAAATAGCGAACTTTTCCGATTTTTGTAAAATTGGTTTTTTCATAGAATGACTTGATTTTTAGACTATAGAAACTTCAGAATGTCTTCTATCCAAGAAAAAGTTGGATCTCTAAAATCTTGTCTGAATAAAGAGATATAGCATTTGCCGATTACTGTTTCGAGGTGCCGCCAGAAGATCTAATGATGTTGGGCAGTGTGATCATTAAACTTCACAGAATTTTCTATCTCGATATCTCATAAAATGTCATGCTATTTGTCTCCATTTACTCTCTATTATGCTATCTTTTATATGGAAATTAAAAAAAAATCTCTTTTTGGTACTGTGAGTAGAGAGATATGCACTTGTAAAGTTGACATCTCAACATGCATTCAACACTTAGCTGAATTCTGCATGTTGATCTCCAGTTTGATATGCTACTTAAATCTAATGTATGCATGTTCAAAACTTAGTAATGATTCTCAAATATGCGTTATCATAAAGATATTTAGAATTTCCAAAAAAATGTGCCGCCGAACAATGTATGAGTTTGAAAGTGGTGGTAACTTGACTTCAAAATAAATTAATTGATTTACTTGATTAGTGAATTTGAAAAAGAATTACGTTTTTTTATTTTTAAAAATGATTGGAATTGCTTAAACTTAAAATATTTTACACAAAATATGTTTTAATATAAAAAGTGAGATTCGAAAAGAAGAAAATTAACGAAGCTCCACCACTATATTTAACAGGACAGAGAATGAAAATAAGCACAAGTAGATTAATGAGTTAACATATCTATTCATTAAGTTAAAGAGTATGTGTTAAGTGCAACGATTATAATAAAATATAAAAAATTTAAATAATTGCAAGTGTTAATTCTATGGCCTAACGCCAAAATTGAATTACCCTTTTTGAAAGTGTCAAGTACTTCACTCTCTTAATAACTTTAACACAACTAACGCACCAAAGAAAAAAATTCTGGGGCTCTATATTTTTTTGTGTTAGTCAAGTTAGCACTTGCTAGTGTGAGTCTTACTGGTTGAGTTTAGAGATGATGTGAATTCTACTTTGTAAAAGAACACAATTGAGACATTTGAATTAGTTGTGTTGGAAAAACGAAAATCAAAATCTATGTTTTTTTTAAGAATATAAGGGAACAAGTTTAAGGAGAAAGTTGAAGTCGTCGCTCTTAAAAACTCCAACTCAATTTTATTTTGTGTTTCTATATCTTCGATCATACTTTTGTATAAATATTTGTTCTCTATTTCCTTTTAGATTGTCCAAGAATTTCTTATTGAAACAAAGAGGCATTATTAGTTGGGGATCTAATCGATAAAAGATAATTTTATCGAGAGAATGAGCACTAGGTATGTAGCCTGGCGAAATGGCCCAAATACCGTCCGTTAGGCCCGTAAACGGTGACCAATCGAGCCGACTCGGCCCGATCCGTTAAACAGTATAGAGTCGATCATCGAGTAGCACGCGCACCCAGTTAGTGTACACTTGTGACCACAACATTAACCGATCAATAACTTGATACTGATACTTGATCATATTAACTTATAAAAAAATTAATGATAAAATTATTGATAAAATTATTGAATAATTTATTGATTAATTTATTTTATCTTAATAAATAAAATTTTAAGTTATTTAAAACTTTTTAATTATTTATTTATTATATAAAGTAAAAAACAAAACTTACTAATAGATAAAATCAAATTAAAAAATTTTATGACTGAATCAGGCCGACTCGAATGCAGAAATCGGACTGAGTCAGCCCGATCGGATAACTTATTTGGCTGAACCGGATCAACCCAGTCTTTCTATATTTACACCTCTACACTAACTTCATTGATAGGTCCCCCTATAACACTATACACATTATCATATTAGAGTAGTGCATTTTAAAATGAAATTGTAGTATATTTATAATATATACTTATAGTGTTTATAATATATATTTATATTGTTATTGTAAATAAGCATTTTTGTAATATGATGCACACAATGATAATTAGAAATACAAATAATAATATATTTCTATATTTAAAATTAACTTCAAAATATTTTTACAAACTAATTATTAATTTTATATTTGAAAATATTTATAAAGTTAATTATTAGTATTATAAATAAAATGAAAGTAAGAAATAAATAATATATATAATATATTCATAAATGACATATATACATCTATTATATTAAAAAAGGTATTTCAATCTTTCTATACTTTTTTTTAGCTTTTCAATTTATTTTGCCAAACACTCTCATCAACTTTTTTTAAAAAAAGATAATTTTATCTTTCACACAGCTCCTTTTTTAAAAAGTTCACGGCTACTTTTTTTAGAAGAAAGTTGGGCAAGTTCACGGCCCCTTATACTAAGGAGAATTAATAGCTATTCTTTTAAAAGTTATTGAATTAATTGACTTAGAAATATTCATTGATACACAACTATAATTTTGAAAGTTTTATCATATAGTTTCTTTCTCTTTTCTTTTTTTTGGTGTCAAACAAAAGATTGCAACAAACATAGGGTGCATTTGGCGGAGCTTCTTCAGCTTTTCAAAAGCTCTTTTTTATTTTATATTTTTCAATAAATTTTTTATAATATTTAAAAAAATTTATTTAAAAATTTAAAAAGTGTGAAATAATTTTATATCGTAAAATTTTATTATTTATTTATTTTTACTATTTTTAGATTAAAAATTACAGCACTCGCAAAAACCCCACAATGGACATTAATATTTTTTATAAAAAGTATTTCTCATTTAAAATTTTTTTTTCATAAGCATTTGCTAACACTCCACAACAGACATTAATAGTAGGTGTGGACTTAAACTCATATTTTTTTGTTTTTTTTGGGAAGGATGTCAAAGCACTTGACTTAATGTTGTAGAGTGGTTGACCAAGAGAGGATGCTTTGAGCAACTTTGAAATAGCAGGATTATTACGTCTTTTTTTATTGTAACCCCTAATAACATGTTGTAGGGTTGAATTGAAGGGGTTTATTCATTTATTACGTAAATACTAACTAGACAAACAAATATAATACCATAATAGGGTTTGACCAAAATTTAACTTGCTCTAATGAATATTTATTTGTCTAACCCTAAATTTAACTCTTAAAAAGAGGTACGAAACCCTACGTAGTTGAAACATTTTTTATAATTTAGAAATGTGCATTCTTAAATCCACACTTGCAAATATGTAATATACTAACATCCTTTTAAGTCACCCTTTCTTCCTTACTACAATTAGAAAGCCATACATCATACATTATCAATTTAGAAAGCTATGCGTATATAATTTCTTATTATGTAATACACTAACCTCATCATATAATTTCTTATTATGTTGAATTAGAAAGCCATACGTAACGGTTTGAATAAAATCTTGTCACCCACGACACTTCAGAGAAAGTTTCTCTATCCAAAGCAATATCCTATACCAAGTATAGCAACTAATCGGCACGATTAGAAATACATACTCAACTAACAATGATGTGTCGACAAGATTTCTATACAAATAAGAAAAGAGTCGAGTCAAATCCTACAATGCAAAAAGCCTCATTCAATTATATCTAGAGATAAGCTAGAGCAATAAAAATCATATCTCCTCAATCTAACCACACCTTGGTTCACATAAGCATCAATTCCAACTATTCTATACTACCTGCTAAGTACCCAACCAAGCTTGTTGAATCTTTCACTAGCTTCACTACAACTTTCTGTCAAATTTACTCAATCAATGGAAGCGCAAATAGCAAAACGATTGATCGATGAATGAACGAATGTCTGATATTATATCTGAAGATGTATCCACGATAAGATCCGAGATAATTCAACTTTATCTTTGCTGGAGAAATGTGGAATCGACTAACTCCATCTCCACCGCACTAAAGAAAGAAACCCACACCGACAAAGTTGATCAGTAGACAACAAAAATTTGGGTGGACAAATATTTAGGTTTCTCTCATAGAAGGACGACGACGTACTGAGATAGAAGAGGAGAAGGAGGCGGAAGAGCGAGATCATCATCGGGAAAAAAACAAAGCGTAGGGAAGAGGCAGCTTAGCGGAGAGAGCGAGAGAGAAAAACGAGTGAGCGATACAAATGGTTTATCTGAGTGAGTGAGTTAGAAATAGAAGGTGTATATATATATATATAGGGATACAGGCACTCCCTCTCCTGTAGACACTCTCGAGCACTTCCCATATTGTATGGTCAGGATTGCATCACAAGTGCATCATTTTATTTAATTCGTGTGTTATATGAGTTCGGTCTGATATATTTGCTTTCGTCCGAAATTTTAAACAAATGTTCGAATACTCACTGCCTTCGGCCGTCCTTGTCTGACAACTTACGTATTCTCTCACCTCCATTTCTTTTAATTTTCTCATTACTCTTAATTAATCTATTCATTAACTTAATTAATTTGTTTAGCTTAATTAACTACTTATTTATTTTTTTTTCTGCTTTCGTTCTCATTATTTTACGAGCTCTTTTTTTTTTCGCAGATGTTTCGCTATCGCGTTGTGGCTCCTTGTCGGCCGGTGATCGTCTCCGATTGATTTTTCTGGCCAGTCTTCGGCAAATCTCGCGTTGCTCTTTCTCGAATCGTGCAGATCTTTCGCAGATCTGTCTCCGATCGGCAGATCTCTCCTCTCCGCCGATCTTCGTCTCCGATTTCAGTTCTCTGGCCAGTCTTCGGCCGATCTCGTGCTGCTCTCTCTCAAATCGAACAGATCTGGGAGAGATCTGTCTCCGATCGTACTGCTGCTCCTCTCCACCGTTCGCAGATCTGTTTCGAGCAAATCTCTCGCCCAGATCTGTCTCCAAATTTTCTTTTTTTTTTCCCGATTCATTTCGATTTTTTCCTTTTTTTTTAACGTTGTTGGTTTATCGGTTACGTTTTTTTTTTGTTTGTGGTTTTCTTCTCTTTGTTTTTCTTTTGTTGATTTTATTTTATTTTTCGATTTGTTTTCAGTTATTTCTGATTTTTTTTATTGATTGTTTTGTTTCACGGTGTATTGGTTTTGTTTCACGGTGTATTGATTTTGTTTCACGGTATATTGGTTTGATTTACGGTGTATTGGTTTGATTCTTGTGATGTTTTGGCAATGATGACGAAGACGTGTCGGTTTCAATCATCGGTGAGAGGAATGAATTGTTGAATGTGCGGTGGCATTTCTAGGCATATTTGAATTTTGGTCATGTTTGTGCGTGTTGCAACTGGGAATCAAATCAGGTTGGGCTGCGCTGTGGCATATTTGTATCTCATTTGGCACTGGGTATAAAATCAAGTTGGGCTACGATGAGGCAATGATGAGAAAGTATATTTGCATAATATAGAACCTGTTAGACTCTTTTCTGTTCTTTCTGTTCGCACTGTCGCTTAATGTAGACAGCATGACAATAGGATGGCCGCTGGCTAAGCCAGACTGCAACCACTGCAGCTGTAACTACAGAAGCAGTGTAGATAGCAAGAGAGCAGTACATTAGTGAGAACATAATTGGGTGGCATTTGTGAATCTATATTAGTGAGCAAATGCCAATTTGAGCCTCCTCCTCTCTTCTCTCTATTTGTACTAAACAATTTTTTGGTTGTTTCTGTTACAATGTCTACGTAATCAATGTAACTAGTGTAAAATTAGGTGGTGGATAAAAATTTAACCAGTATCTACTGGAAAGATTGTAAATGTGGAAACGTTGTAATCTCTGCATCTTCTTTTTTCTGTGTAATCTATCTTAATGTAAAATCAGTTAAATTATGAATGAAAAAAGTTGAAAGTTTCATTTTTTTCATTAATGAATGTGCTGGCAGTTATAAAGTTTATTCTGAATGATCGGTTCATTGTTATTCGTAGACGAACAAATAAAAACAAAAAAAATCGGAGATGAACAAACGAGAAAAAAAACATTCAATTTAAAAAATCTTATTTCAATTCTCTCAACTTCTCTCATTTATTGCTACAGTGTAGCTACTCGTTCCCGTGCCACTATTTCATCTACTATATTTGTTCTTCTTCATTTACATTCTTCTTTCCCCAGACATTCTGTTCTATCTATTCTTTTCTGTTTCTTTCACACGCACGATTCGGGTTACTTCTATTTGTCTTCTCTAACGACGTCGAACTTCTTCAACATCTTCGACTTTTTTTTTCTGTCTTCGACGTTTTCTTGCAGAGAAGTTTTGATTTGTTATAGTAACGAAAAACAGAACAAAACAGAATTATCATAATAAAAAAAAAAAAAGTTTTGCTCTATTGTAAATTTTTATATTTTTGACACAATTTCAACAGCTCATATCAAAAGCTATTTAATTCATATAGCTCATGCTAATAGCTCATATCCAAAGCTATACTGTATAATTCAAAAGCTACAAAAAAATATACAGCTTATATCAAAAGCGGATTGCACTCATACAGTTGAACCAAAAGTATACAATTCATACACTGGACAAAAGCCATATAGCTTATACAAAGATATATAAGGGGCCATCATCCGTTGATGTTCCATCATCACTGTCGCCATATTCATTTGCAAGTGTACAATCATTATCATCTTCATCTTTATCTTCATCAGTATTTCTCTCGTGAACTATCAAGAATAAATTTAACAATATCAATACTAATTTGAATTTAAAGAAAAGAGTTACTATATTATGAATCAAAACTAAGTAATCACTACACTTACTTATTTTTTTCTTTTTATTTAGATTTTTAGGACAATTTCGCTTGTCGTGTTTAACGCCAATCTTATTACAACAAGCATATCTTCTCCATGTCTTCATTTTAGCTCTTGCTACAGCCTTCTCCAAGCCACCTTTTATTCTACTACCACTACCGGAAGACTTCCTTTCTTTTTTCCTCCCCTTTGTTTACGAGATGTTGGGATTCAAAAATAGAACTTGAGATGCATTAACAGCAACTTGCGAAGTATCATTGGCGGTACATGAATCTCCTGACCTCTCTTTATTATTCTTACTTCTTTAATTCGTAGCGATAATTCTTTTAATGTTTGCAACATTAATTGGAAAGTCTCATTTGCTTCACTAGCCTCATATAACAACTGATTGGAAATCTTTAATAGTTGGGCAGCTCTTAGTTGATCAGATTTGTTACGGACTTGCATTGTTCTATCATCATATTCAGCTCTGTATTTATTAGCTTCTTTCATTCACCTTTTAAAAATGAAATGATCTGATATTTTCTCTATATCACGAGACTGAAAATTTTTTATCAAGTGTCCACTAGGAATCCCTTCAAACTTAAACAATTTGCATTCACAATAACCTTCTTTGATCGCATTATTGAATTTCACTCTCCACTTACGCGATTCACTAAGCAGTCGAGATTTATAAATATAGCAAGTACAACCATCACTTCCCTTTTGATCATCATACAATATATACTCAACTTGAGCGTTTTCAAATTCCTTTTTAAACCTATCGTATATATTTCGTGTGTACACATTTGCTGCACTCTTCAGAAGAAATGCATGACTATCAATAATCCAATTACTGTGTTCACTAATATAATCTTCTTTCTTTTCTTTTTCAGTAATTTTAGCCAAGCACTTCTTATTCTTCAAAATAAACTCCCGAAGAGTTGTAGTCGAATTGAAAAAATTGCTATAAACAGAGTTCATACCTTCAGAACGCCCTGTAGTATCATATTAGCATAGCAAGTGTCCAAATGATAAACTGGAATCCACTTTTTTCTGTATTTCATACATCCCTTTAAGCCATTCATTCTCCTGCAAGTTGTGCATACATATTAATTCCTCCTATCTTGTTTCAAAGTCGTTAGGAGTATAACTTTCTCTAATACACATCCTGATTTCTTTTTTGAATTGTAACTTCTTGAAATAAATGTGTGACAATTTTTCTGAAAATTTTTTCATGACATGCCACAAGCAAAATCGGTGTCGAGTATTTGAAAATACCTTCTCAACTGTCGTCGTCATAGCTCTATCTTGATTTGTGATAATAGAAGAAATGGCACGTTCACCCATAGCTGCAAGCGAGGTCTCAAAAAGTCAGGTAAATGAATCTTCTGTTTCATCCAAAAGCAAAGCACAACCAAACTGTATCGATTGCATATGGTGATTAACTCCTGTAAACGGCGCAAAAGGCATTTCATACACATTCTTACTTTATGTTGTATCAAAGAAGATCACATTATCAAAATACTCAAACTACAAACGTGATCGACCATCTACCCAAAAGAAGTTTGTTGCTCTTGCTTCACTATCCATTTGTATTGCACATAAAAAGTGAGGATCTTCTAAACTCTTCTTCTTAAAAAAATCCAGTGCTGTAGTAGCGTCGCTTCTAAAAGGTTTTTTGTACTCCTTTGAAGGTCCCAAATTATTCCAGCAATTTCTATCATCAAAACCAGTATGTGGTCCGTCAAGTATATCTGCAACTTTGTTCACAGGTATGCTTTCCTCACGAAATGAATCGATCAACATCTTAGCTGCAGCGGGCATGTGCTTACAGATAGGCATACGCATTCGTTTTGCAGGACTGACTAGATTGTGATTATGCTCGTCAATAAAGTAAGTCACCTTTCACATTCCAATAGGTTGTTTGTTGATTTTCATTTTCGCCGGACACCCACATTTTGTTGTATTTCTATTTCTCTTCTCGCTAGCTTCTTTCTCTGTCTCTTCATTTGCTTTCTTTTTATTATAATCTCTATAATTTCCAAAACGTTCACAAGTCATTAGACAGCTAGTGACTTCATCTAAGCTTGAATTTCTTTTCTACGTACTTCTCGTAACAACATTAAATCCCATATTTCTTCCATAAAATATATACATTTCTTTTGCAGCTTCAAAACTTGAAAATATCATATCTAAACAAGGTAAATTTTTCTTTTGAGATGTTGATATGTCTGGAGTTGAAGCAGCGGAACATTCAGCCTCATTTGGCTCCAAAGCTACATAAACAAATTGTGTCAAAATTTTAGAAATCTACAAAACAGAGCAGAACTTTTTTTTTTGTTTGTTACCATAACTCTCTTCTATTCTTTTTAGCTTTAACGAAAAAATTAAAAACAAAGTAATGATTTCGGTTTTATTTTTGTTAAGCTTATTTTTTTATGGTTAATGCAACATTTCATCCAGAAAGGTAAGAACCTTTTTCAAATCTTTCAACCGTTTCATAGCTACCGGTTGGCTGAGCCATAGAAAGAAATAAGAGACGTCGGAAAAATTTGTCGTCGTTGAAGAAGAGAGAAAGAAAATAGATAAAAGTAAGCCAAACCGTGCGTGGAAAGAAAACAGCAAAAAGGTTAAGATAGAACAAAGCGTGTGAGCAAAAAGAAAGCAGAAGAAGAAATAAAAGAGAAGAAAAACAATAGTCAGCGGGAAAGTAATGGGCGGGAACGGTTAGCAATAAATGAGAGAAAGTTGAGAGAATTGAGTCTTTTAATTTGAATGTTTTTTTATTTCTTTTTTGTTCATATTCGATATGTTTTTTTTAGAATTGAAATAAGATTTTTTAAATTGAATGTTTTTTTTCGTTCGTTCATCTCCGATTTTTTTTGTTTTTATTTGTTCGTCTACGAATAAATGAACCGATCATTCAGAATAAAATTTATAACTGCCAGCATATTCATAAATCAAAAAAATGAAACTTTCAAGTTTTTTCATTCATAATTTAACTGATTTTATATTAAAATATATTACATAGAAAAAGGAAGATGCAGAGATTACAACGTTTCCACATTTACAATCTTTCCAGTAGATACTGGTTAAATTTCTATCCACCATCCAATTTTATACTGGTTACATTGATTACATAGACATTGTAATAGAAACAACCAAAAAATTCGGTAGTACAAATAGAGAGAAAAGAAGAGGAGGCTCAGATTGGCGTTTGCTCACTAATATAGATTCACAAATGCCATCCAATTCTGTTCTTACTAATGTACTGCTCTCTTGCTATATGCACTGCTTTCTATAGTTACAGCTGCAGTGGTTGCCGTCTGGCTTAGTCAGCGGCCATCCTACAGCCTTACTGTCTACATTAAGCGACAGTGCGAACAAAAAGAACAGAAAAGAGTCTAATAGGTCCTAAATTATGCAAATATGCTTTCTCATCATTGCCTCATCGTAGCCCAACCTGATTTTATACCCAGTGCCCAACCGGTTACAAATATGTCACAGTGCAGCCCAACCTAGTTTGATTCCCAGTTACAACACACACAAACATGACCAAAATTCAAATATGCCCAGAAATGCCACCGCATATTCAACAATTTATTCCTCTCACCGATGATTGAAACCGACACGTCTTCCTCATCATTGCCAATACATCATAAGAATCAAACCAATACACCGCAAAATCAAACCAATATACCGTGAAACAAAATCAATACACCGTGAAACAAAACAATCAATAAAAAAATCGAAAATAACCGAAAACAAATCGAACAATAAAATAAAATCAACAAAAGAAAAAAAAAGAGAAGAAAACCAGAAAAAAAAAACGAAACCGAATAAATCAACAACGTTAAAAAAAAAAAGGAAAAAATCGAAATGAATAAAAAAAAAAGAAGAAAATTTGGAGACAGATCTGGGCGAGAGATCTGCTCGAAACAGATCTGCAAATGGTGAAGAGGAGCAGCAATACGATCGGAGACAGATCTCTCCCAGATCTGTTCGATTCGAGAGAGAGCAACACGAGATCGGCTGAAGACTGCCAGAGAACTGAAATCGGAGACGAAGATCAGCGGAGAGGAGAGATCTGCCGATCGGAGACAGATCTGCAAAAGATCTGCACGATACGAGAGAGAGCAGCGTGAGATTTGCCGAAGACTTGTCAGAAAAATTAATCGGAGACGATCACCGGCCGACAAGGAGCCGCAACGCGACAGTAGTAGGAGATCTGGTTCGCCAGAGCGAGAGCGAAACATCTGCGAAAAGAAAAAGAGCTCGTAAAAGAATGAGAACGAAAGCAGAAAAAAATAAATAAGTAGTTAATTAAGCTAAACAAAATTAATTAAATTAATGAATAGATTAATTAAGAGTAATGAGAAAATTAAAAGAAATGGAGGTGAGAGAATACGTAAGTTGTCAGACAAGGACGGCCGAAAGCAGTGAGTATTCGAACATTTGTTTAAAATTTCGGACAAAAGCAAATATATCAGACCGAACTCATATAACACACGAATTAAATAAAATGATGCACTTGTGATGCAATCCTGACCATACAATATGGCGAGTGCTCGAGAGTGTCTATAGGAGAGGGAGTGCCTCTATCCTTCCCCTATATATATATATATGATTGTAATTATGTGCGTGGGCAAACTTGTCACTTCCAAGCCGTCGGAATAAAAGCTCCGTGTTACTTATTTAAAAAAATATGTTTAGTAACTTTTTAAAAAATTGACTTATAAATAAAAAAATAACGTATAAATTAATTTACCAAACGTCTTATTTTACTGTGTTTAACCTTTTTTTGACTTATAAGTCAAAAATAGCTAACCCAAACAAGCCATAAATTCTATTGACTTAGTTCTTAAAATAACTTAACTAATTTGAAGTAAATTTTACCATAAACTCTTCTTAACTTAACTAAGTTAATTTTTTTTAACTCCAGACTAAGTCACAAAAGAACAAACCGTACAGAATTGATTTTCAGACTCTATTAGCACAATTTTAGCATCAAAACTTTTCTTTGACATATTGAAGAGCGTGTTTGTAATACTTACAAATAATTTTTTAAAAAATGAAGTAAATTTTTTATAAAATTTAAAATAATATATAATTTTATAACATCGAATAAATATAAATATATATTACACATAAATTTTGAATTGATAAAATATTTTTAAATCATGCTAAATAATACTTAAAATTATTTTTTTCAAGCATGTGACTGGAATTAGCCCATAATAACTCCGGGGAAATTATGGACCAAAGTTGCCCCATAGAGCCAATATTCACTTGTCAGAATTATAGTTATAGAAACCGGACCGAAAATCGACCCGAATCACTATCCAGGTCGACAGATCGCGAGTACCAAATAATCTTGAATCAATGTACAGAAAATTCATCAAACACGTAAAAATTGAGTTACGAAGCTGCAATTGAACTAGAGCAGAGGAACCAGTGTGACGTCGGAGGACTGGAGTCGGCATAGCAGTGGCGATTGAGCTCCAACGAAGCGGCGATCGAACTTGGACGAGTAACAGCCGAAGAAAAAAGTGAACGAGGAACTAGTGTGACGTCAGAAGATGAAGCCAGCGTAGTAGCGGCGAATAGCTTAGGCAACGGCGATCGAGCTCGGAGGAGCGGGAATCGAGCAGCGGAGATTGAACCACTAGAAAATACAAAAATACAAATGCGTTAAGAATTAGATAAGGAATAAAGTATTACTAGCTTACAGTAATTACTAGTTTATTACTTGCTATTTACTAGTTAGATCTTTAATTTTATTTTAAAATATTGTTTTAGCGGTTGATTTGGACGAACGGATCGTCTAGATCAAAATTGATCGATTATATAAGTGATCTATTTGGATCTAGATTGATTTTTTATCCAAATCAATAATTTTTAAGTCAATTTGAATGGTCCGATCTAAATGTGCCAACTATTGTCAGGATTCGTTATAGAAAAATGCAGAACTAGAAAACGGTTAGAAGTCATGGTAATTTTCAATTAAAAACAAAAAATTAGTTTAATCATTTTTTTTCCTTTTCCACGCATACCACCATCTCCCTTCTTCGACATCGTCCCTAGACTGTCAAGGCCTTCCACAAATTCACTCAATTTCTCGCCGGCGACCGCCGCAGCCGAAACTACTCAATCACCGTTCTATTAAGCCTAAGAATCTCCCAACTTCGCTAATTCTCAAAAATGTTCCCCCAATTCTCAAAACCCTAAGCTAGGTTTTCATTTCTCTTCTCCAGCCATCTGCTATTACAGTAAACTTCTCTTCATTACATGTATGGCTTCGAGTTCACTGCTCGGTGGCGCCGGCGGCGGAGAGCGGGAGAAGAACCGGTGGGCCAAGAGCAAGGTTTATACTCGCAAGTCTTTCAACAAGTCCAGCAAAGCAAGCAATAACAGCAGCAGCAGCAATCCAACCAACGCGGCCTCTGCTGCCGCTGCTGATAATGATGATGATCATGGAGTTGAAGGTGTTGGCGGTGCTCAGCAGCCGCTTGCTCTGTCAACTCCACAAGAAGATGCGAATTCTTCATATCATGACCTACCAGTTCAACCTGATGCTGGACCTATCGATCCACCGTCTGATGATGAAGCTTCCAGTTTACAGCCTCACCAGCGGGAAGCTGTTGCCAAGGGGATGTGCAACAGCGTGACTTTTGACCTTTCATCGCGGTCTCTCAATGAGCTCCGTGAGCTTCGTCATAAGCTCACTGCCGAGCTCGAAGGGGTTCGTTCTATATCACGCAAGCTTGAGTCTCGCTTTCTCCAACACTCAGCTACCTCCTCTGCTCCTGTCTACACTGTTGCCCAGTATTCTGCTAGTGATACCAACACACAGACTCCTACTGCAAAGAGGTCTACCTCGGAGGCAGCTTCCACTCCTTTCTTTCGCAGACATATGAGTGTTTTGGTGCCTGGTGGACCTGCAACAGAATCTGAGACTATGGAGAAGGAAAAGCGCACACCAAAGGCTAACCAGCTTTACCGCAATTCTGAATTCATTCTTGCAAAGGACAAGTTACCCCCAGTAGAGTCGAATAAGAAGGCGAAAGCCAATGGTGGAAGGAAGCAATCTTGGGGAGGCAGTGAGATGGATTACGGTGGTATTCCGCCACATAAACTGTACTCACAGGCATTCAAGAGCTGCAATCTGCTGCTTGTGAAGCTGATGAAGCACAAGTTTGGATGGGTGTTTAATACTCCAGTTGATGTGAAGGCGCTTGGGCTTCATGATTATTATACTATCATCAAGCATCCTATGGATCTTGGGACAGTGAAGTCACGACTTTCAAATAATTACTACAAGCACCCTCGCGAATTTGCAGAAGATGTTAGGCTTACTTTTAGGAATGCTATGACATACAATCCTAAGGGACAGGACGTGCATTACATGGCAGAGCAGCTTTCACAGATATTCGAGGAGAAGTGGCCTGCAATTGAGACTGAGTGTGCTTACGTATCACATCACCAGGTGCCCAAGAAGGTCCCTCCACCCCCTCTGGATATGAGGGCACTTGAGAGGTCTGATTCAACAGTTAACCCAGTGCCTGAAGCAAAGACGAAACCTGTTCCCCATAGCCGGACTCCTTCATTAAAAAAACCGAAGGCAAAGGACCCACAAAAAAGGGACATGACATTTGAGGAGAAGCAGAAGCTCAGCAACAACTTGCAGAAGTTACCATCAGAGAAGCTGGACAACATCGTGCAAATAATTAAGAAGAGGAACTCATCATTGAGTCAGCATGATGACGAGATTGAGGTGGATATTGACAGTGTGGATGTGGAGACCTTGTGGGAGCTTGATAGATTTGTTACAAATTATAAGAAGAGTCTAAGCAAGAACAAGAGGAAGATTGAGCTTGCTAGTCTGGCTAGGGCAGAGGCTGCACAAAATGGTCAAGGAAGAGTTCAGGATGTGGTGTGCGCTTCTACTTGGTTTTCAGTAAAACATAGTTGAATTGCTTAATCTTGTTTCTAAAGTTAGTGTCTTATTTGTGCAGAACCAAGAGCCTGTTGTTACTGTTGCCGCAACGGGTGGAAGGACAGGTAAGTTTCTCAATTTGTTTAGTTTAAATATGTTTTCTAAATACTTATAGCAATTGTAATTCGTTTAACTAAAAAAATTGTTTGCAGATGACAAATATGTTTCCACATCTTCTCCTATTGGAGGCGAACGAAAGGGAGACAATGCAAGTCAAGCAAGTAGTTCAAGTACCTCCAGCAGTGGGTCTGGCTCCTCCTCAAGAGGTATTGAACATTTTTCGTACAATGTATGCTATCATTTAATTTGTATAACTTGTTCAAGCATTGATACCACAAAATCCTACATCTTTTAGAAGTCATTCTGATCCATTTTTTGGGTTGGTGCAGACTCGGAAAGTGAAAGCTCTTCAGGATATGGTTCAGATACACATTCACCTAGAACGTGATGACATGTGCTATAGGTCGACATACACCATGCCTGTATGTAGGTGAAGTACCACAATAATTCTTATATGGGTGTTTGGATAATATATAACATATAGTCACTATATCTTAGCTTTTAAAGTCATCTTCAGCCACTAACTAAAATTTTCAAATTGTGATCCTTAAATCTTCTCTCGGTTGGAGAAGTATTCTTTTATCTTCTTCCAAGTTGAAGATTGTGATGATGGTTGCCCTTAGCCATTTTAAGTTATTTTGAAGAAACCTTACCTTAGGTTTCTTATGGTTAGGAACTTAACCATGTAGGACAATTGAAGCCAATTTTGGTTAGCAATTAAAGTTGCAACTTGTTAACCAGCTCACACATGATAACCGTGTTGAGTGTAGTATGCTGAACATCTGTTTGTTTTTAAGTACCAATACTTCTTGAAATTATTTGGGTTTGTGGTGAATTACAGTGGCATCAGTAGCTTTACTTCAAGAAACATGTCTCTTTTTGCTTTCCGATTGTAGTTCTGAAGTTCTCTTTTGTGTTACTATAAAATGGTTTTATGGTAGGTCAAAAAGGACCCTTGACCAATTCTGTTGAGCACAACAGTTAACTAGATACTAAAATTTGGGAAGATCATTAAGGGCGTGTTTACATACCCCTCTAAACTCACTTTTTTTAAACTCACTTACATCAAAAAAATGCATTACAAAATTAAAATAAATTATTTTTATTAAAAATTTATTTTTAAATTTTAATTTTAAAACTTATTTATATATAAAATAATTATAAAATTTTATTTTTTATGAAATATTTTTAATTTTTAATTTTATTTTTGAAACTCACTTCCGAAAAAATGAGTTTATCGTCTAGTAAACACGCCCTAAGTCTTTGTAAAACCGCTGCCTTATATGAAGAGTTCTAATTGCCATGCTGGGCCATGTTCGTAGAAAGCATACATGCAAAGGTGAGTTATAGTAGGTGGCATGATTCTCTTAGTTCTTAGGCATAGTGGCTGATGCTCTTTTTTT
The DNA here is from genome assembly GCA_019914995.1 of Acanthochlamys bracteata. Classification (NCBI taxonomy): domain Eukaryota; kingdom Viridiplantae; phylum Streptophyta; class Magnoliopsida; order Pandanales; family Velloziaceae; genus Acanthochlamys; species Acanthochlamys bracteata. Next base: position 3,914,373 of record CM034132.1, on the reverse strand, counting down.
GCTTCATATGTATGTCTCAAGGTTTAACATGGAGCAAAAGATATACCAAGTATTATGGTACTTTCTCTGTGATGCAAAGTCCTTTATTCTTTTTGAAAGATAGCTGTGGCTTCCTGTTGCATGTATTTATGACTTGTCAGGAAGCTAAAATATGCACTGTTTATCTATCTTTAGTCTGAGAGTAATCTTATGATTTTTCAGAGACTCTATGTGACTGTAAAATAATATTGATATTATATAAAAGAAATTAGCTAAAGTAATCACATGTAGTAGGTTTTCAGTTTGCTCTGGTTATTGTTGTTGCATTTGACATTTACTAAGCATTTTAACAACATGATGGAATGATATATCAACATAGCTGTAATAATCTTACATTGAGTTTTTTTGGCTTTGGAATTGTTGAATGGCTATGATTGGCCTTCTATGAAACATCTAGTATGCTGTTTATTCCAATCGTCGGTTAAATATTTGTGATGTCTAAGGTGTTATACTTTGTGATTTGAGGTGTAACACCGCTGCAGAAATTGTTTCATGAATGGAAGTTGTGTCTTTTAGGGTATGGGTATTCAAGCAAGATTGTTGTGCTTTACTTATGATAATACCTTTTGGTAGGCCAATGAAAGTCAGAGTTTATAGCCCATGTCAATTATTTCTCTCCATTCTGTTGGTGATCTGTGTTTAGATCATGAGTATTTAACCTTACATATGTTCCCAGTTGAACTCAACTTTCACTGGTATCGTATGCAGTTGCACATTCTAGCATCTACTAGAGTATAAAATTCATGTGAAACAGGTACCTTTTAGGCAATTATGATATATTCATATGCATCTGGAATGTTATGTAGTATGGTCTCAATTTGTGTGGTGAGTCTTGTTAGGTTGGCCAATTATAGAGGCTCGTGTGGCTAGTTTGAAGTGCTGATGCGTCTTTAGAAGAAGATCAATCAGAAATGTGTAGATTCTATTGGAAATTCATCAACCTATCTTTTAATCTTAACTATTCTTTTCTCTGGTGTCTTGTTGTTACTAAATAAGTTTGCATTTTCTTTTCAGTGTATTACATTGTTCTTGTACCTTTAACATGATGCTATCGATTATTTAGACTTACATCGTTGTTGTATGTTTGATTTCATACAGTATACTGCTGAAGGTAAATCAAATCTGAGTTACCTAACTGCTGACATCATTTTGCAACTGTAGGATCGACCCCCCATCTGGTGAATCATTCTGTGCAGTTTGATGTGTCTTGTAGAGATGGCATTAGAAAAAAACCCTACAGATCCTTAAAGCCATTAAAAAGGAAAAGTCCCTTGTTAACAGATCTGTTCAGCCTTGTTCTCCCATGTCTATTTACTGGAAGGATTGTGGATTTGTGTTGTATATATTTAGTTAGAGTCCGCTGTTCCTATAGATAGTCTGATTTTATCCAAAACAGAAAAGTGATTCTAATTTCATCAGCTTCATTAGCAAAGCTGGAACTCAAAACTGTAACTCGATTGTTTGAAGAAGTTATCTGCCTGTCCAGACACCATGCAAGTTCATGGGAGTTGCACTTTAGTGATGCTTCAGTTATTGAATATGTGAACTCTGCAGTCGGGTGGATATCCATGAATAATGGAAAATGCAGTGTTAATTGTATGTTGCTTGCTGTGCTGGCTACTTGTGTTCTTTGGGTTGCCCCGACTAAAATACTTGAATAGATGTCATATGGATTTATAATTAGCAATTATTGTGTTATTTCACCCCGACCTTGTTCTTCTCTGGCGTTGAGCGGAGTATGTTCAAGCCACTTTGAACCTTTGCTTTAAAGTTATTCACAAATATTTGTTGTAAGAAATTTCTGGAACATGCGGTTTTACATTTGTACTCATAAATTAATGATCTGCGTCTATCTGGTTTTGACGATCAATTCAAATCCTTTATCACTATGCCCCGTTTGGAAGAACGATTTTTATAAGTAATTTTTTAATTTTATATTTTACATATTTTAATATATATTTTATAAATATTTTAAAAATATATTTAAAAATTTTTAAAATATAAAAAAATTTTACGTAGTGAATTTTTTATTATATATTTTTATTTTAAAAAAATTTTATTTTATAAATAGTTTCAGATGACCTCTTTGTCATACCGTATATCTTCTTGATTAATACTATTAAGATAAGATTCAAGATCAAAATGTTATATGTAATTTAAAACATAAATGAACCGTTCTCTTTGAATTTCACATCATTTAGTTATGTTTTAATTTTATGTTATAATACCTTAAATTTGAGTATTATTTTATTGTATCTTTTAGCGACAGATATTGAAAAAACATCATAAATTTTAATATATATTTGAATTTAAATCTCAAGAATTTTGAAAAAAAATGTGTATATAATAGTAGGATAGAGCATTTGACGATATGCTTAGAACGTGTTTAATTTAAAGTAAAATTTATTTTTTTAAATTAAATTTAAAATTAAAATTAAAAATATTTAATATAAAATAAAATTATATGTATTTATGTTAAAGATATAGTTTAAAATTAAGTTTTTAATAAAAAATTATTTTAAAATTTTTATTTATTTTGAATTAAAAATAAATTTAAAAAAACTAAATTTGATGGGTTGGTAAATAAGCCCTTAAAGACAAAGAAAAGGCAAATATTTTAGTACTGATGTAGTAACAAAAAGCCTGGGTACACCTAGCTCCACATGAAGGCTTCTCGTAAATTTTAATCTTGTCGATGGATGTTCTGTTGAATGAAGAGAACTTTTCACTGGGAAGTGCTAGGGTGTTTTGTTGGATCAAAAGTTTGCCTGTAGAGAAGATCATAGAATCAATATAGGAAAAAATATATGAACCTAACGTGGACTTTCTTATAAATAGAATGTATAGTCTTGCGTGTTTAAAGAGAAATCCGTATGTGTTAACAAATTGTATAGATTCTTTAATTGATTATAAAAATTTGTACTGGAATTTTCATCCATCAGATTGAATACATTTAATAGTTTATTTGCTGTAGTTCATGTCGTGCTTGCTATTAGTTTGACCTTTTAGAAATTGCAGAACAAACGGTCAGAAGCAAAACATTTTACTAAGGATGTAAAAACCCAATCTTATATATAATCTTTTTTGTTTTGGGGTCTCTTATAAAGCAAATTAATTGGAGCTAGATAGTACATTGTACGAAACCGCTAAGTTTTCTTTTGGATAGTAGAAGAAACGACTAACAGTTGCTAGTGTTGGCCTTTTATCCCTTTAAAACACATAATTGATGTATGTACTTATTGCCGAAGTTTATAGCTAATGGATTTTGGTGGAAAGAAAAAAAACAGAGAAAAATCCTTTGAAACAATTTCAACAAGCAGATGGTGACGGCAGACCCGACGACAAGGTATGTAAATATTAGAAAATAAAGGTACTAACAAGTTCAATATGAGCTGGGATGGGAATCAATGTCTTGACCGGCTACAAAGGTTAATCGATATCGATGGCTTCTAGAGCTCCATGTGGGCTGTTAGATAGTAGAGCGAGCAACTTTCGCACTCGAGATTTATTAAGAGTGCAATTCATATTCCTCTCTTTCTAACCTATTGTCTGGATAACGAGGACGAGAGTAAGTAAAGGTGCAAAAATGAACCACGCGTAGTCCTATAAGACAGGCCGATATGCAGCTCATAAATAGGGACAAAATCGAGCCGACTCGGTCCGTCAAACGGATAATATCGGCTTAATTTTTTATCTATTAGATGGCCCGTCCGTCAAGTTTCACTATTGATTATAAGTTAATTTTAGACTATTTATTTGATTAAAAGATGGTCAGTAAATTTTAATCGGTCAATATAATAAAATTATTAGAAACGTATTAATAATATTAAAAAAATAAATATTTCATCTAGGTCAACATAGTTCGGCTAACTGAAACGAGTCGGATCGGCCCGATGAGGTTATTTTTTTACCCAATCGGGTTAGGTTCGCCTAGCACCGTCTATATTTACATGTCTAACATTAACGTGGAGAGAGTAACAGAAGGGAGAATATAAATAGCTAAAATTGAGTTGTATTCACTCATCTAAAGAGAACATTCTAATGCTTTATTGTCTCGATCTAAATACATTCAAGTATGGTAGTACAAGTTTTACAAAAATACATACTATATAACATCCCACAAATGCACTGTTACTGTTGTCTGTAGCATCACTATACTAGTAGATTTTTGCAACACACATACTATAATTCTTGCTCATCGTTCTACACTATTTTGCACTCTATGGCCGCTGCTATTGTCCATAACTCTAACACACTATGGTTGCTCTCACTAATGAGTGCACACAAAAATCCTAGCTAGTTTTAATATAACTGCATTAGAGAGCTGATTACGGCTGGGCCAAAACTCTCCCTTTAATGCGCCCACGCATCACACTCGCACACCGCATGCGCATGAGACGGTGTGCGGGCTCACGCGTCACCATACAAAGAAGAAAAATAAATAGAACATAGCGAAGATATTGCTGATCAGATGCAGAACAAGATTGCAAGTGATCATAACTGTTGTAAGTTACCATAACTTTGTTGTAATTGGCCGTAGATTTGTCATAATTGGTTTAGCAAAATAATATGCTAATTTTGAAGTTATTCTTCTAAATAGTGCAGTTTCTAATGACGGATTTGAAGCCACTTTTCACGTGATCTTTAGTGAAATTTGGACATAATGTTTATAGCAAAAGTTTATTGACATACAAGTAGCTACAGGAAGATTTTTTCTATTATTAAAGGAGATGCAGAGGGCCGACAGAAATTAGGTGGTAAGAGTGACAATTTAGATTTGTGAGCTGGGCTGGTTTTGAATTAACCTATTTAATAAATGATTAAATTCGTTCAATCTTAACTCAACCCACGAATTTATAAGAGTCAAAATTATCAATCTCAACCTGACCTATTAATAACTGAATCAAATTTGAATCGACCCATTTAATAATTAAAATTATTAATTTTTAATCTATATTTTTAAATTTCAATAAATTTATAATATCAAATGTAATAAAAATGCACGATATTTTTAGTGACCAAATATAATAAATACCTGTCAAAATATGTTATTTTTAATATCTTCATCGGTTTAAAATATTCAAAAAAATTTATTCTTATTTTTGAAAAATATGTAGTGACAGCTGAAATTTTATGATTATAAATATATACTAATAATTTCAATAAATATTTTGATAAATATAGTAGCTAACAAATTTGATAAAATTTTTTACAAAATTTAAATTCGTTATTACAAAAATACCTATATAGTAATACTTTCGATAGTATTATAATTCTAATCTTACACTATTTTACTAAAATATAAAAGTAATAATTAATTATAAATATTATATAATTTAATAATTTATAAATTATTATTATTGATTATTTTTATTGCTAATATTTTAATAAACGGAGAAAATCAAATATTATTTCTTTAAAACATGGCAATTCGGATTCATAGTTCAGTTTTGAATTAACTTGGATCGATATATTTAATATTGAGTCAAATTCGTTCAATTTTAATCCAACTTATATATTTATATAGTTCAATATTTTTGAGTCAGATATTGCCACCCATATGATGTGGGTTTCACTTGAAAGCGGATAAGAAAGAGGACTGGATAGAAGATTTAGAGCGTAAAAAAATTCTGAGTTAATTTACCTTTTAGTTTAAGCGGGAATGCAAAGTGAATACGAAAGTATCCTTCGGAATATTTTGATTATTTTAGTAGAAAGAGGGTAAAATAATTATTTTGATAAGTGGGATTAAAAACAAAATTAGATGAAAAAAAGGGTTATTTTGACCATATATAAACAAATGATCCCGATGCAAATCTAATTTATCTTCTTAATTTGATGCTTGGCTCATCTTACTGTCCACTTATTTACTTGTTCATTTAGAGTTCATATTAATTAGTAAAAGATGAGTTTATTAAAAATGAATTCAGTAAGAATAAATTATAAATAAGTTTGATAAGTTCGATAAACTGAAACACAAGTAATAATAAATTGGAACTCAAATTTCAATAGGTTCGTTACATGCAAATACATGACAGATTGATTAGAACAGTCCACACTTCGCTGCGTATCGCAGATAGCCTACCTACCTAAAATTCAGGATCAAATACAATCGTACTAAAAGCTTCTGTGTTTCTGTGGAGAACTTGCCATGGCATGTTTCACTCGGTTCATTGAGTTGCTGAAGCTCCCATTCATTGCAATCTTTCTTCTTTCTTCTTACTTCCGTCCTGAAAAACCAGTTATCCATAAGTACTACACCTCGATCTTCAGCTTTGGTGACTCACTCGCCGACACCGGCAACATTCTTCATTCTGGTTCTGACTTCACTCCAATTTTTGGTCGTCTTCCTTATGGCATGACTTTCTTCAACCACTCCACCGGCCGTGCCTCTGACGGCCGCTTGATCGTTGATTTTATAGGTATTTTGATCAACCCTCCATTCCTTTTCTTGATTATAAAATGAAATTTGGGAAAAGTTCAGATTTTTGTTTGAAGTTTATGACTTGGAAGCTTTGTTTTGTAAGCTGAGGCATTTGGGCTCCCATTCCTTCCGCCCTACTTAGCCAAAGGGGGGAGTTTTGAGAAAGGAATCAACTTTGCTGTTGCTGGTGCTTCAGCTCTGGATCCTGAATTCTTTGTGGAGAGAGGGATGGGAGATATTCTTCTCACAGAGTTGTCGTTGAGTACTCAACTCAGATGGTTCGAGGATTTGAAGCCATCTCTTTGCTCCACATATCAAGGTTAAAGAAACAAACTATCTTTAGACTATTATTAATTGGATTGCCATTACTGGAAGTTTTGTTCTTGATGAAATTAGGACCACAGCTTTCAGATTAATTCTTCGATATGCATGTTAGTTTAGAGGACATACTGTCTTTGAATGTTTTAGTATAGTCTTTGAAGTAGGACAGCATGAAATCCGCAAGATGGTTGCTTAAAAGAGTTTGAATATGCAGATTGCAGAGAGGTATTCAGTAAATCGCTGTTTATTATGGGAGAGATTGGTGGGAATGATTACAATTATCCCTTACTTTCTGGTAGGAGTTTGAAGGAGGTGACAAGCTATGTTCCTAATGTTGTTGAAGCTATCATAAATGCTACAGAAGTAAGGAGAAATCCAATATTGAGCAACTCATAATGTCAGTTGTCCAAACCTTATGCTTCACTAATATGTTATTTGCAGAGATTGATCAACCATGGTGCAGTCGAGATACTTGTTCCAGGGAACCTGCCAGTTGGATGTTCGGGTATGTATTTGTCAAGCTTCACTAGTAGCGATCCAGGAGACTATGATCCTCAGAATGGATGCCTGCAATTGCTTAATGAATTTGCTGTGCTGCACAATTCATTTCTTCGTCGTGCACTGGATCAGCTCCAAATGAAGCATCCAAGTGTAAGGATTATGTATGCAGATTATTATCACGCGGCTCTTCAGCTTGCAAACAATCCTGATAATTTTGGTAAGTTCCTAGATTTTGCTATAAGATTTGTGTCAGAAACTCAATGACATGCATGAATATGGCACAAATATTACAAAACGTATTGATACGCAATGGAACCTCATTTAATACTAGTTCTGTATTCTGCAATGCATACCAGTTGATGGAGCTTCATGCTCATCAGTGTGGGATGTTTGAGCTTAGTTGGAAGTTTGGTATTGGGAAATGAAAGATTGGGTCATTGACATAATTTTTTTTCTTTTTGGGTTTCCTGGATCGCCCATGATTCTTTCTAGTAAATAGTTTCTTAGGTGAAGAAGATCATTTCACCGTAGAGATACAACTAGCCAATGTATGATCAGTACGTGCACAGCAAGACATATTAATTAATATGCAAGATTTTCCTGAAAGGAGAATCTTTTTAGTTACTAATCATAAACATTCTTGTCCATGGTAGCAGCTTTGCAGTTTCTTATTAGCAAGTACACAACCTGGTGTACTGAGTAAAACGTTATGGCAATTACTCTGCAATATACGTGGTGAATATACTTGGGCTAAACTTTATTGAGTCACTGACTACAATCCTATACGCAATGTATACCAATATTTTCCTAAACCAGATTGGGGTTAGATAATTTCGATTTCTCTAGGAACCTACTCACTTTTCTAATTCTTTCTGTATGTATGAGCTAGATTCTATCGATATGTATGTGTACCGATATTTTCCTAAATGAGTTAGGTTAGATAATTTCGATTTCTGTAGGAGCCTACTCACTTTTCTAATTCTTTCTATATATATGAGCTAGATTCTACTGATATGAATATATGCCGATAGTTTCCTAAACGAGATTGATAATTTTGATTCTGTAGGAGCCTACTTGTTTTTCTAATTCTTTCTGTACATATGAGCTAGCGGAAGCAAATAAGTAAAGCTGTCAGGAACTATTGTCTTTGTATAACCAAGAGATTCAAAACTAATGCAACTTGCATGTGGAAGAATTTATATTTACCTGTGAACAGTCTGGCAGATATAAATGCTTAATTGCTGTATAGAACTTTAGACATCTTGAATTAAATTCTATCCAGTTGATATTACATATAATAGCTTCTTATAATTATTGGTTTTCCAGGATTTAGCAATGCAGAGGCTCTAACAGTTTGTTGCGGTGGTGCTGGTCCTTACAACTTCAATGAGACCACTTTTTGCGGGCTTCCTGGCTCGAGAGCATGCAAAGATCCATCTTCTCATATAAACTGGGACGGCCTTCACTTGACTGAAGCCGCCTATCATTCTATTGCTCTTGCTTTGCTTCAAACAAACACATACCCCCCTCTTCAGCAGCATCGTCTATCTAAGAATGGCAAACAGATGCAATCTCTTGTATCACTTGCCTGAGGTCATTAGAATCATGGCCCTGAAAAAAGACCAATGCTATCTTCTACCTTAGCCATTTCTAATACCTCTGCAGTCCTTGTATATGTTTGTATGAAATGATTATTCAAAAAAAGCTTGTGCACTGAAACTTCTTGTGCTCAGATTGTTATTGAGTATTCCAAGGAGGTGATCATTCAGTAAACTATTTGGTACTTCAAAATATAGCTAGTGGACTTCTTTAAAACAGTATGAAATCATTCTGATTCAGCATTCTTCCCTTCAGCTTCTAGGCAATATCAGGACATTCTTCAAAACAATATACAGGGTAACTAACCACTTACGGAACAAATTTTACCTAACTACAATTTCAATTATAAGACGGACTTACTGGACGCAGAAAATTGTTCTGGGACTTGAACGGTTTAAGTTTGACAGTGATATCATGAAAGGTTACCTAGAAAACCAGGAAGATATAAATTGCAAAATCCATCTTTAATATTCTAAATATTTTCTGTACAATCCAAAAGCCTTGTCTAGCACTTTTTACAAATCATTCGCTCTGATGACAGAATTCACGAAAGTTTCTTAAAAAATTTAAACCTCCAGATTGAGAATTTTTTTTTATAAAAACAAACAAGAAAGAAAAATATTATATTATTATATGATCAATCTTCTTAAGTTTGCAGGTCCCACCAAACTTGCCACGTTTCAGTTATTTCAGCTTTTGTTTCTTTCGCCCATAATAGAACACAGTTCTCGTTTTTCGTCCCTGCCCTTCTCTCTCTGCCAACCACCACCACCATCTTCTCTGATCCATCGCCGTCGCCGATTTCGGCGAAATAACTGAATAAATCCATCAAAAGGTGACACTTTTCTTATATAATTTTGACCATTATTGATAAAGATTGGATTTTGATGCTTGCATGTTTAGATCTGTGCAGTTTCTGTGTTTTAGTGGATAGATCTCGTTGATTTTGATGGGGGTTTAGTAGATGGAAACGAATTTTAGTCCAAAATCACGGGAGATTCTCTAGTGCGTGGTGTGTTTTTTTCTTTTTTCTTTTTTTAAAATAGATCTGTTTTTCTTTGTAAGTTTGTACCTTTGATCATTGCATGTTGTGGTTGTTGATTATATGTGTGATTGAATCAATAGAGTGCTCTGCTTGTTTGATCCCTCCTTTGGCGTTTAGGGTAGCAGGTCATGCTTTGTTTGATTTAAACATGAATTTTATTTGATTGATTGCAGTTCTTTTACAATTTTTTGTTTTCTTAGATTGCATTGCATGCTTGAAGTTGTATTACCCTGAGTTGTGCTATGACGCTGTGACCCAATTGGTATTCATGGAACATCTGACGATAATGGAATTTTGAAGTTCATGGTGTTTTATTATGATGTACTCTTGAGGATTTTAACATCTGTGGCAATATATTAGTATTTCTTTATTGCGTTGGTCATGAGTGTGATTTATTTGAAAAGAGGCCAGAAACTTTTCCCCTATCTATGAAAACTTTGAGCCTTAAAACATAATTGGGCAATAAAATTATAGGATCTAGTTCATGTCAATGTTAAAGATATCACCCTGCGAGTGGCAGGGTTGTTTGTCAAAAATTTTCATATATGGGTGTATGTTTGATTATTAGGAGAGAGCCAGACAAGTTACTCTGGACCAATTATTGCTGTATTACAGGAATTATTTTTTGTATTCTATGTCATAAATGATGCAAGGGACATTACATTTTGCAAGAGATATTGGTGTGCTGGCAGTTATTGGAAAATTGTTTGGTCATTTGTAGCTTTTCACTAACGAAATTGTCTGCAGGCATCATGGTTATGGATACAAATGAAGCCCCTGTGAAAGAGAGAGTTGATGGGGATAGTACATCGGAAGCACAAACCAAGAATAAGAAGGGTCAGGAATTGAAGGAGGAGGAGATGGCTAATAATTCTCGCAGACTGGGTGAACCAGAAAAAGCTGGTGAAAATCAAAATACTGATCTTCCAAAAAATGCTACTGATGAGTGGCCTGCACCAAAGGCAATACACATGTTTTGGTTCCCCAAATTTCCTCCTTCTGATGACCCAAAGCTTAGATTGAAGAGGGATCAAACTGATAAGGAGAAACAGAGAAGAATCGTGGCTCGCCAACAGATTATTGCATCATTAAAGGCGAAGAGGGTATGGGTAACTTGTCTGTTTAGGACGAGTTTATGTTTTGGAAGCTCTTTTGTTTGAGTAGTAGTTGTCTTCTCCATGGAGGTTTTCACTTTTGAAAGACATCGTGCTCTGGTTTTTGCAGGCAGAAAGGTCAGAGGTGATTGCACAGTTGAAGCCGTTGACAGCTGAGGACAAACACTTTAGAGCTATCATGGATGAGAAGAAAAAGGAACGAGAACCTCTCCAAGATGCCTTGGGCAAGCTACGGAATCCTAATAATACTGGTCGAGAGAAAGGCGTGACATTGTGCACTTCAGTAGAAGAGCTTGACAGCCTTGTAAGAAGACTCATCTCATCATACATTGCAATGACACTTTGCTAGTATGTTTTCTGATATACTTATATATGTCGTAAAACAGATACAGCAGTTGCAATACCGTATTCAACACGAGAGCAATACCTTAGCTGAGGAGAAACAACTACTCAAGGAAATAAAGCAGCTGGAAGGAACTAGAGATAAAGTTGTTCAAAATGCTGCCATGAAGGCTAAAATCCAGGATTCTTTAGGCCAGAAGGAAGCTATTGAAGACCAGGTCAAAGTAAGTCTGTTCTATTTCTCATAGAAATATGCTGGAGCCTTGAATTAAGTTGATCTCTGCCAAATTTTTAATATTTCTGGCTGCTCAGTTAATAGGTGCAGATATTGATGGAGTTAGGAAGGAGAAACAGTCTGTCAGGGCAAGAATAAAGCAATTGGAGGATCAACTCAAGGCTATTGATGAAGATATTAGTTCAATGGAGTCAGAACTGAATGCTGCTACTGAGAAGAGAGACAAGGCCTTTGAAATGCATAATGAGCTAAGGAAGTCAGTAGAAGCTGCGGTATTAGTCTAACTTTTTATTGCTTTTTTTATTACAGGTTATAGTGATGGACATAAGTGTGTGCATATGTTAATGAAGCTGTCCGTATCAGCCAGTGTCGTAATGATTTTAGTCTCTCTCTGGCTGTGTGTGTTCTCCTTGCTCAATTGCTATCCTTTTATGTCATAATTAATGTCCATACAATTCCATAAAGCATCTATAATCAAAAAGTGATTGTTTGATTATATCTTTTGAAAGCCTTAGTCACCTATGATATATAGGCTGCATTTGCAGTCCTTGTATAATAATTGGAATGGAACACTTACAGAAACATATGCAAAGGTCTCTCATCCTAGTTCACTGGAGTATTAGAGTGGAATGGCTCTCTTTATAGATATAGGGAAAGTTTGCATTCCCGCCTGCGATCAGTTTTAATATATTAAATTTATATGGATTTCTTGTTACATATGACTTGTTTTATCTTTATGCGATTATATTGTAGAATGCACACCACCACCAATATCGCAATGTTATCTACAAGGCAAAGGATCTTGCACTAAAAAAGGACGTAGCCGCCATTGAAGAGTTTTGCCATAATGAGGTTAGTACCGCATATAAATTTTTCTTACACAAACTGGCGGTTTTGGTCCAATGAATGAAGATGGCATTACTTTTCTGTTTCAATTAGATGGAGAAGTTCATGTCGGAGTGGAACAATAATAAAGCATTCAGAGATCACTATGAGAAGAACATGCTTTCGTCACTTGATAAACGAGAATTTAGCAGGGATGGACGGATTAGGAATCCTGATGAAAAGCCAATCTTATCAGAGCCAACGGTGATATCTAAATCTGAACAAGAACAACCTAAGCCGAATGTGAAACATGTAAAAGAGAATGAGAAAGCTACTCCAGAAACTGCTGCAGTGCCTCCTAAGGGTGTAGCTGAGGATACTAAAAAGCTTAAGGTTGAAAAGAAGGGAAAAATTTTAGAAGAGGCCAATGACAGCTCTGCTGGTGTAGAGACCTCTCGAAGGGATGTATCTCAACCTAATGAAATTGATGCTGCAAAGTTGAAGGAGATGAAAAGAGAAGAAGAGATTGCTAAGGCTAAGCAGGCCCTTGAGAGGAGGAGGAAATTAGCAGAGAAGGCAGCGGCAAAGGCTGCTGCTAGAGCACAAAAAGAAGCTGAGAAAAAGGAGAAGGCAAGTATTGCAGTCTATATGTCTTGTTCCACTTTTTTTTTTTTTTGTTGTCTTTGTGGTATTCTCTGATAGTTCTTTTTATGTTTAGGTGAAGGAAAAGAAAGCCAGAAAGAAGGCTGGCTTAGTGGTTCCTCCACCTGATGAAGAGGCTGAGGCCGATCCAGTGATGGAACCACAGGAGGAACCTGAAGATAAGAATCCGATACCAATCGCAGAAAAGAATATAAAGGAGAAGGTCAAAGTTAAGCAAAGAAATCGATCAAAGGTTCAAGACAAACAACTTCAGAGGATCATCCACAAGAAGAAAAAGTTGCAGTCATACTGGCTGTGGGCAGCTCCAGCGATTGTTATGCTGCTGGTACTTGTTGCTGTGGGGTACTATTATTCTTCAGGAAGAATAAGTGCTTGAGGAATCGGCCCTTGATAAGTTTGGATGATGGAAGTGGATATGCATCAATTTTGTGCAAAAACTTTGTAGAAGTTACTCGGTGTAGCATCTCGGCGTGGTTCCTCTGTACCATTAGTACATTTGTGATGTAAGTGATTAGACATAAGTCAATCAGCTGTCTGTCTGTGGCCCTTTTTGTTATACAACTGAACATTGGACTAAGTAAGTATCTGTAGTATTAGTAGTGGTGTCTGTCTAAGGCCCTGATAAGTTACAAGCATGTGATATTCTCCATAATTCATTCCAGAAGAAGAGAAGCTAGATGTGGTTGATTACTTGAGCCCGCATGTTTATGTCTGTGCAAGGTTGGGAGCGTGGCTAGTTATATGTAACCTTGCAACTGATTGCTTTTGAATTTATTTAAAGCTCAATTCGAGATGTTTAGGTTTGATACTTAGAATGTTGAATAGCTTCTTGATAATGAGAGACGTCAAAGGATGCATGGACTAGCAGAGCTATGAGCTATCTATGTTCAGCTCTTCTGATGCCTGCCTATCACAAGCAATGAGTTTTAATGTTCTGATCATGATGATGGATTTCAGAATACAATACAGTGAGCAGTTAAAATCATCAAGCGAAGACGCAATGCTACTCATCATGAATGCCGTTTGGATGACCTGGAAAACTAAAAATATTTAATAAATACAATAAATAATTTATGTTTTAAATTAGGAATTATTTTTAAGTGTGTTTGGATAAAGTATCTTATTTTAAAATAAGCTGATGATACTACTTTGCATTTATAAGATTTTAAAAAATAAAATGATTTAACTACCTTTCAAATATATGATATATGTTCAACTTGCATATTCCTTTTCATATAATTCATTGTTTATACTTTAACATTTTATTAAACAAATTTAATTACTAATATTATTTTAATAAAAGTTATATTTGGATTTTCATTTGTGGTCATAATTTTTTCAAATAATTAAGCCAATTTTGTAAAAAAGTTTAAGAAAACATGCACATTATAGTTAAAATGGTATGTAGAGGATCAAAAGAGCATTTAACATTACCGCAAAGCTCACAATAAACAGCTTTTTCAAAGAAATATACTGACGTTATTATTAAATAAGTCGCGAAAGGTACATTGTGAGTACTTATCAAAATTTACTATTAAAAGTTTTGAATTTATAAGTTCACCTGAATCACTATACAGTCCTTCAGTGTTTCTCTAGAACTACGGACTCAATGATGTAAGGTTTTTCCTTAAGTGTTGGACTTATGATGTACGAGTTGGCCTGGTAATATAGTTTACATTACTTATCAGCTGAATATGAATAGCTACATAAAGTGCTTGTTTACGTACCTCTTTAAACTTATTTTTTAAAATTTATTTATAATAAAAAATACATTGCAAAGTTAAAATAAATTACTTTTATTAAAAATTTATTTTTTAATTAATTTTAAAACTTATTTAAAATATAAAATAATTATTAAATTTTATTTTTTATTAAATATTTTTAGTTTTTAATTTCATTTTTTAAATTTATTTTCAAAAAAATGAGTTTATCTTATAGTAAATACGATCCAAAATATTTATCTAAAAACAGTTGTTATGCAAATAGATTTGGATAGGTTAACTATAAATATACATCCTGCTTACAATCAGCACATCTATTTATAGACCAAGTCTCATATGTTATGACATTCAATTGAAAATGCACAGATGAGAAGCATTCAGAGTAGATTTTGTCACGACTGGGGACAAAAATTATATTAAAAGCGTATGAAATTTAGTTTGAAGATAATTTTTATGTACCTAAAAACATTCAATTGATTGATGTTAATAGTAAAATATCTAAAAATGTTAAATTGACGGTGGGACCCAAGATTCTATTATCCATGGAAACGAAAGTTCGATTCTTTATTTCCAAATACAATCTACACGCATTTTGTCGTTTTGCAACTCGCTACGGTAGTACAAGAGACCTTTAAGTGTAGAACTTTCTGTGGGCATACGTGTGTACAGTTGAACAATCTCGTAAACTATCAGGTTGATACTTACCTGGAGTACATACTCCTTAAACTACTTCTATAAACTAGTTATCTGAATCCAATATCACAAGTAACTCTCAAACTAAAAATGTAAGAAAGTGTACGTACTTCAGAAGTACCTAATGATTTTTTCTAAACATTTTAGATTACGAGTCCCAAATGGGTCCGAAAGCGTGGAAACCAGCACCCTTGCATGCATTGACAACGTCCCTGCTGCCCTGAGGATTGCTAGTCACCACCACCATCTCAGCCTTCCAATTCTTCGCGGCATCGATGGACATTTGCGCAATGTTAGGCCGTCCATGTACAGCCGTATCGTGTATTATCACCTTTCCGTTCGGGTACCCGCTCATCATCTCTTTGATTTCCATCCCGAAGTTCTGCTCCACACCTTTAGTCACCCAGAGGCAGCACACGTCTGCCGCGACATTTTGCAGCAGGAACGAGAGGAATACACAGATTCCTGAGCCCGTCGCGACCATCAGTACCCTGCTGTACATGTTTATAAGGTAAGGTAGTCCGGCGAAGTGAAGTTGTCGTACCCAGAGATGTTTCGGTGGGTTCAACACAAGGCCTTTAGTGAAATCTCCAACTGCACCGGCGAGCATGATGTGTTCGTCTTTCCCATCTGATATAATGCCAAAAGCGTGCCATTCTGATAACGGCGACCTGCTTATTCTACCTAGCAGGCCGGGTTTAACTCCGCCGGAGAATCTTATAAATGAAGCATGGCCAGATGGAGCCGTAACCTTGACTGGAACCCTCTTAACCGTCAGCCATGGGAGAACGATGAGGATCGTTAGAGCAGTGGTGAACCAGAAATCCTGTATTTTTATTAGTTTTGAACCTTTCAGATTGTCGTAGGATTTCGTATCTGGATTGTAGCCGATGGTGAGTAAGACGAAAGCCCAGAGAAGCAACAACGCTCCCCATCCGGCGAAGCGGTGTGTGCGCTCGAATACGTTATGGTGCAGATGTCGAACAAGTGGGAACGCTGCCAGGGCCGAGATACAAAGAAGTGATAGGATTGCTGAAGCAACTCCAATGATCTCTGGAGAAGTGTTATCGCGGTCGTGGAGTGTCTGGACGAGTGCATAGATCAGCCAGGCGATGGAGGAGACTCCGCAGCCGCTGTGGATGCCTCCAATAGATTGAAGAAGAGCTGTAATTTTAGACTTAAGGAACAACGGGATCCAAGGATGGCCGAAGAGCTTGACAGCGAGCCAGAACACAATGCGGAGGAACGCTTCGCTGCGGCAGAGCGTAAGGGCGAGGATGTTGCCTATAGAGAATAAAGCGGCATGGTTTTTCGCGTAAAGGAAATGGCTAGTGGCAGCGAGGATAAGCGCGATAACATTGAGAATTATGGATACAGCGAACAAGCGCTTGTAAACGGTGAACAAACCTTGATCGAGCAAGATTATTGATAATCTCGATTCTTTCTTTGGCTTGCCATCGCGGCCTTTCACAGACCCACTTCTCTTTATGGTCATGGAGTTTTCCTTTTGGAGAAGTTGCTCAGGCTCTTCGTAGCCATTGATCTTCTGGGCTTCGACGTCAACAAGTTCTTCTTCATCTCCTTCACCATGTTGATCATCAGTTAAATCGCAGAAATGGCTACTGGGTCTACTAAGAGATCTAGCAATCATCATCGGGTTATTATTGGTGGAAACATAAGGGAAAACCCGAGGAGGAGCTGCATGGACCCAAGGGAGCCAAACCCATCGACCATTTTGCGTGGCATCAGAGAGTGCCGGCGGCTGAGATGGAGGAAGAGGAGGAACTGTTATAGCTAACGGGGATGCGTCGAGATTTTTAATCTCGAAAGCAACTCCACGGCAGCTTGAAAACCTTGCGACTTCAACTCCTGATGGTTTCTCCATTGGTGCGAATGGCTTTACGTTTTTGTGAGAGTTTTGTTGAAGTGCACGGGAAAGAGCTGAGCGGGAATATCCATTTATAGAGGTCTACATAAATTTTTCTTAAATAAAAATATTTTTATTTTATTTTAAAAAATAAGTCTTTTTTATTTAAAACATAAATAATAATAAATTTTATATTATAAATTTCTTTATTATATTTTTTATATTTCTAAATAAGTATTATAAAAAATTTATTTGAAAATGTAAAATTAAAAAATTAAAACTACAATTTAGAAAAAGCACAGCCAAAAGTATTATCAAATAATATTTTAGTGTACGTTTAGCAGAGCCTATGAATTAAAAATTTTTTTAAATAAAAAATATTATAAATTTTTTTAAAAATAAGTTTAACTTTTTAGATCTAAAAAAATAATTAAATTAGATATAAAAATTTTGTGACATATAATTTCTATATTTTTGTAAATTTTTAAAAAAACAAAAGAATATAAAATATTTATTTAAGAATGTGAGGTGTTTATTTGAAATGAAATTACAACCCTCAGCCTAAGGTCCTCATAGTTTTTCCTCTATCATCGGATGCCAAAGTTACTAAGATTTATAATTTTAGATAATTAGAAAGTGCTACTTATACATAAAGGAAAAATAAATATGTTCTCAATATGTTTTAATATATCATCGCAACAACATTTAGTTTTTTATCCATTTCATTATAACATTTAGTTTTTTACATATTCTGTAGAATATAGAAAACAAAATTATACATAAACGTTGTTGTTAGTTTAATACATGTATTGCATGAGCGGATCAATCCGAACATCCTAAGCGCGTACATTTAAAAACATCTTGACAAAGTCCATTTTATCGATCAAATTCTTGCAGTCAAAAAAATAAAACTCTTCGTCCTCTATTAATATCAATCTTTTCTTTTTTGTTTTTTTCTTATCCTTTTAAAAAGTAATAATCTGACTAGCTTGCTAGGGAAAGCTTTTGACTTAGTTATATCAAGCTTGTGTTGATCATGTCAGCCATAATTAGCATGTAAGTTGGCACGTAGCATATATATCATTGACTGTTTCTAACGAAATTTTATTGCAAGATTTTTTTTCTTATGTCACCTGCTACAGTTGCTAGGAAAAGAAATTTCTAATTTAAAAATTCTTTGAAATCGAATGATTGTAAGTTTGGAAGAAAAAATTTGGCACTATATATGTAAGTAATTAATCAGTGACAACAACGGTTATAAATGATAGGTTGAATTAGTCGAAAATTGGGTCTACAACTACTTATAAACCGTTATTAGAAGTCGATTACTTCACTTTCCACTTTTGTTTACTATCGTAAAAAGTCTAAAAGACGCATTTGACAATCGTTACACGTAGGAACTCTCCAATAAATTCGTTAAGGATCAACTACTTTAATATCCGTTTGATTGTGCACTTCCATTTCAATTTTATCTACTTTTGCATTTTTCATTTTTTAAAACAGTTTATTTTAGAAATAATACTCTTTAAACGAACATGGTTACCGTTCAACTTTACGTCTTCTTTACCAACACATACGGGTCAACAACTGACGAAAACAAATTAAGTTCAATATTATAATGGAAGCTTGACTGGCAGAAAATCAGGCGTACACATTTAAAAGAGGTGTAAGCTGGGACCAAACGTAACAACCGGGTCGCGCGGCCCATCTTATTTATAGCATTAGGGCTGAGTCGGTTCGATTTTTGGTTGATAAATTAATAATCTAATCCGATTCATCAATCCGATTTAATTTTATAATTTATATTTTATTATTATTATATTATTTTATTAATTAATAAAATATTATTTTTGATTAAATTAATGGTCAAAAATTGACTTTCTATCGATGGTTAAATTTTTGAATGCTGACCACACATCCGAGCCGCATGTTTGACAAAAAAATTTGATCCGATACCACCTATTATAATATACTTGATTAATCCAATCCTTTTTTAGTACTATTTATAGGCCTAGTGGATTATAACTTGGCGCAACTAGTTAGAATGTTTAATCGGACCTATTTTTACATCTCTCAGATTGTATTCTACGGTTAAACAAAGAAAGAAATTAAAAGAAAAGCTTAAGAATACAGCAAAGCTCAAGAGAATGTTAAAGAAGATCTTCGTTTATTTAGGTTGAGGGTGATCCTCAATGGAGGAGAGCGCCCTCTATTTATAGAGTTACAAAGAAATGCTGTGGCGTCCCTGATAAGACTCCACTAACTAGTGGTCGACATGTGCATAGTGGCCAGGTACAATAATACAAAAGAATCTTATCACTTTACTTTTACATAGTCACATCAATATAATAAGACGAGACGTCCCATCAGGTCCATGTGATGCCCATATGAGGAGGAATCCATCAGCTGGATGTGATGCTGATGTGATGTATGGTCCCACCACGCTTCGCTGCGGCCTATGCTGCTACGGTTTCTCATGGTGGATGTACCAGTCTTCTTGTCTTATTCGTGTGTGCTTATCTTGGATAGTGATACTTTGACTACCACTTTATCTGCCCTTTGTCGCTCAAGGAGTTTTATTGTTCTTCCTTCAATTGGATCATCTGCCTTGAAGCTTAAACGATGGATGTCGTGTAGAGTTTCTGGAGTGAGTTCTACGTCTGCCTATCTGCGGGAAGATAGAGATGAAACGGACCTTGTTACCCCTTGTGGTGGTACGTTTGTTGAGGTGGATGCTTCGTTAGGATTGGTATGCTTGATCACAGACGAGATTGTATTTCCTGAAGCTGTGAAGTACTCAATTGGCATTAGAGGTTTTGGCTTTAGGGTTTTTAGGAATAGCTGCATGTCATTATCCAACTTTAAGTGTCTTATGTCAACTAATATTAGTTGAATAGTTTTACCTATTCCAACTTCGAATAGTTTGACAAACTCTTTTGGAGTTACTGACTTTAATGTAGATGTATCATTCAAAGCCATACAGTGTTCCTATTGTATTCCAAGTATTTTTGAGCCTGTTAAGAGCTCTATCCCTTGGAGTTTTACAGATAAAGTGCAAATTTATCTATATGTTGATCTTCCAAACTTATACAAAAGTTTGGATGTATAGTGACACCAAATAGACGGTTTGCTAAATTAGATTTAGCTCCGCCAATGATACTGTTTAGAGGGTTGTTAACAATCCTCTCATCCATACATACCACCATTATAGGTGTATCAATCCCGGATCTAAAGAGAACCGTGATTTTGAGCTGTATTAGCCCAATATGTATGTATTCCATTCTCGAGTATTTATCACGGAGTTTTTCAATTTTGTTTTAGTTTAAAAGGCTGATGGAAGATAAATCTTCATCACCTTTTAATTCAATATTTCCCTGCATCCGTTCGAAAATATATGTATGCCTATTGAGGAATCTTGATCTGAAAGAGGGGGGTTTGTAAATTTCCCTCTTGTCAGAATGAGGAATTGTCTCTTTGAGTCTTTTAAGATCTTCATCGGTGACTTCGAATTGTTCATCCATGCTATCTTGAATACTCGGATGTATTGTTTCTTCCGGTTCGGAAGAGAATTTGAACATGTATAGCCTATACTCTCGAAATATATCTCCTCCTTCTTTAGATATATTAGCGGGAGTAGAGCTAGAAGCCTCGGCCCTTAATGGGGAACGAGTTCAAGTCGCGGCCCTTTGTGGGGTGCTGCTAGTTGAAATTCTCTGTGGAGAGTGCATGAATGCTCTTTGTGGAGAGCAGATTTCAATATCTTCGAGTTCTTCCTTTATTATCGGAAGGTCCTCGTATTTATGTATTACAAGGAGTCCTATTGGGTCTCTTTGTTCAATCTCATAATCCCTGTCATCAAGATTTGTACTTTTCATTAAGATTAGTACATTGGTCTTGACTACTAGTAGATAATACTCTGTGTTATAAACATATTATTTTTCGTATGTTTGGGTATATTATGGATTATCCTAAAGTATCCGAACGGGTCTGGATAATTAGATCCAAATATATCTCAGTTGTTCGGTACCTTTTCAATTTAATATTTTTCCTGGCATATAATGTATAGCCTGGGGAGTTTGCTTTCTCCTTTTTTGGGAGTATTGAGTGTTTGCTCAATTGTGTAACTTTCACCACATTCATTGTATGATTTATGGTGAACATATTCATCCTTAGGTTTTCTACTGAATTATCGTCGGATGTATCCGAACAAATAGATTCAACCTCATATTCTGAGGAGTCATTGTTGTTTGAGATATCTTTCACGGTTCCGATATGGATACCGTATTGATCGATATCACTACGTGTTATGCTTCTGATCTGAGTGAGACATTCTCTTGTGAAGTATTCTTTCTGATCACATTTGAAGCATTTGCAACAAGATTTGAATTTTTCTTTATCTAGGAATTTCCTATCAGAGAATTTCTTCTCCGTTTGGATTTTCCTTTTCTCATATGGTTTCCAATTTCTCCGAGTAATACGAAATTTAGGGTCCTGCTTTTTGAGAGCTTTATCCCATATTTCATATTTTGGAGGATAGCCAAAGTCTTGGTTTGTATTGACTGTATACTTGGTACAGCAATTGTACTCAAGTTTTGTATGTTTGATTTGTCTTTGAGCCTTTGCTTGCTCACAGACTTTCTCCATTGTTTCCATACAAGCCTTTTTTAAAAGACCTGTGGAATGATCAGTTGTTTAAGCTGTAGCCCGAAGCTGATCATAAGTTGTCTGTATAAGTTTATTCCATGGACTAGGGATTTTTGTAAAAAATCTTTTGATCCAGAAATTCTTTTGTTCTGTTGTTCCAAGTCGAAAAATGAGACCGATGTATTCAGAAGCAAATTCTTCTAACATATAAATGTCGCATAGTTTTATTTGGAACAGCTTTTTTCATGATTTTTCCCTTCTATAGCAGTTTCTCGAGTGAAATTTGCTAAGAGGATATTCATCAATCGGGGTAGTGCCTCAGTTTTTGGGATACTCCTGATTTTAGCAACAGTCTGTGGACAGCTTTTGTCGAGACTTTCTAGCCATGCTAGTGCGTCTCCCTCCCAGAAACTTGTTGTGAAGCGAATGTATTCATTCGTCGTCAAAGCTGAAAGAACCCATATTGTCCCCAATATTCGTTGGGTCCAATTTGAGATGTAATCCTTCATATATCGATGGGGTATTTTATCGATATTGAAGGTTAGTCCTGTGGGACTATAGTTTTGTATAGATGGATTTGGTTGGTTCCCTATTCCCCTTCTCGAGGAGTGGAGCTGAATCCAATCCGATCTCGAAGCAAATCTAAGCATTTTCGGTAATGGATCCGGAGGCCGATATGCTTCCGCCGTTGGAATTTCCGGTGGGGGTGTTTGTTGTGCAGGAATTGCCTGCGGAGGCATCTGTGGATGCGTCTCCTGCAGGTGCATCTGTGGATGCATACCCTGATATTGTGAATACATTTCGGGTGAAGATAGCATTAGGGCGGACCCGCTAGCTTCACCTTGTTCATTCATGAACAATTTGTATTCAACTACGTCCGATGTATCGGACTCATCGGAAAATTGCGAGTTTTGTTCAAATTCAATATCTTCATATGAAGAGTTATTTTTGTACCGGAAGAAATTTACTGCCCAAGAATGTTTTTCGTAGTACGAATAAACATCTACCGGATTAATTTCTCCAGCCAATTCCTTTTCCTGTAGGGAAAGGAAACAATCGTAGTAAATACGATCGATTTCTTCTATGTTGAGTTTATTCTTCTTTTCAGAAGAATATCTCACCATATTATTTTTTCAGTGCAGTTTAGCCGTGGTATCCCTTGGCTTTGCAACTGGTGTCCATAAGGTCTTTATAGATTTGATATCATTTTTTATTTCCTGGAGCATATCTACAATGTAGTTGTAGACCCCAGATGTTATCTCTGTGTAGACATTCCCTGTTGTGGGAATATGAACTGTATGTTCATAATGATATTTGTTTAGACCATATTGACCCCTATAGGTGTCTTCAACGACTGCTATGGCAGCGCTTTCCATGTTATGGTTGTACCTGCAAGTAGTAGCTTGTAGGAGATGTTCAGCTATTACCATCATATTGCAAAAAGTTGATAAAAATCAAAACTAACAGTTCTCAGGCATTCTTCATCCGATCTCTCACCAGGTTTGACCCAAGTACCTCCGGCTAAACAGAGCACTCCTGACGTTGGCTTTCGCGTCAGAGCTCAGCCTCAATATCAACTTCTCTGTAGGAAGTATCTTGAACCCCTAGCCTATACCCCTGCTTCAGAAGTACCGAGCATAGTTATAGATCGTTTTCTACTCCGTGGCGTAGTGGATCGAGATCATAGAAGGTGCATTTGAACTAGAAGTTCATCAACTTACCATTTTCCGCAATACTACAGGCAAACAGCGGAACATCTTCCTGCAATTTAAGCTACCATGATGTTAGGTAAATAAAAAACACAAAAGAAAGGAAAGCTTACCGAAATCGCCAAGCTTCGGAGCTCCACGCACCAAGGCTCTGATACCAGATTGTATTCTACAGCTAAACAAAGAAAGAAATTAAAAGGAAAGCTTAAAAACACAGCAAGAGCTCAAGATGATGTTAAAGAAGATCTTCGTTTATTTAGGTTGAGAATGATCCTTAATGGAGGAGAGCGCCCTCTATTTATAGAGTTACAAAGGAATGCTGTGGCGTCCTTGATAAGACTCCATTAACTAGTGGCCGACATGTGCATAGTGGCCAAGTACAATAATGCAACAGAATCTTATCACTTTACTATTACATGGTCACATCAATATAATAAGACGAGACGTCCCATCGGGCCCACGTGATGCCCATGTGAGGAGGAATCCATCAGCAGTGCTTGATGTGATGCTGATATGATGTATAGTCCCACCACACTTCGCTGCGGCCTATGCTGCTACGGTTTTTTCTTTGTGCATCTCACGTCGTCTATCAGAGTTTTGGAGCTTAACAAGTGAAAGCTGGAGGTTTGCTTTGACAGAACTGGTATGGCTTTCTTCACAATATCGTTTGGTTTTCCTAACATCATGCTAGTCTTAGTTGCAGGAAGTGTTGTCGTTATTTGCTTATAGTATTGTAAGAAAATGGTAAGTTGAGAAACTTACAGTTCAATGATACCTTCTTCGATTTTGAGCTACTACGCCACGGACTAGAAAACGAACCATGGCTGTGCTCGGTACTTCTGAAGCAGGGTATAGGCTAGGGGTTCAAGATACTTCCTAGAGAGAAGTTGAGATTGAGGCTGAGCTCTGACGCGAAAGCCACCGTCAGGGGTGCTCTGTTTAGCCGGAGGTATTTGGGTCAAACCTAGTGAGAGGTTGAAGAAGAATGCCTGAGAATTGTTCGTTTTGATTTTTATCGATTTTTTACATGATTATAGCAAATAGACGAATATATGCTTTACGCTAACTGTGCAGGTCTAACCAAAGAAAGAAGGAACTGTCAAAGAAATATCGGGGTCAAATACATAATATACCTATGATCAAGGATCAATTCACATAGTATACCTATGGACAGAAATGTTCATATTTCCTCACCAGAAAAGCAGGCGTCTCCACAGAGACTAAATCTGCATCCGGTTACTAAGCCTAGATAACTCTTGGCTAAAGTATACTGAAAATACACCACCTGATTACTGAGCCTAGATAACTCTTGGCTAAAGTATAACTAGGAATACGATATCTAGTTCCTGATAAGAGGAACAAGCACGTTAGTGTAACTGCAAATATGATACAAAGGATATTGTAAGAATTGTGCAGTATACGAACAATATTATATTTGTATATATCGTATTGGATATTTTGACTATAAAGTCCTAACGATATATATAGTATTTATATTCTTCTTTGTCTATTGTGGTAGACTCCAAAAAATATACTGAAATTTATTCAAACTCATATTTATATATATATATATATATATGTCATCTGACTTTGTTGACCGAGAAGGCCTACAATAGTCAGCAGACTATTCATCGTTCGATGAGTATTGTCCTATCTATAAGGAGATCTAAAGTCATCAGGATGTTTCCCGTTATGAGTAAACACCTGTGAACTTAGACTTGCTCCAAGTATTTCTCTCTTCCAGTTGGGAAGGAGTTTCTTTCCTGTGGGAAAGGAAGCAATCGTAGTACATACGATCGTTTTGTTTTAGTTTTCTTATTCAGAAGAGCGTATTGTATTTCCAGTATACTTTAGCCAAGAGTTATCCAGGCTCAGTAACCAGATGTTGTATTCCTAGTATACTTTAGCCAAGAGTTATCTAGGCTCAGTAACCAGGTGGTGTATTTCCAGTATACTTTAGCCAAGAGTTATATGGGCTTAGTAACCGGATGCAGATTTGGTCTCTATAGAGACGCTTGCTTTCCTGGTGAGGAAATATGAACATTTCTGTCCATAGGTATACTATGTGAATTGATCCTTGATCATAGGTATCCTCTGTATTTGACCCTAATATTTCTTTGACAGTTCCTTCCTTCTTTGGTTAGACCTGCACAGTTAGCTTAGAGCATATATTCGTCTATTTGCTATAATCATATAAGAAATCAATAAAGATCAAAACGAACAGTTCTCAGGCATTCTTCTTCAACCTCTCACTAGGTTTGACCCAAATACCTCCGGCTAAACAGAGCACCCCTGACGGTGGCTTTCGTGTCAGAGCTCAGCTTCAATCTCAACTTCTCTCTAGGAAGTATCTTGAACCCCTAGTCTATACCCCTGCTTCAGAAGTACCGAGCACAGCCATGGTTCGTTTTCTACTCCGTGGCGTAGTAGCTCAAGATCGAAGAAGGTACCATTGAACTGTAAGTTTCTCAACTTACCATTTTCTTACAATACTATAAGCAAATAACGACAACACTTCCTGCAACTAAGACTAGCATGATGTTAGGAAAACCAAACGATATTGTGAAGGAAGCCATACCAGTTCTGTCAAAGCAAACCTCCAGCTTTTACTTGTTAAGCTCCAAATCTCTGATAGACGACGTTAGATGCACAAAGAAGATACACGATGTGGTTTAGACGATCTACGGCTCTGATACCAAATTGCTATGACCTGGATCTAGATAGCCGGGCGGCGGAAGGAGAAAGGTTGGAAGAAAATTAAACAGAGGAAGATGAGAGATGTAAACCAAAGTTTTAGGTTTATTCACAAGTGGTATGTGGGGTGTCCTCAACTAAGGGGGGAAGCCCCATATTTATAGTATTTACAAGGGATCGCAGTGGCGTATCCCATAAGCCTTATCTTGTGCTAGTGGCCGACATATTCATATGAACATAGTATAATGATAAAATATCACTAACTAATGACAAAACTCTACTAATCTACGTGGCCCCTGATACATAGTGGCTAGGTACAATAATGCATGGAAATCTTATCACTATGCTATTACAATAATAGCTACAAGACAGAACGTCTCGTCAAACCACGTCAGTGGTCATGTCCTGTTACTACTGTTTGTGATAAGAAGGAATCTCTCAGCAGTTTTTTGATGTGATGTTTAGGTCCCCCAAGTATATAAATAGAGCTTATTTTGAAATTTTCGAAAAACAAACTTATCTTTTTATCTAGAAAATAAGAAAAAAAATTTATCTACACCTTTTAACTTTTAAATAAAATTTTAAAATATTGTAAAAGTTTATTGAAAATAAGAAGTTGAAATAAAATTTTAAAAATTAGTGATAAACATAATCAGAAGTTGGATTTGACTGACTTAAAGTAAAATAAATATATGTGCTTAGAATTGCAAAATAGTATAGTTTGATGGTACTTGATAAAGCTTACTTTGAAATTTTAAAAAAACGAGCTCATTTTTTTATCTAAAAATAATTAAAAAAATTTTATCTACATTTTTAACTTTTAAATAAAATTTTTAAATATTACAAAAGTTTATTGAAAAATAAAAAATTAAAATAAAATTTTAAAAATTAGATAAACATAGTTAGAAGTTAGATCTTGACTGACCTGAAGTAAAATAAATGTATATGCTTAGAAGTGCAAAATTAATGTACTTTGATGGTACTTTATAAACAGCGGAAACTGAACCGTCTATGTTGATTCGCGAACCATTGACTTGGAAACCAAAATTAGTTCGGATCTGCAAAGAACAGTTTGTACAAGCGAATCGTTTGGACCTATTTTGATTGGGGCAGTTTTCTCGACCAGACGACCCAACTACCTAGATAAATTTACGACGGTTAAAATTAAAGGAAAAAAGTTTTTACTTACCTAAATTATCTAGTCTTTTGGGTGATATTTCAATTATTCCAGTCCTCTCATCGTCCTTGTAATCTTAACTTTCTAGTTGTACATTTTTTTTTCCTATCGTTTTTCTTTCTTCTCGAATAACGTAAACTTGCGGCGGGCAATCTTCCCTTCCATCTCCGGCAACCTTTAGAGTTCACCTCTGGCTTCTCTCTTCCACTACAAGTTTCGCTGCAGCTCTATATCACCGATCGACTAGCCGGGTGCATTTGCATGCACGAGCCGGATCCGATCAATTCTTGCTGTTGAGTGTCCCAAAGATTTTCCCCTCACTCTCTATTTTATATTCCCTACTTCAGTTATGCCGAATTAAGCTATCTGAGCAACACCTTAACTTCCACCTGAACTTTCCGTCGGCAGTTGAACCATACAGAGTTGTAGAAAACTATTTCCTTACTTTGCCGAAGCCTTCCCTATCTTCAAATTCAGTGATTTCTAGCTTGGACATGTGATTGAATGCAAACTCTTTGTCTGTACGTTGATCGGTCGATTTCAGTTGTGGGCATTCGCTACTAGATTCAAACTATTTAGTATAATGTTTGATATTGTGATTGTTATTGTCGAATTTGGATGCTTGGAGAATATGGGCTGCTGCTGGATGCTTCATATGTATAATGTCTAATGTTTAATGTGTTGGTTTGTGTACCGTATAATACTAGCAGGCTTGCAGCTGTGTTTGTTTACATGTGCCTGCCTTCCTTTAGAATGATTTTCGTTTGTACTTTTAGTGACGCATGCATAATTAAGGAGGGTTCAAACCGTTACATGCTCTCGATGACAAAATGATTAATTAAGTTGATCCAATTGTTATACTAGAGATGTAAAAGATTCAGCGGGTGTGTGCCAAAGCATATTTTGCACTGCTTTTTATTACAATATTTTTTTATTTTTTTTGCATTAACGAAAACAATATTTTAGAATATATTAAAAAATAACTAAATTATATATCACTAAAATATATATAGAGAGAGAATGGTAGAAATACTTCTTGGCACTCTCCGGTTTATGACCGGAATAATCTTCAAACCTAATCTCCAACTTTGTATATGAACAATTATGAGTTAGAAGACTACACATAAACTTTCGGCTCAATCGGATCACGAATTCATCTCCATCCGATCATTTGATCAAAATGACAGAAATAATACTATATATATTTTTAAATTTTTTTATATTTTGTTATTTGATCAATTAAACGGATGGAGGTGAATTTCTGATTCGATTGAGTTAAAATTTTATAAATAGGTTTCTAACTTATAATTTTTTATATTCAACAGTTGAGATTGAATTTGGAGGTAACCTCGGCCATAAACTAAGTAGGAAGTGTCTGAAAGTGCTCCAAAAAAAAAAAACTATATATATATATATATATATATATTTTTTTTTTTTAAATTAAAATAATTGAACTTATTTTTAAAAAGTTTCAATAAAACCTTGAAGCACTCCTTAACCTTCCCTCCGAGGAAACAGGGTGGTCCAGCCCAAACCCAACCCGGAAGACTACATCTATAGAGATTCAAGAGAGTTTGGTTTTTTGCAGCCCATTATGATCTTACGAGCAACGGAGTCCCAAACAAACACTTTACAAGTCAAGGACTTTGATGGGCTACGGTTCTTTTTGTCTAGGGTCGGTCTAGCCCATTTGTACCCATAACACACAACATGCTCCAATTCTTAAATCCGCTATTGGCTTCCTGTAACACGACATCGTTTATCAACTTGCGGTCAGAAATTAACGGAATATTAAAAATGCTAGTAAAATATAACTTTTTTAAAAAATATTTTTTATTTTAGAAAAAAGTTTTTTATTAAATAAATAAAAATAATATTTTTTTATTTTTTTATATTCTAAAGTTTTGAAATAAATTTTCTAAAATATTAGAAAGTATATTAAAAATATGAAAATAAAAAATACTTGTTAAAAGCTACGAGAAGTATGCAAATCGCAGCTTCAACGGTGGCAGATTGCGCTTAACTAATAAGGCGCTACTGATAAAATTTTCATATTTTTAGTTTAGGTGATAATTTGTGACTTGTGAGTTGTGGCGTGATGGCATCATGCCGCCTTCTATTACCAAGTTATTATTAATTTTGATGCAGCTTGATTTATGTAGAGTTGGTAGTTTATTATCCGATTCAAAATATTAATTCAAAATTGTTAAATTCAGGTCCAACTTTCCCCGGATTCATTTTTTATTGATCCGAAATTGATTAAAAATTTAAGCGGACTCGGATCGGAATCGAATTAATTCAAAATTAATCGTTTAATTCGTATAATTATTTATATAATATATATTATTTATTAACTATAAAATAATTAAATAATAATATAAATTTTAAATTTATTTTGTATATATATTTTTTAATTTATTAGAATTTAACTAACGAAAGGGATAGGGGCACTCTCGCTCATGCTATGGCTATTTTTTATCGTAAAAATTTTGAAATCCAATTTTTACCGTTGAATATGAAGAATTATGAATCAGTAGTACGCTAAAAAAATTTCAACTCAATCGAAATAGGAATCAACCTTGGTTTGGCACTTGATTAATATGACACAAAATAAAAATATATATTTTGTCAAATTTTACTATTTATATTATCTTGATCAAGTGGATGGATGATTCGTATTCTGATTAAGCTGAAATTTTATTAATATGCTACCAACTCATAAACCATCAAATTCGGTAGAGATTAAATTTGAAATCCTCTACGGTCATTTTTTATTGTAGAATGCGTGAGAGTGCTATTAGGAGAGAGAGTGCTCATATCTCTCCTTTTTAACTAACTTTTATTTTATTTATAAATTTTATCAAAAGTAATATCTTTTTTTAGATATATTATAATTAATAATTTATATATATTATTATTAGAAATTAATATTTATAAATTTTAGTTTTAATAATTTATTAGTTAATAAATGAGTTGATTCAAATTTAGACCGATTGTTAAATATATTAAATTAGAATTGATAATTTTTATCTATATAAATAAATAAGTAAAGTTAGTATTGAATGATTTTAATTCGATTATTATATAAATTGATTCGATCCAGAAATCCGAATGGATGTGATCATCTTTTCCAATTTATGCGTAAGAGTTTCAAATGCACGTGGTTAACCCAAAAACCAAAACGGAGGATAATCAGAAATTTAGGATAAAACATATTAAAGGAAGTGTCGTGCCTTTCAAATTCCACCAAAGAGGTCTTCCCTATGAGAAACAATTATTGAATAAAGGTTATATAGCAACCGCTCCACCTCTCAAAAGTTAAAAAATCATCACATTTTAGACATGAACAACATACATGAAATCCCAGCTCCACAACGTAGCTCCAAACAGAAAAGATAATTTTGTTCTCATCAATTGTCATCAATGAAGGAAACCAACTTACCTCATACGTATCTTCTTCATAATTACTCTTAAAAAAGAAGTAAAGATCAGTAGCTAGAGTTGGCTAGCTAGTATACGCTATTATGGAGTTCACAAGTTCCAATTCAAATAGAAGAAGAAGAGAATTATTGCCAAACAAAGGACAAATTGATTATTGATATGAAACAAATGGAGGACCATTACTTAGGGATGACAATATGAGTTTATAGATCGATTTCGGATCGACCTATATAATAATTGGGTCAAAAATATTCAACCTAATTCGATTCATTTATTTATATGGGTCAAAATTATCAACCCTAATTTAACCTATTTATAACCGGATCAAACTCGAGTCGACCCATTTAATAATTAAATTATTAAATAAAAATTATAAATATTAATTTTTAATAATAATATATCAAAATTATTAATTATGATATATTTAAAAAGAAAAAATATTAATTTTGACAAATTTATAAATTAAAATAAAAATTAGTTAAAATTAAGATAAATTAAAAAAATATATATACAAATTAAATTTAAATTTTTTGGTATTTTGTTTCTAATTATTAAGTAATATATACTATATAAATAATTAAACGGATTATTTTTGGGTCAATCCGATCCGAACCCATTTAATTTTTTTGGGTCATTTTTGGATCGATCCGAAATTGACTCAAATCCGTTTAAGATTTGATCCAAACCTGATTTTTTCGGATCAGATTTTTTGTTCCGGTCAAAATTTGTCACCCCTACCATTACTTGATGGAGTACGTTTGCAGCATAGTTTAACAATACATAGTAATACATATGGTTTAAGGATGTAAGTACTACCCTCTTCGTGTATATTTTCACGCACTCCTTCAAACTAACTTTCTCGTTGCTTGATCGGACGGCTACAATTCAAGCGATCTGCACAAAAGGAAACCTGTCATTTTTTTTTAAGAACTATAGAGTGAATCGTGACTATCCGATCAAGCGATCAGATGACTAATTATGATAGTACGAGAATGTCTTTAATTTGAAAAGTACGTATATTTAATTTTTTATTAAAATGTAATTTTTAAATTGTTTAATCTGATGATTAGAATTTGATGTGCTGTAATGTAAATATATCTTTATCCTAATCTATATACATATATAATTTTTCCCTGCTATATGAAATCCTAAGCTCCTAGTCCAATAACCAATTGGTTTTAGTTGAGAACCGACTTCTAACATAGTATTCCCGGTGTCTCTTATACCGTAATATTTCAGGAGCTTTAGAAAGTATTTAAATATACTTTTGAAATAAAATTTTTTAGAAATAAAAATATGTTTATTTTTGTTAAAAATAAATTTTATATTTTTTAATTTGAAATAAATAATAAAAATAAATAATAAAAAAATTTTATTATGTCAAAGTTTTTTATAATTTTTAATTTTTTATAAATTTTCTAAATATTTATATAAACTATATTAAAATATATGAATTAAAAAATTAATTTTTAAGAAATGTTAACCAAACAGCATTTGCGCCTTATTCCGGATTTACGCTCTTTGTACGAGTGCAGGTGTTAAGGGGACGTTTGGAATTGCTTATGAAATGAAGCTTTTATAAAATAAAAGATATTTTTATTTTTTTTGAAAAATGAGTTTTATTTTTTTTACTTCTAAAAAAACAATAAAAATATGTAATAAAAAGATCTTATTACGTAAAATTTTTTTACACTTTTTAAATTTTTAAATAAATTTTTTATATATTTATAAAATATGTATTGAAAATATAAAATGGGGAAAAGTTGAAAAGGTTGTCTTTACACTGTAATGTAAGACTTGCTTTTACGCTATTGGCTTTAATGCAATTCTACCGTAATTACTGTTTCCACATTGCAGATAAGTGCGGGTACTAGAAAATAATTTTGTATTGATTAAAAATATAAATTACACTGTTGTATAAGATTCTAGGCTCCTATTTGAATAACTAATTAATTTTAAGTTTATTCTTCTCCCGTATTGGGAATAAGACAATAGAAATTTATCATTGAGGAAGCGATCGTTCCAGACAGGGGTCGCAATATGAGTTGGTGGGTCGATTTCGGATCGATCTATTTAATAATCGGATCAAATTTGTTCAACCCTAATTCAAATCCATAAATTTATACGGGTCAAAATTGTTAATCCTAACCTAATCTACTAATAATCGGGTCAAATTTGGATCGATCTATTTAATAATTAAAATTATTAATTATTAGTTTTATATTTTAAGTTTAAGTGAAATTATAATATCAGTTCGAATGAAAGTGAATGATATTTTTACTGACGAGATATAATTATGTCCGACAAAATATGTATTTCTTAATATCTTTATCAGTCCTTACAATATAAAAAAATATATTATTTTTATTTTTTTGAAAATATATGATAACAGCTGAAATTTATGATTATAAATATATATTAATAATTTCGATAAAAATTTTGATAAATATATCTATCTAACAAAAATTTTATAAAAATCTTTATACGAAATCTAAATTCGTCATTAAATACCTACATAGTAATACTTTCGATAATATTATAATTTTTATCTTACACGATTTTACTAAGGTATAAAAATAAAAAATTAATTATAAATATAATATAATTTAATAGTTTGTAAATAACTATTATCGATTATTTTTATTGCCAATATTTTATATTATGGTAAAAAAAATCAAGAATTGTTTTTTTATTTCGAATTGGTAAGTCAATTTCGGATTAACTCGGATCGACCCATTTAATAATCGGATCAAATTCGTTCAATCCTAACCCAACCCATATATTTATACGGGTTAAATTTTTTAACCCTAATCCTGATTAAACAGGTCGGTTTCGGATTGAATTTTCGGATCGGGTCATATATTATCACCCTTAGTTCCAGCAAGTTGCAATGTAAGAAAGAAAAGAACTCAACATCATCGCGTTGTATTTCTTATCGCACCAACCATATCAAAGAGATACCAAAACCAATTCGTAGGAGTTAAGTCTTAGAATTGTGATATCATATGGTGCCTAAATAATATTTTGTTATTTGGTTTAGTTCATTCGAGAAATCGACATTGCATGTAGTACATTAAGGAAGATTTACCTGTATTAAGACGTCAAACGTAGTCAATCGTCCCTTCGGCTTCAGAAATTTCTTTCCAGTACAAGTCATTTGGGGTTTAACTACAGTGCATAATGTATATGGTCCCAAACGAAAACGCTCTTTGTTTTTGCTCAACCAAACGCTTGTGACTCATCTTTGTAATTGAATGCTTTCCAAATAGTGCAATAGCGTGTAGTCCTTAAGTCACGAAGCAAAAAGCTCTGGAGGAAGTCGACTGCTAGCTAACTGGCCGGAGCCTGAAATAGTGCTTTCTCTGGCGTTCCGAAGATTCCTGCATTATTATTACCATCCGTGGTTTCGTTTCACTACAATGATTTGCTTTATGTAATGCGAGATCCCTAACGCCATACATCTTCAAAAAAAGGTTAATGTTTAATTGCACGATTGCTAACGTGTTTAGTTTTTGACGGAGAAACAGTTAGTGAATCTCCAGGATAATAGGTTGATAGAATTTGATTGGATAAATGCTAACTATAATAACTAAATAGTTAGGAATTTGTGTTGCAAGACTAAAATTTGATCTTATAATTAAGGTGTTCTTGTTTACGCGTTAGGTAATTGAAGTTCCCGTAAAATTTACAAACAACATATAAATTCATACTAAGAGAGCTTTTAGAATTGCTTTTCTTACGTTTTTAAACATATTTTTTATTTTAGATTTTTTCTAAAAGTAATTTATTTAAAATTTTTTTATTACTTATTTTATTTTGTTTAAATAAAAAATAAAATTTATTTTTAAAATAAAATAAAAATATATTTTATTAAAAAGAAATTATTTAAAAATACTTTTAAATATCTTCTAAATCTACCACAATTCTTATTACGGTAAATGTAAAACTGTCGTACTTCACTCCCCCCCACCACCACCACAACAACACGAATCATTCCCGAAATTCGCTATTCGATTTTGACACTGATCTCAAGCCATGTATCTATTTGCCCTTATGTTCTTTTCCAAATTTCTATACATGACAACTTCATATTTGCTAGAATGAAATTTAGCATTTTACATCCAACATTTCGCGTTTACTTTGCATTCAGAAACAAAATCACCGAGTAAATCTTGTTCCAGCAAATAAAAAGTTGTCAAACGTACCCTGAAAAGAAAGGCAAAGGCTTCATGTATATATTAATCCTAATGGATCTAGCACAAGTATATTAAATGCAGAAAGAAACAGAAGATGAAGTTGGTCCAAGTTTTGTAGTACTAACGCATACATACCTGACCTGACATGTAGCAATGGACCACACCGTTTCATCATCCATCTTTTACGTGACCATCAGGTAACTGTACCATAAGGCGCTTCGTCGTCTCAGCTGCCGCTTGCTTCTGTCTCCATCTTATTAGTCTCTCCAATCACGTGAGTCCAGCTCTCTAATAATCTGGCTCCACTACCGTATATTGCATAACCTACCCAACCGTTTTATTAAACTTCATCACTAGTTCAAGCTTTGGGTTTCCTAAAATATTTCAATCCGTTCATTCAATTAATAAATCACCTACCGTTAACCGTTATACGTCCACACCACAAACACTGTATTTCTGCGTAGGTACATACATTTAATCATTTACCACCATTTAATATAGGTTTGATTTTATCACTTTGACTGTGTTGTGCACAATTACTTCGGCTCCGAGCATTTTGACTATTAGAATCATAACACTAGTGTGCTATTTGAAAGTAATTTTCAAATACTAGTTCATCATTTATTTTAATTTTTTATTTAACAAATAATTTTTAAGAATTATAAAAGAATTGTGACTTTTTTAAATATAAATCTTATACATCATAAATTTTTAAATTTATATTTTTATTATTTAAACTAATAATAAATTTATTTCTAAACAATATCAAACTATCTCTATATATTCTTTTAGTAAATATTTTGCGTTCTATTATATGTCTGAAGAATAGTTATTTTGATTTAATAGTATTTGTTAATAAACTTATCTTTTTATTTTTCTGCGGAATTTTGAGCTGAGAGGTTGACATAATCAACACAATTTTCTTCGATGAATTAGCTTTATATTCACTCGGATTGGTTAACTCACTGGTTGATCACTGTGTGTTTTATTTCAAACTTTGGATCCGGGAAACCCGACCGTTCGTCGATCTCTGTGCTTTTAACTATTCCTCCTTTTCCCTTCTTTAACTTCTCCACTTGTTTCTTCTTTCTCGCTCTATCCACAAACACCAAAACACAGTAAACAAACTTTTCTTCTCTTCTGCACAACACCACCTGCCATAATGCCCCTGCAATATTAATCTCATTAACAACGAGAGAAACAAGAAGGAGAAAACAACAATGGTTGCAGGGAAAGTGAAGGCAGCAATGGGGTTCCAGCGAAGCCCGGCAACACCAAAAACAACAGAAACAACAAGGACACCTTCGTCAACTTTCCGGCGAGCTTCGTGCTCTCCTGCGTCTGCGAGAACGGCATCGCATTCTGGTGGAAATAGTAAGTCTAGCAACAGCGGCGCTGCTGCGGTTTTCTCAAGGTCTTTTGGTGTTTATTTTCCTCGACCGGCACCGGCACAAGTTCAACCGCGGCCGCCGGATGTTGCAGAGCTGTTGAGAATCGTCGAGGAGTTACAAGAGCGGGAATCGCGGCTTCGCACTGAGTTGTTAGAGTATAAGTTAGCTAAAGAGACCGCACAGATAGTTCCGTTTCTTGAATCAGAGATTAATTCCAGGGAACAAGAGCTTGAGCGACGGAAGCAGAAGATCGAGAAGTTGGAGGCTGAAAATCTCGAGCTTAAAGCTGAGATTGAGATACAAAAAGCGAAATCCATTACAGAGCATGAGAGAGTTAAAAACCTTGAAGCTGAGGTAGTGCAGTTGAAGAGATTAACGGAAGATTACAAGCTGCAGCAGCAGCAGCAACAGAAGAACCAGGAGAACGTGTATAGCGAGGACTCCGGGCGACTGAGCGCCTGCGGCGAAGCAACGGACATAGATGATTGTTCATCATCTTTTTGTTCTTCTTCGCAGAGCTTCAACATTATGATCAGAGAAGAATCTGCAAAATCAAACGGTTCACTCAAGTGCTTATCGAGGAAGGAAACCAAATCAACGAGTACTGACATTTTGTCACCGGATCAGGAGAGCAATTACCGGAACAGAGATCATGAATCTAATCAGTGCTCGAGAAATCGTTCTGCTCCAAGAGTTCCAAAGCCTCCACCAACTCGTTGTAGTAATGCATCAACTCCATGCTCTTCTTCTTCTTCTTCAACTTCGTCTTCAACACTGTCTTCTTCCTCGGAGACGTGCGCAGCTACAAAGAGCAGAACCTCACCGGAGTTATCAAAGCTGCCACCTATTCCACCACCGCCGCCGCCGCCTCCATCAAGAGCAACAGCTGCTATTCTTGGAAAACGAGGCCCACCGCCACCGCCACCACCGCCGCCTCCTTCTAAGGGAGCGAAATCGACGTCAGTGAGCGTGAGGCGAGTGCCGGAGGTAGTTGAGTTCTATCACTCAATAATGCGCCGCGATTCAAGGCGTGAAAACAGCGATACGGCGGCTACTCCGGCTGCCTCTGCTGCCGCGGCTAATGCTCGCAACATGATCGGCGAGATCGAGAATCGCTCCTCCCATTTACTCGCCGTAAGTCTCCGATCACTTTACTGATTTTACTGTTCTACCACCGTTGAATTTTGTCTCTGTTTATTAAATTCTTTCTATTTGTTTGTTAAATTTCTTGCAAACTAGCCGTTGTGCATTTAAAATCTTACGTAATTTAGTGAGCTATTATTAAAATATGAAGGTCAGTACTGATAAAATGTTTCTACTGAAGTTAACTAACAACTTCCAGATCTAAATTAGTTCTGAAAATATTCTTCTTCAATTAAATTATGTTATGCACAGATCAAATCGGACGTGGAGACGCAAGGAGATTTGATTCGGTTCCTGATTAAAGAAGTAGAGAACTCTGCCTTCACTAACATAGAGGATGTCGTTTCATTCGTTAAATGGCTCGACGATGAACTCTCCTTCCTGGTACTTACTCAAACCAATTAAAATTTCAGTTGGAGAAAGCTAATCAATTCAAATCCTGATTGATATCGATTTTGTAAAATTTGTAGGTGGATGAGAGGGCGGTGCTGAAACACTTCAATTGGCCTGAACAGAAAGCAGACGCAATGCGTGAAGCCGCTTTCGGATACTGCGATCTTAAAAAGCTCGAATCAGAAGCTTCGTCGTTCGTGGACGATCTCCGGCAGCCTTGCTCTTCTGCTCTCAAGAAGATGCAAGCATTGTTAGAGAAGTAATTAACTATCTACTTCAGCATTGTTAGAGTTATTAATCATGTACATTTTACTGAGCTTACGTATGGTCAATAACAGGCTAGAGCACAAGGTCTACAACTTGTCGCGGGCAAGAGAAACTACAGGAAAGAAATACCAAGCTTTTCAAATCCCTAATGAATGGATGCTGGAGTCTGGAGTACTAATTAGCCAGGTAATTGAATTAATTAAGCTTATAGCTAGCTTTTGTTTAATGTCTGCAACGATTAACAAAAGCCAAGAACAACTTTAAGCCAAACATTGAGTTAGGGGTCCACAAGATCTAGGAAGAGCTTTTACGTGACAAGTGTTGATTAAGATAAATTGATAGTTTAGGTAGTTCACTAATTTAATGAACATTAATGTTAGTTTATTAAGGATTATTACTCGCATAAAGACAAATGTTTAGGACTAAAGTTTGGGCCCAAAGATCTCGGTGAAGGTGCGCATAGGAGCACGTGAACCGGTTTTGTTTTGGGCTTTTTGGCACCGGGTCTTTGTTTGCTTTCTTCAATCTGTCTTTGGATTGCACCAAAACAGTATGCGAGTGCCTAGTGGTACAGACATGTTAGTAGGCAAAACATATATGTTCTTTTTTTAATGTCAAAGGGTAACTTTTATCGGTAGGAATTGCGGACTGCAGACGTCTACTCCACTCCATATCTTCTTAAGAGTATGAGAGATTGGAGGTGTCACTTTTAGATCAATTCACGGTATAATTTTCTTTTTGTTGAACGTGCTATGGAGGCAAAGTGCTTGCTCGAATTTTACATATCGGTATCCAATACCAATATGAATTTTAAGTGCTTGTTTGCTTTTGCAAAATTGCAACTGACGTTAAGAAAAAAACGAACACTGAAAATGTATATTGAAACTTATTTCAGAGACCACCCTTTAATTGCCAATAGATGGTGCAACTTTAGATGGTTGAATATATTCTACGATATTGTTTTGTTATTGGTCTTTACATATGTTGATGTAGTGATACTAGTCATTACAATCATGTTCCATGCATTCAACCAACTAGGATGCACATTTACGAATCATTGCATCCTTAGCGCTCTTTTTTGTTTGTAAATAGATAAAGGTTGAAAGTCATTACAGTCAGTCCTTAAAGATGTTGAAAGTCGAGCCCATATTTTTTGCTAATAGAGGTTGTCTTGTTATAAGGTTAACTAGTAATCTCAACACTCTTTTTAGTAATCACATCTTGAAAGATTTAATGTTGACCAAGGGTGTTTCGTAAATGAATTTTGCAGAAGTAAAAAGTAGAAATAAAGTTTCTTGAAAATAAGTTTCATTAAGTTTAATTTTATAATTCAATTCTTTTTAAAGTAAGTTGAAAATAAAATTTAATTTTTATATTTTAATTTTATTTAAAATTTTGTATATAATAATGCTGAAGTAGAACTCTAAATTCTATAGCACCTTAAATTGCGTGAATTATTTGAAACTCTAATTTTATCGAAAATAAGAGTTCTAAATCTATAGCACGTTAAAATGAGTGAATTATTTGAAATTCTAATTTTGACAAAAATAATTAAAAATTTTGGGTATGTAAAAAAAGACTTATTGGCATCCGAAATAGTTGTGAGCCTGCCAATCAAAAGTGCACTGTTTAAAGCTGTTAATTAGGCCGACAGCGGCAGTGTTGGGTATAACGCAGTTAAAACATTTGAGTTTGGAAAGCATGTTCGAGGAAGCACAACCAGATGGGAGTTCATTTTATTACTTAAGGTGTCAAAAGATAAAGTACTTAAGGAATGATCAGTCCGACAGGAACTACTTGTACTTGAATGGGTTACTTTTCATGATATCAATGGCATCATATTAATTAGACCTTGAACTTTTGTTAATGCTTGCAACTTCACTGGCATCAAAACGGAAATATATTGTTCTCCATAATCCGTAAATGCCGTAATTTTATCACAGCATCAACACGGACTGTTCTGCACTATTTATCTTAAAGTGAGGGCTAGCCTTGAAGGTCTAATAATGGTAACCAATTGAATTCTGAATGTGTGCTGATTTGGTTAAATGTTACTCATTGTAGATCAAGCTAGCTTCAGTTAAGCTAGCAATGAAGTACGTGAAGAGGGTCTCTTCTGAACTGGAATTAGTTGCCGGTGGTCCAGATGAAGAGGAACTTATGCTTCAAGGAGTTCGGTTTGCCTTCAGGGTACATCAGGTTAAAGAGAACCCCCTATTCGTAAAACAAGTGAATCAAAGCTATATATCAAAGCCTTCAACCTAAATCAAGTCCCTTTTTTTACTTGAACAGTTCGCAGGTGGTTTCGATGTTGAAACAATGAAGGCATTCCAAGAGCTGAAGGAAAAAGCTCGATCCTTCCGAATCCAGAACCAAAGCCAAAGCCATAATCAACAGCAGAAAACATACAGCAGGTCTGCTACTTGTTTAGATCATCACAAAACAACAACATGATCTACAACTTATTTTGTATTCGCAAATTACATAAGTGGAAATTTCATTTGTTCATTACTAGTGCTTCTTTCATCCATCTTCTACAAAACAAAACATCAACTAGGTAGGGAAAAGCTTAGAAACGAACGGTGATGCCTACATTGAACCCCGAGCTTATTTAGTGTTACTAGCGTTCTTCTCTGTCGTGTTAGTGCCCATGACCAGATCCTTTGCTTCCTTCGCGATACCAATAACGGTATCTCCTACAGCTTGAAGTAAACCACCTGCAGCCGTACTTGTTCTCAGTTCGTCAGTATCGGCCGGCTTGTGAACCTCATCCGTGGCAGAGGGTGACTGCATTATTTTCTCTGCTTCAGTCTGCTCAGCAATTCCCTTCACATTATCAAGCAGCAGAGTAAAGAAACAGAACGATCAAATAGAGCACAACAAAGAAGACAACGCAGGATCGCTTCGTACCTTGTACCCGATTCCCACATGGCTAGTCTCTTTCGCTTCCCCTGCTTTCTGTCCAGCATGGTCCTTGGCTCTGTGCCCGGCCTCAGCTTGCTTTGCGTTCCTTTGGCTATAACCAGTAATACTATCGACCTTGCTCATCGTCACATCTCTCGCCTTCTCCCCTCCCTGCTTAGTGGTATCCACTGCAGTCTGTTCTGCACTCATTATAGCGCCTTTTGCTGTGCTCGCTGCTTGTTTAGTGCAAGCCATTGCCGTCTGCCCCACACCCATCGTGGTCTCCTTCGCTGTGTTCGCTGCTTGCTTAGTGTAATTCACCGCCGTCTGTCCCGCATTCACAGCGGTATCTTTTGCGGTTACAGCTGCCTGTTTCGTGTAATCTATCGCTGTCTCTCCGGCGCGAAGTGCTGCGTCCTTCACCTTCACCGTCGCTTCCGTCGTGTACCCAGTCACGGCCTCACCAGTGCAGACCGCAGCATCCTTTGCAGTCACGGCAGATTTCTGCGCGTACTCAGCCGTCTTCTTCCCAGCAACAACAGCAGTATCCTTCGTCGCCTCATACCCTCTCGATGCCTTGTCACAAGTAAACTCCCTAGCAGCTTGTGCCGCAGTAAGAGCACTTTCTTTCGCATTGGTGCCTTCCGCCGCTACGAAATTACCAGCGGCTGCAGCACCATGCGCGACAGCCTCTTTATAACTATGAGCGGCAACAGTGCTTGATTCTTTCGCCTTCATGTACCGTTCTTCAGCAGCTCTAATAGCATCCATTGAGTTCTGCTGCGCCGCGGCCCGGTACCGCCCGATCTCTTCATTGGAGAGAGGAACTCGTTGGTCCTGATTTGAAGCCATAGCTGCCGTTTCGATAACTTGGTTTGGAAATTGTTTGCGTTTCTGATTAGGGAAGAAAGAAGATGAACAATAGCGGGAGATGGAGAGAAACGTTTAGTACGGTTTTGAAGGGCGGGGAATGGATGGCGAGTGAAGCGTGGTGATGACACGCGTTGGGTTGAAAGCTAACGTGTTGTTGTTGGTGAGCGGTGCAGTCGCCGCGTATCCCCTAGTGCATGTTGCCGGTCAAATCATCAGGAGAAATACAGCTTTTAAAATGTCCTGAAACTTTTGATATTTGATTACATAAATGGAAAAGATATATCGAGTCTCGGCCTGTTTTGGTTGAAAGCCCATGTCTGTTTGATTCAATTGACTCCAGCATGGACTTCAACGAGAACGTTCTAAAGCCCATGTTTTCTGCACTACAAATCTTTTAGTGGAGAGAACAAAAGTAAACGCTTTTTGATTCACCCTACTTGTTGATTCTCGATTATTTGATTCTATCACGAAAAGATTATTTGGTTTGTCACAAAATTTGATTATGTATTCATACAGGTTATAGATTATAAAATTCTATTTAGAAATATTTATTATTATAAATTCGAATAGCAAAAAATTAAAAGTTAAAATATAAACATT
Organism: Acanthochlamys bracteata; assembly: GCA_019914995.1. NCBI lineage: Eukaryota > Viridiplantae > Streptophyta > Magnoliopsida > Pandanales > Velloziaceae > Acanthochlamys > Acanthochlamys bracteata. The sequence goes on along the minus strand of CM034132.1, from coordinate 3,871,551 downwards.
AAAAGCTGTTTCTCAATTTTAGATTTTGATTTTAAATTCTTGGAACATTTATAAAAGTATTAATTATAATAAAACATCTTTGTAACTATAGGACTTTGCTATTAGCTTTTAGTAAGTAAAATAAATACTAATAATAGAAAGACATATAATAACAATGTCTGTCCATATTCTATCCATTCTTAATCTTCACAGTTAGGCTGCGTTTGGCTGCTTCTCAAAGCGCTTTTCATTTCAATTTTAAAAAATCTTTTAATACTATTTTATATATTTTATTTAAAAATTAAAAATATTACAAAATTTAGTTGCTGAGATCTTACTATATTATTTATTTTTATTTTTTTAAGATAAAAAATTATAAAATTCGTTTTGTCGATAAAAATATTTTTTATTTTTAAAAAAAAAATGAGCAGATAATGAGAGGCTATCTCTTTTCTATATATTATTTGAATGAAATATTTACTAAGTTTTATTTGGAGGGTTATCATAATTTTTACAGAAAAATACAAAAGCTGAAACTATAATGTTTGGGAAAAGATAATGGATAAGTTTGCGATAAGCATTAATAAACAGATGAATCTTCTAAAAGGAAGTACCTAGTTATTCCACATGATAAAATTTATATGCAATTATTCTTTCTGTCCTTGTATCAACATTAACCTTCAGTTTTAAGAACTTACAGCCAAACTTTTGCCTACCGGTAGCCCAAGACAACTTTGAAGTTCTAAGTTAAAGCCCAAATCTGGCCCATGTTATGCACCAAGTATACTCTATAAGAACTATAATTTTGTTTGCTTTATTTATCCCTTTTAATCAATCATTTCTAATGAAAAATGTAGTATAGAATCAAGTTATAAGATAGCAGCATAGAGGAGTTGGTTCCAAGTATCAGGGAGACCAGCAACACACCAATGGCTGCAATCCATTCTTCCATGGATGCCATTGTATGAAGCTGGATGAGCGTCTATCCTTAGTTGTGAGAGCAATGTTATGTCAAGCAGGTGCACAGGGACCCTTGCTATTGTACTCAAAACATTCTTCACTATCTGTTCTTGTGGCAGAGGACCTCCTAGGTAGTTTGATCCCTTAATCGGTTCTTTTTGCGCTCTACAGCTTGTTCTGTTTGATGCTCCCCAATCTTCTCCACTGCATTTAGTGGCACAAAAATAACCAATAAACTTCATTTTTATAGTGATGGCAGAATTCGGCACTGATGTTATGAGTGTCTTTATGAATGACCTTAAATTAGAAGTCACTACATGCAGTAGATGGACAGTTAAGCACGCATATGAATTGGCCCTTCATCGGTATATAATGCTGCCGTTTTAGGATAATACAACCTATAGGCTGACAACTTGTGCTATGCAAATTGTTCTTGCGGTCCAAACATAAACTTTAGTCCTTATACATGAAATGGAACAAATGATTTTGAAAAATGAACCACACTTTAATAGTGGTAGTGTTCGATTATAGCATGACTTGTTCGATAGTGAGTGCCTAATCGATGATTGTAGCTGGTAAGAGTTTGTTGCTTTACTTACTGGTAGTGAGAAGGAGAGACGCCCTGGTAGAACACCGTTGTCTCAGATGGATCAACGTTTGAGTTCACCCATTTGGCCCATGTACTCAAAGCCTTGGAAAAGGCAAGCGTCCTGTCCATGTCTTTCACTATCTCATCCCCATCTTCAACAAAATCAAACCTGCAAAGAAACAAACAATTTGCTGTTCTTTATCTCCCATATTGGATACTGCCGAATATTAGGTACTTAGTAAGTTGAGTTTTAGTTATGTCACATACGGTTGCGTAGGACCTACACGGAGCCACCAATGCCAAGTGTTGAAGATGAGCATGTCGATACCAAGCCAGTCTTTGCTGCTACTCAAAGATTGCAGCTTCAATACGCGACCAGACTTCTGGGCAACAATGTCCACCAGATACAAAGAATGATACAACATCACCGAGACATTGTAGTCCTGTTAACTAGTTATGTTAGTTAAGCGGTACCTAAATCTCAAGAAAAAGATGATCAAGAATTGCTTGTTATTTTTATTTCTTTCATCAATATGTGAACATGTTAAGTTAGGTTTGACGTCTATTTCAAGGTTGCTTGTTTGGTCAGGCCACATTTAAGCCGCAATTGCTCCAAATATTGTTTGTTTTCTTCCGAATATGTACACATCTGAATTGGACAGGACCCACCCAAACAATTGGCAATAGACGGCGTATGATCATATCTTAGCAGAGTGATCATATAAGTACAAATTGTTGACTGTGAAAAATGGTCGATAATATTTTAGTGATTGATAATGGGTTTTATCGTATGCGCCCTAACATTTCATTCCCCGGCATTCTTTTGTCGACCCTAGTCTCAGGGTTCATTTATCTCATCTTACTAGAACTGTACCCAAAAAAAAAAAACATCTAGTGATAAAATAGTAGCCTTGGCATGAGAGGGAAGTGAGCTGGTACTTTAAATTTGATTATCTGTACCATGGCTATGCATGTGTTAGGTGATTATTTCAATTACTAAGTTGGAATAAAAAGAAATAATTTCATGAAATCATCTTTCGTAATTGGTTCAAGTTCATTTAAGGACCTTCGTTTGTTTCTTGTGTCTCAACCACTCTTACATTTCTAGGGAAGAAGGCAAAACTTGTTGGCTTATCTTTCAAACTTATATCTCGTGCATAACTTACCAAATGTCACAAAAGTTATACATGCATTTCAATCAATAGAGATGCTTAAGAACGTAATTTGAGATACTATCATGACCCAAATTTTGGTAAAAACCACCGTAATAGGTAAATAATTATTTGGAATCTAAATCACTATCTACCGAAATCTTGTCTCTTAGGTTTATTTCTAGGCCAAACCCCCTAGTGAAGTACTAATGTGTTTTTGTTCATATGCCAACCACATTCAAATGGTCCCTCCTAAATACAAAATAAGTGCCAGCAGTCTTTGGCCCAATGCTTTCTGTCAGAATTCGGGAATCTATCTACCTTCTTGTTCGTTTGTTTTCTTTCGATTTTCTTTGAAACTTATATAACAGAGAAAGCAGAACTTACCATGAATGCAACAGTCGTAATGGGTCCTACTGTCACCGAGGAACTTCTAATGCCGGGGACGGCAGCATGAATCATGCAAAGCAGCGACTGCCATTGATTCAAACTCAACGAGTCTCCGACAAACATAATCTTCTTCCCTTCCATTTTCTTCAAGAAATCTCTTCCATCAAACCTATGCACATATGCAGTATTAAAAAACTATTAGATGTAATTGTTTAAGCAATAAATAGTAATCTTATTTACTTACCTGGGAAGGTTGCAGCCATCTGGCTGCCACCGATACTTGAGATACGCCTTATCAGGACGGCCATACTTCTGGCAGTCAAATTCTTTACGTATTCCGGGACATTTCCACGAGTCGTAAAGAGGGTACGACTCATCGAAGACCCAGACTCCTCTATACATGTTGCAGAAAGGTTTTCTTCCATCTAAAGAAGGCGAATGGTGGTTGTGCAAAACTTCTCGCAATAGAAAGGCTTCGGAGAAGAATGACAAGAACGAAACAGAGAAGAAGAAACATAAGAAGAAGGCTGCAAGAAAACAAACAGATCCCATCTTTAGTTTGATAGGCTTATAATGATTTCTCATTCTTATATAGTACGAAAAGAAAATAAAGATTGAAGTTGGAATATTTGATGATTTGAAAACAAATAAAATGGGAATGGGTTTGGGAAAGGTTAGATTTGTTTGATTTGAAAATGCATTCTTGGCATAATTAACTATCTTCTCAAAGTTTTCAGGTTCAATGGTAATTAAACGGTTATTTAATGAAAATTAATCAGGTCTATTAAGTTGATTGACCAATTAGAATCCTCTTTAAACTAGAATAGCTTTTTACGGATTTCATGTAACTCATATAGTGATGATCTTTTATTGTGAAATTATATCTATATTTATATGTATGTAATTCATTTGAATAAATATCTATATAGGTATAACTTGTTCAAAGAAATTAAGACGCAGACTCAGACCATGTTTGGGATAGCTGAGAAAATAAAATTTAATAACACTTTCTAAAATTAAAAGCTTATTAGTAATTAGTATATTTTTTTAAAAAAATGAGCGTGTATGCACAATTATTTTATATATTTATTCATTAGTTTTTAAAATTTTTTAAAAAACTTCTACGCTACTGTGCATGACATTTTGGACTTAAAAAGTTCAAAAATCGTCAAAAAAAGTCATGCTAAATATAGCCTCAATTTAGAGACTTATTAATATTTAGTTCTATATTTTCTCAAGCATACCACAGTTTGAAGTAATGCATATTTAGTTGTATTATTGTCAAAAGGATATTTGGCTTTCCGTAAAGCTTAGTCTGAGTCTTTTGTTAGACCTACATATGCTGTTCATGCTTTTGTTAACAACCGGTAGTTCGTCTCAATGTTAGCACCTTTTTTCCACATGGAAAGCGATTAGCAATCAAAGAAAATTTAATTAAGGTACCCTTATGTCAGTCCTCAAATTCCAATTTTATTTTGATCTAATTAATAGCAATAACTTGATCGGAAGAATTAGGTCAAATTCTTTTCCACAACAGATTTCATCTTCTATGAAATGCAAAGTTGAACATGTTGTCTTATATATACCACACTTGAATGTACCGATTACCAAATGGTAATAAAAAATGAGAAGGATGATTTGATGAGAATCTAAGAAAGAAAAGAACGAGAAGAAATGCCATGGCAGAGAATGAATGAATAAAAGCAAAAGGACTCTGATAGTGGTAGGTTGATGTAAACATTTCCCTGATTGAAAACTTAATGTTTATAAATCTCTCGATCATATCGAAGCCAACGAATAATTGATTGTTGTAGGCATGTCTGCGTCAATTTGATCGTATACGCTATGGATTGACTTGGAATTTATCAGAAGTGATAAATGGGTTGTTCAAAGAACGATGTGCAAGTTTGCAGCTTGGAGTGAATGGAGTTTTTCCTTTTGCAAGCAGGGTTTAAACTGTGACCGTGAGTATGTTGTGCTTCTTATGAGAATACTTCAAAAATGTTCAATTTTTATGTAATCTACTATGCCAATATGAATGGTTGTAATTCTAATTTGATTTAAACGTTAGAAACCGATTATATTTGTAATTTGCTCAAAATATAACCACTTGTTATGTTGCTTATTGAGTTTTTAAAAAACAATTTATTTTGAATTTTAAAAATAAATTTGATTTTTTATCATAATAAAAGTTATACATATAAAATTTATGACATATTATAATAAACTTTCAAAAATTTTTAAAACTTATCTAAAATTTTATCAAAATATATTGAAATAATAATAATAATAATAATAAGTAGTTATAGATACAGTCAAATGTCACCGAAATAGAATGAATTAAATACTTTAGTTTTTTATTATTTTGTTAGAATTTATTATGTTCTAAATGGCATTTCGTTCCATCCTCATCATGTTCCAAGCATTACGGGTACGACAACATAACCAAAAATCTAGTGGAGGAAAGAAAACAGAGAGCATACTTTATCGAGATCATTTTTGTTTTCAGTAAAATATTTTAATAGTATTATACATTAAATTCTTACAAAAAGTTAGTGGATTTAATTTTACTCTTGAAAAATTTGTTGTTAGAACTTCGAACAAAAGGAAAGATAAAAACTAAGGACTTTCAAAGAATTTTTTCTACTTCTTCGGTTGATGAATGACTTTCATTCAATGGTATCTTTTATCAACATACTTGTAAAACGTGATCAGAAATATCCTATTTATCCCTAATGAAGCTGTTAGGATTTCCATAGAGCATAGCTCAAGAATAGAAATGAATTGAGTTGTACCAGATTACAACTAAAAATAAAACCTTTTCAATTCTGGCAAAACATTTGACTATTTTTGCTATAGGATTGTTTTGCTACTATTTTATGCACAAAATTTTTATTAGCAAACTTTAAGTAATAAACTAGATTGAACAAACAAAATTGAGGAGAAATAAAATTTTTTTTATTTGTTTGAACGACGCCATGATAGTTTGAACGTCTAAATAGTTGGTTCTTGGAAGGTAAGATATATCAAGTAATTTGACCGTAGGAATAGCTATCTGGATAAGTATGATATTATAAAAAATAAATAGGTGATTAGAAAAAATGTTTTTTTCTCAATTCAAGTGACCATATCAATGGTAGTGAATTCTTGGCTAGTAGCTAAACACATTATTTGAACAGGTTTGTTGTAGTAAGAGTTATAATAACTGTTGAAATTCTTACGGATCTTATATGAAAAGCATGAGTTATTGATTAAAAAAATCTCTATAAAGACCTTTGTATTGATGTATTTGAAATATCTTTACGTTGGTAAAGACTACCGCTTATTCACTCATGACAAAATATTCCAATTTTTATCGAAAAATGGTGGAACTATTCAATGTCGGCAATTCTTTTACCAATACTTTGGATGACAAGGAATAAAAGCTTGCGGATCGGGAATTTAAAAATATTCTTTTGGATATAGACATGAGAAATAATATTTAAATACACAAATGTAATTTTAATTTATCTTATAAATATTAGTTTTGGTTTAATTATGATATTTTTTATAAATTTAGTTTTTGAAATTGTAAAATTGCATTACCTGTTTTCTATTCAAAAGTTTTGATGTTAAAATTGTAACTTTTGAATGCATCAAGTTATTATAAGCTCCGATACTATGATAGTTTGTTGATTACAAGCTAATATCTATGAACTTAGGAATTTTTGTGACACTTTGCGATCTGTATTTAATTATAACTCTATGCAGCTATGTATAGTCGTGAATGATCATGCGTGTCCCATGTCTAATTGTGTGCTATCTTGTGCGATCTGTGTCTAGCCGTGTGCAACCTCGTGCGACCATAATATTTTCCAAGCGCTCTTCTAAATTGCATCCGAGTCACTTGTCTAAGTGCTTAGGCACCACATCTCTGAAATATAAATACCAAATCTATTTACAAGTTTACAAATACACAAAAGAAACATATATCTATATATATATATATATATATATAAGCATCACCATTTGCAGCCCTGTGCTTGTGCAATAATAGTTTGACACTTTTGCAACCATATATAACCATAACATTACTGAGTGCTCTTTCAGAAGGAGCCTGGATTACTTATCCAAGTGCCCATGTCTCCAAATTGAAAAATATAATCTATTTAGAAGTTCGCAAATATCCAAAAATAAGGGCATCAACAAATTTATAAATTAAATATATATTTACTAACACCATGAGAAATTTCGTGTACCCTGAGTGTTAGAGATGGTCAATTAATGAGTACACATTTTCCAAAAATGCTTGTATATGATCGCATATCTCAAAATGAAATAAGGGAGAGCACAAGAACTTACAATATGTATTCCATGCTACATATTGACAATAATACACTTATTTATAAGTCTAACTATCGAGAAGGAAATGCTAACCACACTAACTATTCCAGACTGTAACTCTACTAGATACAAGACTCATTGTTTGCCTAACTACTCAAGGGTCCTTATTCTCTCCACGTGGTATTGGTTAAGTGGTATGTGCTGCTTGCAGTTTATTTGCTATGCCACACTCAACACATCACAAATACTTCTTTCTCGTTGCTTTCTGATCTTATGATAAAATATTTCTAATATGTTTCCTATATGAAGTTCATCTAGTTATTAGGAGCAACACAGTTCTACCACAATTCTCATAATAAGCTATCGCTCGAAGGGATGGACAGCTGGATGTGTATATTCTTCATATGCCTGTTGGAGATGTTTTGTCTTATAATAATGAAAGAAGAGACTGTGGATAAAGATGTGGCAATGTCTTGCCACAGGCAAGGCATTTTCATACGAGATTTCATCTAAATCAAACACTTAACAAGTGCAAGTGTCATACTCTAATTCCGTTGTCCCATTCATATATCCATCAAATAGTCGGTATTCTTATATGTTAACGGGATGGATAATGTGCCTTTGGATCCTAAAACTCGTCGATAAAGTTTAATTTCACACTAGGAAGTCAGTGTTAACCTCTTATGCTTATTTTCTACGATCGTATAACCATGTTTACACTAGATCTCCCCAGATGCTAAATCAAGAGCAACAGGAAGCAGTCTCGCAACTTTTAATATTGTGTTGATACATTTTTAAATACTAGTTGTAATTATGAAATATCGCTTACCTTCTAAATAACAAAGAGCGCATCATTCGACTCCAATATCCCGTTTTATTATTTCATAACATTATCCATTTGCAAATATTCTCTCTTATATAATTGAATTTCGATGTAAGAAACTCTTTAGTGGCTATGTAAAACAAAGATATAAACTTTTTCACTCTTTAAATTTATAATTTCTTCTTTATATTTTAACCGAAATAATATAATGATCCCATAGATGGATGTTGGGAAAAATTGTCCGGATGGCATTCTTGGATACAAATACCATTCTACATTGCTGACGGCCGCCCTCAGCATATCCATGAACTACGTTCATGAGGCATCATTCTCATAATCTCTAATATCAAATGCTAAGTTGAAATTTAATTATTGCCTCTAGGGCGGTGGCACAAAAATCTCCACTATATTTTGACTTGAAAAATGTTCTATCATTGATTACAACTTGTCAAATAAAATTGTGAAAACCTTTAATGCATGTACCGAGGATAGTCAAAAAATTCTTTCTCAAAGTAAAATTCCTAATTCTTTAGTGAAGTATTTTATCTAGAGTGGATAAATCAATAATTATTAATTATTTTATCATCATAGAAAAGAAGAAAATTATTAGAATTTCAAAGTTATTTTTGATGACAATAGCTATAACAATTATAATCTATGTATTAGGTGCACTAATGATTTAAAATTAATTTGTAGAATCACATATCAATAAACAGAGTACCAGTAAAACGTGTTTCTACAGAATAACCAGTTATGTGAGAGCCACATCATAAGAAAATTTTTTTTCTAAAGATAATTGCCAAATAGCCAATTATATTGTAGAATAACTCTCCATCATGGGACTACTTATTTGACTAAATGTCAGAACATAGCATTAAGACTTATGAACAAAGGAGAATATAAACCCTTTAGAAAGTATCTAACTATTTCACTACTACTTTGCTGCTACTCATTAACAAAGAATAATCTGAGCGATCATTACTATCATGCACACTTTTGAGAATTTTAAATATGATGCTGATTTAAATTGAGGACAGCTTTCGATCAGATTTAAACCATCATACCAACAAATCCACATCAAGAATTGATCAAATTTACAATAAAGAAGGTAATACACACATGATGAAAGACTATTACAATCATATCTTATAAACAGTGTAGAAATTAGTCTAACATCCAAAATTCTATTTCTGTTCAAGATTAATTCATTGATGGTTAGAAGGACTTATCATACACACCATATGCTACCTTATAACAAAGATCCATCAGTATCCAAAGTCATAGAGTTAAAATACTAAAATATGAAATTATTTACTTATAGAATAGGACTTTTCAGACATTGAGGATTAACAGAAAGAGGTTTTTTTTTACCATATGACAAATTTGATCATATCAACACATTGAGGTGATAGCAAAGTTCAATTATCAAGCATGTACTAATGAAGAACAAATTTTGCACATTGAAGCTGACGGCAAGACAAGTCCACCCGAAGAAGCTACACAAGAGTACGATACTTGATAGGGACATCATTAGGTCGATCCGACGTATTCTAAGTGGGAAATTGAAATTCAACTTTGCTTCATTCTAAAATCCATTCTAAGTCATCATTTTACTGGAGCCATATACAAAGAAGAAATATTGCACACTGGATAACAAACACAACACGCGCTCTAAATTCTAATTTTTCAGCCTCCTCATTTGATGCTGCAATAAATAGATTAGATCAATCCAAATCATAGAAAGTTAAATGTCAACTCAGTGATGTAGAAGAGATTTCACAAAGATTTTACTTAAATGCTTATATAGCTTGAAAAAAAATACAACTGTTAAAGACAAAGAGTAGAGGCTAGCAAAATCGATTGGACAACACACTATAGTTGGCAAATGAGAGACAACTAAAAGATGATTTTCTACCGTTAGGAGATTCAAAATTTTTAGCATAAAAAGAGAGCAAATATAAGAGAAAGACAAAAAAGAAGCGAGGAGGAGACAGAGAACAAAACATAAGAGAGATACAAATCACAGAACTAATAGTATTACATTTTCACCCACTGCTTATTCCACATCGAGAAAACATATTAGCATTTCCTTTTGATTCCCTCCTTTATTTATTATTCGATTTACTAATAAACTATGATAGTACTTCTGTACTTGTATTTGTATGAGAAGGTTACAAATCTCACATGCTTAGACTTAAAAGAGCAGGTTATATTCCGTGAGGAGTGGCTATACCTTCTCAGTCATCCTTGAGTTAGGAGATCTGGAAGACGGGTGGATTCGTGCATAGGCTGGCAGCTCCAATCTACACGCAACTGGTCCAACTCGCTCAAGGACATGCAAAGGATCGTAATATCGGTGTAGAAGGTTCTGAAAGCGACAGGATGCTACCAAAGACTATCGGTATGGCTAGAGTCTGACGAATACCCAATCTCTCTTTTGATAAATCTTGTCTCTGCGGTGCCTAACAACTATTTGTTTCATACGATTCTATGCTCGATGCAAGTGATACTTGAACTCGCTTAAAATGTCATCTCACTGTCTTAGCTGATTGCTAAGTTCGCTGCATAGTCTTTGCTCTAGAAGATATTAGATATTTAAGGTTTAGATGGTCTATTTTGATAATGGATCTATTACCCAGAAGATAAGGCAGCCATCACTGCACTGTGAGAACTAGTGTCATCAACTCCTTTTCATATATCGACTTGGCTAAGGAAGATGATGGCCTTGCTGAAGTATGAAATTGGTCTTCCTTCCTGAGAAAGTATTGCTCCAATGCTCCATCCCGATGAATCAGTCTTAATGGTGAAGGTTTAGAAAAATTTGGAGTAGTTAGAACTGGAGTAGTCGTCATCGCCTTCTTGTGCCTCAAAGGCGGCATTCGCTTCCACACTACAAGCAAAAGTATTTTTTTTAAAAGGTCAGTCAGGGGTGCTACAATGGTAGCATAGTTTTTTACAAAGCACATATAGTAACCTGTGAGATCGAGGAATCCACATAGAGCCGAAATGGAGTTAGGTGCTGGCCAGTCCAGCATTGCACGCACCTTAGTGAGATTCGCAACTATATCTTGTGTTGAAACCACATGGCCTAAGTATTCCAACTGTTGGCATCCAAACTCGCACTTGGCTAAATTGGCATAGAGACGCTCCTGTGCAGTAGAAAGAAAAATATAGCTAGATGCTAGAGGTGATCATGCCAACTGGTACTGTAAATTAAAATATCATAAAGAAAGACTAAAACAAATTTACGGAGATAGGGACGAAAATCTCATTTATCAAGGATTGGAAGGTTGCCGATATATTTCTCAAACCAAAAGACACGAAAAGGAATTCGTCCTGACCGTCATGAGTTCTAAATGCAGTTTGTGTGTATCCTCTTTCTTCAAACGAATTTGATTATACCCTAGGTTTAACTCAAGCTTGGAGAAGAAACATGCTTCGTAGAGTTCATCTAACAATTCATCGATCACTAAAATTATGTATTTATCCTTAGTTGTGATTTCATTAAGTGCTGGATAATCTACGCAAAAACGTCATGATTCATCTTTCTTTTTGACTAATAGGACTGGCGATGAAAACATCGAACTAGTAGGTCGTATTATTCCTTGGGATAGCATCACGGTAACAATTTTCTCGATTTCAACTTTCTGTATATGAGAGTATCTTTAGGGTCTGACATTTACTGGAATAGCACCGAAAGTAAGAGGATGTCATGGTCATGAGATCGCTATGGAGGTAAGCCCAATATTGATCGAAAAACTGAAGCATACTGATTTATCAGTTGCTGTAGTTCCAGAGGTAGTTGCTCATGCTTCCTCTTTGTCTGATCCTTCTCCGGTGTTACAACCACTAGACAAAGCAAACATAGGCATGTGTCTAGGTGTAAGCTAGTAAGTTGGGATACCCCTCATTATCGGATATCTTGTAAAACAAAGTTGCGATTTTGTATAGAGAATCTCATGTCTGAATGATGCCAATTGCAAACCATATCGCCCAAACTTTCCAACCACTTTATTCCTAGCATGCCACCCAAAGGAAAAGAACATGCATCTACAATCAATTCTGCTCTTGCACCTCTAAAGGTATGTCATTATATAATATGTCTATTGACTGTGGTCTACCGTATGCTAAGTCTATCTTTAAGGGTCGGACAGTAGTACCCGATAGTCGCAATTGCTTGGCAAGATGATCGGCTTTGAAGTTATGGGTGCTACCCGAGTCGATCAATATAAAAATCTGTTGGCGTTTAATTTTTCCGACTACTCTAATTGTTTGAGGTCTTATAAGACTTGCATGGCACTTAAAAAGGAAACAGTTACATCTTGTTTTGTTCATGAAGCTTAAGGTAGTTCTGTCCATTCCTCTTCGCAATCATGTGACTCTAATCTAGAAATCAAATAGAGCTTGGTAAGGCACTTGTGATCTTTTTCAAATTTAGCATCACAGTAAAACATAGTCCTCTTACTCTCATTGAGTTGATTCTACAACTGAGAGCTTAGGATGGGTAGTGCCTGGAGGAGCGCTAGTAGGTGAGCTACTAGTGGTTGTTCCAACAGGAAGACCAGGAGAAGCTGTAGTGGACAACAAAGCTAGTTGCATACGAAATTAGGAAGACCGTGATGCACCTGATTCTACAGTAAGCTTTTCTTCATATATCCTAGCTAATACATATGTCTCATGTAGGTCTCTAGGTTGTCTTGTATAACATCTAGAGCAATTTGCTTGATCAAACCTCCACTAAATCTTCCTATCAAGTCTCCTTCTGTTGCCTCAGGAAGCCATGTCCGTAAGTCTTCAAATTGCGCTTGGTATTCAGCTACCATACCCTTCTGTGTTAGCATATGTAGTGCAAAACTGGGATGCCCATAAGTAGATAGTTCGAATCTTAATAGGAGTGCATCTGCTAATTCCTCCCAAGTGTGGTGAGGCCTAGCCTTTTCAAAGTTTTGATACCACCTATTTGCTTCTTCTTTCAAGTACATGGCTGCGATGGAACTGCAATCACATAGAGGAGTGCGAAAATATTTGAAGTATTTGTTTACAGAATACACCCACTCACGCGGACCCATTCTATCAAAGCTTGTGAACGTATGTTTGTCTCTCGGCACTGAGGTTGGTAGATCCATCCTTCCTATAGGAGTTTGGTACAGTGTCATGGTTCTTGGGGGGGTCATGTGATTGTGTGCTCTGTAGTTTTTAGGTGTTTGATATGGTGGGTAATTGGTGGTATGTAGGTATTGCTGATGGAACAAATTGTTGGTAGCTCTTGGAGTTTAATGCATATTTTGATTATGGTATGAAAATGGGTTAAGCATTGTAGTAGCTCCTTGAGGTTGGTGTATATATTGATGATTGGTCGATGATGGATTCAGTATAGTAGATGTATGCAGATCATGGAAACTACAAGTTAAGGTATGTTCAATGGGTTGATCATTGTGGTTTGTATAGTTTGACTGCTAGCTGGTTAAACCAGATTGGGTATTGGTTAATGGGGGCGGTAGTTTGTATGGGTATGCTTGAAGTACTTGCCATATTGGTGATTGATGAGGGTTGCCCACCTTGGCTGCTGAGGTGTGGGTTGGAATCCCTCTGAATTGCAACAGGTGGTGTTGCTTCGCCTTGTGCTTGTCGTAACACTTGTCTAAATTGATGCATCAATTGTCTCATCTCCGTTCACTCAGTATTTAATTCTGCGTGTTCAACATTCATGTTTGAAATTATCAAGGAGAATTGGGGTGCAATGCAGTTGTATTGTTTTTGCCAATCAATATCTCCTGATGATCTCTTAGTTCCTTGAGTAGAATTTGGTCTTTTTAAGAAACTTTCTATTGCAATCCTGGGTGAACCCAGTCGTGAGTGTGGTGAGTTGGGTATAGGGCAGCTTGTTTCTCTATAGAATCACCTAATTCTAATACCAAATGATAAGAAACTAATTGGATCTAGGCTAAATCTACCGAAAGTAAGTACTATAAATGTTATATGAAAGTAAGCGGAAAAATAATTATTCTCATCCACCGTGTAGCTCCTAATGAACTATCACCTATTTATACAAATAAAATAACACAGTCTCTATTGGATTCTAATTCTTATTCAGCACCAAGTCCTAATCTAATCAAAGATTAACATAAACTCAAACACTAGTATTTTTATTTCTTTGCTAACTCTACCACTTATTTTTCCAGCTACTTCTAGAAGGCCAAATGATAGCCTAATCTAGCTCCACCAATGCAAGGCTAAGTCTAGACTAGCTACTATCTTCTCCTTCCCAACTGCTGCCTTCTCCTCGCATTGACTTTTCAATTACGGCCTACATCGTTGGTTGAATTTCTTCAAGCGCTGAGGATGATCACCAGCTCTCCTCATCACCTCCACTTCACATTGGGTATCAGATAGCAACCGTAGAAAATTGAGAGTTTAGAAAGCTGCTGAAAGTTTAGATCGAGGAGGGAACCGGTTAAGGCGAGGTTATTTGGATAAACACGTTACCTTGTCATTATAACAATTTGAGAAAATTAATATATTTCACGCTTGACGAAGAATCGACATCGATGTAAACAAACTGAACATGTAAATTTAATGTGTTTGTGTGGTGAATGTTTCTTTTTTCTTCTTACATATAATTCGGATTGCAAAAACTGACTTTTCTTTATTTTTGATATAGCTTAGGATTACTTGACTAGTTTAACTAATCCATCTTTGTTTCTTTCCGTCTGCTACAATGTAAACAAGCTATATTACTGCTACTTCGAAAGAAAATTGGTTTATGACTTTTATTTTTTGTAAGCAACTCAATTCACCCCTTTTCTATTCGGTTTGTGTAGGTTTTCCATACAGAAACCATCCTGGGGGAGGAGCTGCATCTCAGCACCTCCTGCGGTACAATAAGAAAATTATTACAATAATGTGTACTTACAGTAGATATACCTTTAGAATTAATTACCTATCAAACAATAGCTGCATAGAGGAGCTGGTTCCATGTATCAGGGACACCCCCAACACACCAATGCCCACAATCCATATGATGAAACCCATTGTAGACAGAGGGGTGACCATCTTTCCTCAGCTGTGAAAGAAGCGTTATGTCGAGATGAATTACATGTTTGGATTTTGGTATTGTACTCAACACCTTCTCAATGATAGGTTGTGGCAGAATCGGACCAGTAGGGTAAGTCGATCCCTTCACAGGGTGCTTCTGTCCTAAACAATTTGCTCTTTTTGGCTGCCCCCATTCCCTTCCACTGGTTTAAATCATGCATAAAACATCAGAGTATATATATTGGTCCATTACATATCTATCAAATTTAAGCTTTCTGATCGAGTGGTTTATTCGTGCCTATTATATCAGCTCATCAAGTTCTATTATTGTGGCAGCAGATAATTGGCCCCGTATAAAGACAAATGTGTTCATTCAAATAGATATTTTGGGTATTCAAGTTCCTGCTCTAAATGTTTCGGTAGTTCTGTAAAATATGCACGTCTTACCTGAGATGAGAAGGAGTCACACCTTGGTATATAATCCTAGTTTTCGAAGCATCAACATTGGAACTGATCCATGAAGCCCAAGTATTAAGAGCTTTTGCGTATGCATCCATTCGGTTCATGTCCTTGACTACCTTATCTCCATCTTTTATGAAATCAAATCTGCATCACGAAAGAATAATAACCATTAATTTCATCCTACACCCAGTAAACGTGTATCAAAAATCAAGTTTAGGATTTTGTCAATATGTTAGGGTCTCGCACTTACGGTCTGGCCTTTCCTTGCCGGAACCACCAATACCAAGTGTTGAATACCAGAAAATCAACACCACTCCATTCAGTCCCATTACACTGTAATGAATCCAGTTTCAGCACACGACCTAATTCCTTTTCTTCTTCTATGTCAACCAAGTAAGGTTTCCATTGGTTCATTATCTCAACGTCGTATTTCTGAATGTACATAAGCACAAAGATATATATACATGAACATTTACCCGAGTAAAATCAAACGCAAGATTGATAAGTACGTACCTCAAATCTTGCAATGGACATGCCATGTTTTCGGTACCCGTGACTAGGTACTACTGAATGAAGCATGCAAACAAGTGAAACCCAAATGTTAACACTCAACGAATCGCCAACGAACATTATCTTCTTCCCTCTGATTCTCCATAAGAAATCTTCGGCTTCGAACCTTGGTATATCACATCCGTCGGGCTTCCATCGGAACTGGAGGTACGACGTATCAGGCCGACCGTATTTCTGGCAGTGGAACTCTTTGCGGAGATAAGGACAGGTTGATACGTTGTAGAACGGGTAGGAGTTATCGTAGATCCATTGTCCTTTGTAAACGTCGCAATGTGGCCGGATCATTCGCCATCGCCGGATCACCTTGTTGTGAGTCCGGCGACGTTCAATCTCTGTGAATAAGTAAAATGTCAAAAATACTGATCAATGTTGCAATGGGCATAGTCTAGTTCAAATGTGCACCAAGATTAACTTGAAAACAGTTACACCAAATCATCAGGAACTTTTTTATAACTCTAATTGTATCCGCAACACTATATTTTGCCATAGTCATTACAAATGCTAAAACTTGACCCAACACATAATTAAGTTTGAAAGATGTCGTATCATAAATTTAATAGAATAATTTAATCAATTTAAGGGATTGGAAACCAAAATACAATCGGATAGGGGACTAGACCGTAATTAACTAAATTTAATAGCTACCGATTGTAGATAATTAACACTGTTAATGACTCATAATTACTCAATTTATTAATGTATTAACTCAATAGTTTATTTTCAGTCTGTCTCTAGTTGTTTGACTTCAATCCTAAGCAAAACTATTTTTTTCAAACCAAACAGTAAGACGCATGTGTGAAATTTGTTGGCAGGGGGGACACACTACACAGTGTTACTGTCAGTGACAACAAATTTTCTCCATAATTGAGTCATTAACTAATATCACCTTGTCAATCTTTGCTTAATATGTGTTATTGTATATGAGCTTCTTAATATGTGGTTCGTAGTGTCTTTGTAGTTCGATACAATGTCTTTCTACTCACTAGGGTTGGACCTAAATTTTCTTATCTCTTCAGTAACAGAACTCTCCTATGGAGCTCTGTGAATTGAGAGAAACAAATAACAGTGGTCTAGAGACAATAAACAGAAGCCTCGCTATATCAAGTCAAAATCCAACAAATGTCAGCTAAATTTACGTAAACGTTTTATATAGATTGTCCTGGGGAATTTTTAATTTTTTCTTCATGATGAGTACTGTGTTAATCTAGCTGTTTGTAGATAGTTGTTGAGATCTTAAATTCCCCCAAACAGAAGAGATGCTTGTAGCCAAACAATTAAACTAGCTAGATTTACTTGGATTTGATTCCGAACTATAGAATTATTACAGTAGCAATGCTTCTTACAAGAATTCCTTTGAAGATGGAACAAAGTGTTTCAAGGTTTGCCAAAGATAATCAGCAAATTCAAAGATGCATGAATATATTTCAGAATCTAGCTGCTAATTGAGTTATTAAAAAAAGAAGAAGAAACTAAACAGTTAAAAACTCACACATACCTCTCTGCTCTTCTTCATCTATAATGGGATTGATAAGCTCAGCTTTATCCGTTGTATCTGTTGCGGCTGGCGTGCTAGCAACCGTCGTTGTAACATTTTCATTCTCATTTTGTTTCACGTCACCGGTACGGTTCTTGGGTCTATGGAGACTAACAGCAGCACCAGAGACAGGAAGGCATACTACAGAATTATTAACATACCTGAACTTAATCTGCGTATCAGAACTCTGCACCGAATCCGGCGGAGCAGGTAAAAGTGTTACCGGTAAATCATTACCGTCAGCAAGCTGAACTTCTGCTTGGACTATTACAGTTGCCTTAGACACAGGAAGGCAAAGGATAGAACGGTTAGAGTATACTAGCTCAAACTGTGTCACTGCTCTCAGTGGCATTGTGCTCTCTGACGAAACTGCGATGACCGCAACAGAACGAGCAGAAAAGAGATGGAAAGAAACAACGAGGAAAAGTGCTGCTGCGAAGAGCAAGACGATGATATAGTTCATGTTCTTGCGGTGTACTGGAGACCATGGTTCTTTTTCTAGCCATGAACCTTTCCCCATAGTGAATCAGTGCTAGTATTACTTAGAGAAGAAGAGTAGTAACATATGAAGAGAACCGGAGGCGACAAAGAATATATAGATTGACGACATGGTTGATGCTTGTAATTAATATCTGGGTCTTGAAGAGAGCAAATTGAAAGGGGTGAAATACTAGGGATTCCTGTTGCAGAAGAGTAATGTCAAAGAAAAGAATGGATATATATGTTGGACAGTTGTAACTTATAAACTATACACAACTAGCAGTAAGTTACATTTATGTAAGAGTCACATACATAATGTTATTTTTCTTGGAGTTAAAAATGCATGTATAGGGATTGGTTGCAATGCATATAGGGATGGGTTGCAATGCATTGGTTAAATGAGATTTTACCGTGCGCCGTAGCGTAGAAGAAAAATAACCGAAACGCGACTTAAATTCATGCTTCTCAACTCTTGAACTACCATTTTTAACTCTTCCCCAAGGAGATGATCTGGTTATTGTTCTTGATGAGGTTTAGTGAAAAATGAAGTGCCACTTTCATCTAACAATAAAATAGTATTGAGGAAATTGATTGAATGCTATATATAACTGAGCATGAACGAGTAACTACAATTTGCTTCTACTAATTATGAGAAATTTGCGGATTATGAGAGATATTATCCGTGAAAATGCACAGCATGCACGGTGAGGATTATTGGGAATTATTAATTAATCAAAGATGTAGAGGTCCCACGACATATGTTTAAGTTCAATAGTTGCATTAGAGGAGAATGTATATCGGTGAATAGTTCTTATATTAATTCAATAATTAATTCTAAAGATTAATTCTAACGATACTGACTTATTACTGAAGCAAAGCAGCAGGAATCAGTCGCTAACTCATACAGAGTTTATTTTAGTAAAGCTATTGAAAATAAACTAGAACGTTTCAATTTAATTCAAAAAAAATATTTTGTTCAGTCCGATTTACTGATTTACTTTCTAATAATAACATTTGAAGTTGTTTATTAAAAAATATTTGATAATGACCACGATCATAGATTTTTTATTACTGAGATTAATGATTACAATATTTTTGAGATTAGGAGACGTAGATTTTGCATTTTATATTTTAATTTTTCATAATTCTACCAAACGAACTATTATACCTAAAAAAACAAAGAGTGTTTGTATTTTTCTCGCGTTATAAAAAAGAGACAAAAAACGAAAGGAAAAAGACGTACCAAAAATTTGCCAATAAATGATGAAAGTATTACACTAAGTTGAGTTGATGGAAGAACTGGTCCTGCTGAAAAGTTTTGAAGGTATGGTGAGCAATAGCACAAGGTAGGTCAGGATGAAGCCAAATATAGTAAAATTATTAATAATGACCTTATCGGCTTTGATTTGTGACACTTAAAACAAGTTCTTTTGGATTGAAATTTAGTTATTAAAAATATATTTATTAATATTATACATTTTTAGAAACAAATAAGTTATACATTTTTTTTTTATTATTTTGTATAACTAAAATTAAATTAAAAATAATGTTAAGTTAATTATAAAGATGCAAAAACATCTTTAGAAGTAGATGAAAAATCTTAAACCGCTTAGAAGTTGGTGACGTACGTTCATGTAGTTGTTATTGGATCTACTTTTTGTCGTATTACATTATTATACAACATTACAACCAAATCCACATCAAATTTATAACGGAAAATATAGTGAATAAAGTCACCATTTGCCAAAATATGCTCTAAAAGAATGTTCGGAATGCTTAAAATAACCTTTTTTAAAAGTTCAAAAATTTTCTAAAGATAAATTTATATTTTACTATAAATTTAAAAATATTATTATAATTTATATATATAATTCGAATTTAAAAAATTAAAACATTAAAAAAATTATTAGTGCTTTTGGAATATGAATTCCAAAAAATTCGGTAAGCCATGTATACTATTTTGGTTGGAGCGATTGGATGTACAGAAAATTAGTTGAACTGTCTTTATCTTATCTCGACTTTATTATATCTAAGTGAGACTAGTCATATATATTGTGACACATACATCCGACGTTATCTTATAAAAAGAATAATCTTAAAACTATAGGTAATTTAAAAGATAACATATTGTACGTTCCTAACACCTCAATATACATATATATATATATATATATATATATATATATATGAATGAAAATAAAAGCATATTATTTTCTAAGAACACATCGGCACAAATCGATCCGGTTCTACCGATACAAAATTTTAAATGTGATCTTTACCGTTGAATATGAAAAACTACGAGTTGAAAATGTGTTGACCAAATTTTAATTCAATTGGATCACGAGTCAACTTTCATCCGACTTCTTGATCAATATGATAAAAATAAGACAATATATATTTTAGATTTTTCTCATTTTTATCATATTAATTAAGAAGTTGGATGAAGGTTGATTCGTTGTCTGATTTAGCTGAAATTTTGTCAATATATTTTCAACACATAGTTCTTTATATCCAACGATAAAGATCACATTTGAAGCTTTGTATCGGTGGAACCGGACCGATGTGTCCTTAAAAAACGATGTGCCTCTATTTCCACTATATGTGTGGGGTGGGTGGGGGATAGAGATTCCTCATTATTAGAGACATTTCTGAACACTCTCTCCGATTTATGACTGAGTGATCTCCAAATTTAATCTTTACTATTGGATAAGAAGAATTAGAAGTTAGAAATCTACTAACAAAATTTCAGCTCAATCGGATTACAAATTCACTTCCATCCGGTCATTTGATGACAGAAAATAAGACTTCAAAATATATATATCGTATCATTTCTGTCATATTGATTAAGTGACCAGATAGAGCTGAAATCATATTTCGATTGAGTTGAAATTTTGTAAGTATATTTTTATCTTATAATTCTCTATATCTAACGGTAAAAATTAGATTTGAATGTCCTCTTAACAATAAAACTAGAAATAGAGTGCTTAGAAGTGCCGTTATCGTTCTCCTATATATATATATATATGTGTGTGTGTGTTTTATGGACTGTTCTATTTAGCAAAATTAAGATCATATTTGACAAAACATTTAATAACATTTTAAAAAAATTTTATTTCATATTTTTTAATAAAATTTTTATAATATTTATAAAATTTATTTAAAATTTAAAATTTTAAAAAAATTTATATCGTAAGATTTTATTATTTTTTATTTTTATTTTTTTAAGTGAAAAAGTAAAATTCGTTTTTTAAAAAAATTTCAAAATATCCTTCATGCTATAAAATTTTATTTCATAATCACTCCCAAATATTCTTTAAATAAACTTCAACGAACTCTTTCTAACAAGAGTGAATTAAGGAAATTGTTATTTACAACTATAAGATCTGATTTGTTCCTCTGAATTATAGCGATAAATAAATACGTCTATAATCTCCACTATGACAATGCTTGCATTTTGCATACACTAGCATTTTGTCTTTTTCTTTGAGTTGCCCTATTGTTCACCAACTCTACGGTCTGCACTGTGTTTATTGCTTTTTCTTTACGAACATGTATAAATGTAGTGAAAATATAAAACACAGTTAAAAATTTTTTTTAAGCAATACTATAATTGAGACAAAAACATAGTGAATATTTATAAGAGATTCATATGAGTAAAAAAGATAAAAACTCCACTGAAATGCTCTCGCTTGTATCTCTTATAAGTATCGATTGATTGATATTGTGATCATTGTTGATTAATGTTTCAAATAAATATCTCTTATATATATAGTATGTGTGTGTCTAACGAGATTTTTGTATTTCTAAATAATTGGTATTCTATCTTTTCGTTAATTATTCAAGTTTTTTAACATTCTTTCTTTCAAAAGATGCTTTAAGTTTTTTGACTGTTGGACTTCTAATTTTTTGGATGATTGTTCATCTTTCTTAACTATTGAACTTCATCATAATGCATATCTAGCTTGTTCACATTCGAATCAAACCACTTACCAATATTTAATAAAGTGGCATTTCTAAAATAGATTTAATCCATCATTCCATTCTATGATTCTTACCTTAAAATTAAATCGGGTATCCTTGCATCGATCTAACTCCTTGTAATATATTCCTTGTTAATAGGACTTGTACTTTATCTGGAAGAACTCAACATCATCACCGGAGTGGCCAAGAAGGTTCATACCACGGTTGCTTGTTTGGAAGAATTCAGGTGCTACTCATTGCTACCCATATAAATGAAAATTGTCTTATTCATAACAGCAGTAGAAGCTTTGGAAGCATCTAATGATCCTAATGGCTAGCCACATGCGGTGTTCAGGCTGCATACAAGTTGCCAACCAAACTTTTAATTAATTTAATTTATTGAGGAATCCAGCATGGAGTTGATAGCTATACAGTTAGTACTCTACAGCGAAGTTAGATACGTTCATTAATAGAAAGTTATATAAACACTCTAAATTCAACAGAGCATTTGTTTTTGGTATTTCGTTATCAAGCAGACAGGCACCAACATCGAGTGGACGTTTCTAAATCTAATAAGTTTAATAAAATATGCACATTTTGATGGGGATAAAATAACACCTACCAATATACAACATTTAGTGAATATAAAAAAATTATCTCTCTCTTTTGAATAGAAATCATCACGAGAACTAAAAATCAATCAAATCACCACAACAGAAATCAATCACTAAAATCGTAAGCATATCAACACAATTAATTTATATGAAAAACTTTTCCAACATGAGAAATT
The DNA here is from genome assembly GCA_019914995.1 of Acanthochlamys bracteata. Taxonomy (NCBI): domain Eukaryota; kingdom Viridiplantae; phylum Streptophyta; class Magnoliopsida; order Pandanales; family Velloziaceae; genus Acanthochlamys; species Acanthochlamys bracteata. Next base: position 3,848,505 of record CM034132.1, on the reverse strand, counting down.
AAAATTAAAACAACAAATAAATCTCTACTACTGTAATAAAGACAATACACACATTATTTTTAACTAAACTAGATGCAAATAACTATATATTTCAAGATTCAATAATTCAGCAAATTACAAAAGTCAAGTAGAGAGATCTCACTATAACCGATGGTTTCATAAACACGCACGGATATGTGTATAGAGAACTCCAACTATAATTTTTACCGTCCAGAATGAAAAACTATCGATCAGAAACACGCAAATGAAATTTTAACTCAGCTAGATTGATCAAAATGGACAGCAAGAGACAAAACTCTTCTCCCTCTCTCTTTTTTTTTTGTTGGCTGCCGGATAGGGTTAGAAAAATCCTTACAATTTATTTTAAAGTAAAAGAATAATAATACATTATCTCTTCAATGTCTTCAAATTCGAAGAGTTTCGAAGAAGGAATTATTCATCTTAAATTTGAAGGGGTTTGAAGAACGAAACTATTAGAATAAGGTAACACTCTTCGACTTATGCTAGAATACATTCTTGGTTCAAAGAAGGAACCCATGTTTTAAATTTGAAGAGGTTCGAGGAAGGACTGTTCAAGGTACTTTCAAATAGATTTGAAAAGGGTTGCATATGTTCGATTAGGTTTGAACTGGATCGAAGAGGTTCGAATAGGTTGGATGTGGTTCAAGGAGGTTCATTCGTATAGATTCGAAGAGACAAATTATTCGACCAAAAGTCGAACAGTTTCTCGATTGAAGAGACCCTTCCTCTTCAATCAAGAGCTCTAACAAAGACGACGAAATGCAATGATGGAACAACAAATGTACAAAAGAATTTAAAACTTTGCACACAGCAAATCAAACAAATATAAACGTAACTGATGAAATCATTGTATATTTTGATTTGTGATGGGTGAGAGATGCTTTTTACTGATTGTTGATCAGTGTTATGGTTTGAGCAGAGAAGCACTTCTATTCTGGCATAAGAGCAGATAAACTTTTGATTTTGCTAGACAATGGAAGAGAACGACGATAGGCGGTGGTGTGGTTTTCGGAAAATATTAATTTGGCCAACTGAGAGGAGCGTGTCAGGGTAGTATTTTTTAGATTTTCATTCTCTGTGGATGAGAGTAGACTCATTTATAATAAAAAATAACAAAAACAAAAATCAAGAATATTTTGAATAAAAAGTTACAATACAGATTAGACAAACTTAAATTAAATTCTAATTAAAGAATTCTTTGTACAGTAAAAATAGAATTTAATCAAAACATTCTAATTTCAATACATACAATCTATTACATCACTAGCCATCTAGTAGTTATTTGACACTCTCTGCTCTTCTAAAGATATGGAATTGACTCCCAATATCAATAATAGTTACTAAAAGTTCATCTCGTTTGCTTTAAAATTTTCGAATGGAATGGTAGTTTGCTGTAGTAATATATTATCGTAATTAAGTTAACCCGCAGCGGTACGTCGGGCTATTGTTGGTCATGATTTAAGGGCGTGTTTCAAATGCCCGTAACTGAGTTACGTGAAAGTAAAAAATGGAAAGTGGAGTTTCTTGAAAAATAAGTTGAAAGTGGAGTTTAGTTTTTATGTTTTAATTGATTGTTGAAGTGGGTTGGAAGTGAATTAAAAAAAAATATATAATGAAACTTGAGTTCCATTTATATAGAACTGGGAACTCGAGTTCCCAGTTTTATTTGCAATTGAAACAAAGAAAGTGAGTGGAACTCCAATTCTGGCGGAAAAAAGTGAAGTTTCACTCACTTGAAACACCCACTAAGTGTTTGCAAATGGATGACTTCTTAAAATATAACTTCGTCCAAATAGGATAAAAAGGTTCAAAACGGTCTTAAAGAATAATAATATTTTTGAAAATATTCGTCGTTTATGCATTCCCAATTCTTTGTTCTCTTCAAGATGTGAGAATTTGAAGATTGTTTGTACGAGCATTTCAAAAAAAAAATTTATTTCGCGTTTTAAAATAAATTATTTACTTGACAGAATTTTATTTTAAAATTAAAAAAATATAATAAAATATTATTATTATTATTTATTATTTTCTAATAAAAAAATAAAACTTATTCTATAAAATAGAATAAAAATATTGTTTTTGAAAAAGCACTTCAAACGGCTCCTAAGTCAGACCGGTTGTTGCATTGCTTGTTAGCAAAACACTTGAAAACCAAGGCATGGTAGAAGAAGCTCTTGAACGTCTCAACAAAAAAGGAACTCTATAACGTCTTCTCATAATCTGATCATAAAACTAATCCTGGAGTTCAACAACACTACTTTGCTGCATGTTCTCTTTGCCAACTAACGTTAATATCTCTCAATGACGAATGAACCCGCCGTTGATCGCCGTGTTTTCAATCTACTCCCTCTTTCACTTGCCGCCGTTCTTCTCATAGGCGGTTTTCGACTAGCAACAGAGTCATCATCATGTTCAGCTAATAAACGCAGCATCACCATATTACGTCATCTTTTTCCAATATTAGGTAATACGAACGGAATCCAAGATGTTGATTACGACGAAGAAGAAGCTGAAGAACAAGTGTTGTTGCCAAACGTTACAAAACAAGATTGCAATCTGCTTGAAGGAAAATGGGTGCTGGATAAGGAAGGTTGTCGGCGTCCTCTATACACAGAGGACAGCTGTCCTTACTTGTCAAGGCAGGTGACTTGTCTGAAGAACGGAAGACCTGATTCTCTTTACCTGCAATGGAAATGGAAGCCATACGGTTGTGATCTTCCTAGCTTTGATGCTGTGAAGCTGCTCGACAGACTCAGGAACAAACGACTCATGTTCGTGGGAGATTCAATCCAGAGAAGTCAGTGGGAATCCATGGTCTGCCTTCTTCAGTCCGCAACACCTGAAGAGATGAGATCCATGTACAAAGATCCGCCTAGGAGAATTTTCGTAGCCAAGGTAAACAAGTTATTGCGATCTTAGTAATCTATTTATGATCTGATTATTAAATATCTGTGGCCAGGAGTTCAATGCAACAGTTGAATTTTATTGGGCACCATTCCTAGTGGAATCGAACTCAGATCATGCAACGAAACATCAGGTACAGAGGAGAAGGGTGAAGCTCGATTCAATTGCTAGACATAGCAGAAACTGGCAGGGAGCTCATGTACTTGTATTTGAGAGCTACATCTGGTGGATGTACAAGCCTGTTATAAATGCAACGAGGTACCTTAGTCATCTATCTCGGAAAGATAATGAATGGTTTAGCTCGTTGAAACTTGTTAGACTAATTTTGTTTTTTTTTTCATATAAATGTTCTAGAACTGGATCTTCTGGTGTAAAAGAGTACAGCGTTACGAAAGCTTACAGACTTGCATTGCAGACCTGGGCAAAATGGATGGAATCCGGCTTCAATCCTCGAACCCAAAAGGCATTCTTCATCAGTCTCTCGCCAACACATTTGTGGTAAGTAAATCAAACACCTCTTGCTGCTGTATCAACCATGATCGAAAAGTAATACATTTTAGAATTAAGAAAATTTTCTGTTTTCCTAACAGGAGCAGGGAATGGCAAGCAGCTAGCAAAGGAAACTGCTTCAATGAAACCGAACCTATCAATGGCACACTTAAGGGATCAGGCTCCACCTTTGGTATAATGAGGGCTATCGCTGAAACTTTGCAAGGGCTGAAGGTGAACGTCACTCTTGTAAACATAACACAGTTGACAGAATACCGTAAAGACGGACACACATCCGTCTACACCGAGAGAAGGGGAGAACTCTTAACAGAAGAGCAGAGATCACAACCTGATGTATACGCAGATTGCATTCACTGGTGCCTGCCTGGTATCCCTGATACATGGAACAAGATATTGTATGCACACCTGATACAGGATGGAGATAGATCGAAGCCTACTAGCTTCTCATAAAAAGATCACTATCGTCAAGATCTTATACCTGTAGACTACTTCTGCAACAAAAAAGCTTCATTTCAGTAGAGGATCAGCTACAGAGATCATTCCAGTAGAGAGAGAGACATACTTTGCTTCTTGCAGCTTTACTGTTTAGCTTGCATTTTCCTTCTGGCTTTTGCTACGCTTCATTTGAAATATTACTAATGCTCTTTTTGAGATAAACGGGCACTACAGAAATATGAACTTCAACCTTCCTGACAAAATGCTTCATTTGAAATATTACTAATGCTCGTTTTGAGATAAACGGGAACTACAGAAATATGAACTTCAACCTTCCTGACAAAATGCCCTGGCATCCGCTCCCATGGGTGCTTGGCTATAGCAATAATATTATTTATAGTGTTGTTTGACAGTAATATTCTTTCACTGCTAAAAAGAAAAAGCCTTCAGATCTTTCATACATTGACCAAATGCGAAAACAGGACATGTTTAGAAGGCATAAAGTATATGGAATTTCCATGAGTTGATACAAGTCAACTTCAACAAAATTGTGTCATGGTTGGCAAGTGCCGCTCATAGTTCCTTACAAGAATATTGCATAAGAAATATTACGCTTATTATTGACGTAATAACTATTGATATCTCATTAGAAGAGGTATTGCTTAAACAAAAAACCTTTTTTGATTAGCTAGAGAAGCTCCCAGTCAGAATCCCATGAGTTGTGACTGGATGATATGATGGTGGAAGAAAGCTGTCCTGGTGAACCAGAGGCTGCACCACTGCTTTGAAATGATGATACGATCCTAGAATGCTGATGTTCTGTATATCCCCCGGTCTTCTTTAAACCGATCTTTGATAAGGCATGTTTGATTTTCTTCTGTGCAAGACAAAACATAGCAATTATAAAGCTAAGTTATGGTTTTAGATGATCCTGATGATTTAGAGAAGAGTCAAATACTGAATAATTAATATTGAGAACATCTTCCTCTTAAATATAGCATAGCCTGCATATCCCTCTGTCCTTTTGAAAGTTAATAAACTCCAAGTTTAAAGTGGTCATAGCAACTGATGATTCCACTTAGGTTACTACTAGCAAGAAGATGGTGAACCCATAAAGAAATTAAGCAACTAAGATGGGAAACAATGACAGGCTGCATTTGTGTGATATACCATACCACGTAATAACATATAATAGGATACCTGCTACTCAAATGAATACATTTACCTATATGTTGTCAACTGACAATTCTATTACATTTCAGACTTTCAGTTCCTGGCCAACACTAGAAGACTAATACAAAATCAGGGCAAAGTTAGAATTACCTTATACGAACTTCTGCTACAAGCCCGCTTTAGTGCAAATGCAAGCTCATAATCCTCGTTAACATCCCAGAGATCGTCATGTTTTAAATTCTCAAAATCTTCAGCAAGTGTAGGTTCTGGTTCGATCATGATCTTAGTACTGATGGTGGAATCATCTGCAACAGCATCTGAGGAAAAATTCATTGCAGTGACAAAAGCACAAGCACTCATACTTTCTACAACGATTTGGGTACTAACAAAAAATAACTATAAAGGAAGCCATCTTGAATAATGTGTAATTGACAAAAAAGTAACACAGTGTAACCAAGCACATTAGCGTGATCAGTGGTAGCAAAGACAGTCTTTAGTGAAGAAAATAGCTAATCTTAATGCTCAATAAGACATTTAGACTCCTTTGCAGTTGCTAGTTAGAGGCCATATGCTGGAGATATCTGCCTGATTAGCATCTCTGAGGTTACTTGTTAGTGTGCCAAGTCACAGCATTGGAGGGATTTCCCTGATATTTGGTTCAATGTGCTTGTTTATTTGCTATTATAAGACACAGAGGAAAGGTAAAAGATAGGTGAAGTTGCAATCCACAAAGTTAATTTAGAAACGCCTAGCTAACCATTCAGGAAATTATTAAGTGAAGGGAGAAAGCTCAAAATGACAGAAACCATCATACCTTTAACAGTTGATGGTGGAGTGCACAATGTTGATACCTTTTCCATATCTGGTTTAAAGGGAAGAAATTTGTTATCAAGCATTACAGTGTGATCAGCAGGTCCTGCTGAATGTGAAAGACCATTAGAATTTTCACCAGTTCTGTCTGCATACTCAGACTTTTCTTTAGCCAAGATTGAACTTAAAGTTGTGTGAATATCCGAAGAAGAGGCTGCACTTTGCTCTTCAGTGCTATAAAGTACTGACTCCAACTCCACACAGGAAACTTTCTGTCCATCTGAAAAATGCTCATCCACCACATCATTTAGCTTGCCACAAATTTCAGATGAAACTGAACTCCTAACTAGTAACCGAGAACTTAAATGTTCAATGCATACATGTGACAGAGATGGTCTACTTTGGTCAGGCTTGGGTGGATAACTTTCATTAACTAATGTGGGAGTGGTGAGATGAGAAGGTTCTACTTCATCCAAGAACCTCTCACAATCTTTTATTTTACTTTCTATAATGTCACATCCCAAACTTTCAGATGGAATTGACGCTAGTTTCATGCAGCAGTTTCCACAATAATTTATCTGGCTATTACCGCTGCATTCATGGGATGAAGGGGCTACACGCTCATCCACAGAACATAAATGTGACTCTAACTCCACAGAAACCAAGTGGTTTGTCTCAGACGAGTGTTCATCCACCACTTTACTTAACCTTTCACAAACTTCAGGGAGAGACTTGTTCGATAGTGGCGTCTCTTCATTACTGCTATCAGTAGAACTAGACAAGTCTTCCGAAACAACATCACGTACTCTTCTGAAATTATCACCAATTGCGTCGATATATTTGTAAGAATTCTGTTTAGGGAAAACAAGGGGTAGTCAATGCACAGAAAACAAGTTTGAGGAGTAAAATTATTGTTAATGTGAGAATTCTTAGAGGAAAGAAGTTAAAAGCAAGAGTTATATTCATTAAGTTCTGATCAAATAAAGCACAGCCTTTCATACTAAGATGCTGTTTTAGAAAGGAATTAATTATGTCTTTTCAAGTAAAACAATAAAGTATATCTTGATTCATCCTTCAAGGTTGTCAAAAAGGATTTTAGGTAGGATCATTTCGCTTACGTAGGATCATAAAATAAGAATTTTAAAATAAGATCCTAAGATTTTACATACCGATAAATCTTATAAATTTTTTTTAAGACCATTAAGGATCTTTTATAAAAAAATTTCTAATACTTTTTTATTAAAATTTTAGTATAATTACAAAAAAAAAATTTTAAATTCTTTTAAATTTTATAAAAAAACCCCTCCATATTTTATAGAAAATCTCTCAAATTATACTTTTTTCAAAAAATCTTCTTAAATTTTACAAAAAGCTCCATCAAATTCAGTTAATTATAAAATTTCTTCAAAAGTGAAATCGTATAAAATCGTAAAAAGATCAAAGTCTTACCAATTTTAAAATTTAAATAGGAATCCGGGTGGGATTTTACTCAAAAAAGATTTTAATTCAAATAGGATCGTTTTGGTGAAGTAAAATCGTAACATTTCAAGATTTATATTAGGATTTTAATAAACTTGCATCCTTCAAACAAATGCTAAGAAACGTGGTACAGAACCTGAATTATATCACTATCAGTGCATATCTTTTCCAACTTCTCGCACATACTCTCCGCCCAAGATAGCCCTTTATACGTCCAATCCATGCTAATAAAGAGATACAACCACCTGAAGAGATACCTTTTAATGCAAAAAGTCTTCAACTATTTTAAAACAGGTGAGCTCAGATGATTGGATGATTAGATTACACAATTAAAACAATCAGACGAGTTGAATGAAAGAATAGGCAATGTCAGCAACAAATACAGTGTAGATGATAGCACAATAACATGATTCTAGCCAGTAAACAAATTACATTGTCGAATTCCCTTATTGCATAAGCTTGGGAAAAAAATGGGCTTAACATATCTATTGATATGCCTACATTTCCACAACTATATACTATGTTCCTCAAATTGGTATGATCACATTCAGTCAATCAGTGGTATTTTAAAACTTCATACAAATGCACTAGTGGCCGTCAAGAACTTCTAGGAATAGCTAAATGGAAGCTCCTTAAAAACAAATACCAAAGTTCCATCTCGCATGATTCACATTCAGTTTTGCTCAATTCAGGAATGAAAATTTGGTATGCATCTATATTGCTTGGTGGAAATACAAAACCTATCAGTGTGTGTAAAGATACAAGCTCTATAATCATAGCATAAGTAACTATATAAAACTAGATAAACAATGAAAAGCAGGTATAACTCAGACACTTCTCTATGTAACAGTATAACTTGAAACCAATTGCATAAGATACACAACGCATATATTAATTTATATGCAATCTCCTAAATTTATGTTGATTGAACATCGAACCTTATCCTGAAGGAAATAACCTTTCAAATAAGCAACCACCTTACTCTACTCTTGACAGAAATTTAGAAGAAGCAGAGCCACAATTCTATTTTGATCATAAGCTCATAACTAGCAGGAAGCCCATACTGAAACAACCATCATTTTTATGCATTTGCTATATTACACAATTTATTGCAACATTAACCTAATTTAACAAAATTTCCATACATATAACAATCAGTAACCCTGAGTTTTACACTCTTTTTAATTAAATCTAAGGAAAAACTAGGATTAAGAAAAATAGAAACCCGATAATAGCATAAAGTTTACCTGTCAAGAAACACTTAATTATACACAGTCGAGATCATAACTTAGAAACCAACATAAAAGATAAACAAAAAGAAGTAATTCAACTTGAAGAAACAGAGGGTCAACTGCAGTGAGAAACATAATCTGCAACACAACAGACTTAGAGAGTGAGAGAAAATACCCAGACGCAATCGCAGACAGATAATCCAAAATCGATCGAGCAAGAAATTCAAGTGAAGAATTGATGACGATTAAAGAAAGAACAAGAAGAAAGGTGAGAACTTTTTAATTAGAGAGAAAAAAGAAAAGAAAGAACTTTCTCAAAATAGTGGAAGATGAACACACAGAGAGAGAGGAACTCCCATCAGCGAGACCACTGTTATATTTTCTTTTTCTTTTCCAGGGAAACAAGTGGCGGCCATTAAAATTTAGAGTGTTTTGCTAGAATTTCTTTTGGCATTTTGAGAGCCTCCAATTTAAAGAACCAGACAAAGATTATCACAGAACCCCGAAAGGTTACGGAACCAGATTGCAGTTTTGGACTTCCATTATGATGAATGAGATTTATGACCAGCCTAATTGTAATATTTTCGTATTTAAGTATCTTTATTTCGGCTTTTCTATCCTTCTAGGATATGCTATAACAACGAGAATCACAAGTTTTATAAATTTGTATATTCCAGGCTTTCCAGCAAGAATTACATGAAATAAGATTGAGGTTTCAATGTAATAATTAATTCATATAATTGGTAACGGCTTCTTATTATGTTAGCGGTTTTTTCGTTGCTTATCAATAAAAAATTTTTTAATTTTATTTTTAAATTTTTAAATATTTTTGTAAATATTTAAAAAACTTAAAAAATATAAAAAATTTTACATAATAAAATATTTTATTATATTTTATTATTATTATTTTAATTAAAAAATAAAACTTATTTAATAAAATATTTTTTATTTAAAAAAAATTTATTTGAAGTACTCCGAACGCCTCTAACACTTAGATTCGTAGCTGTAAGGAAATCTATGCTTTTTATGGAAATGGGTCGTTGTGGTTACGAATTCTGATGCTTTCAAATTTCCCTTATAATTAGCGCTGTAAAAAAAATTTTATTTTTATTCAATTTTAAGTTCCAGTAATTTATGTGTTCAAATTATCAATTTGAATTTTATTTTTACTTCATATTAAATTGTATTTTACTTTATTTAATTTTTTAATTTTTTAATTATCATTTCAGATTTTTATTTTTTTAAAATTAATTTTTATATAATTAAAGGACGACGTTACGAATAACCAAACAAGTCCTCGTAAGTAATAGCTAGAGCTAGCTTCAGCTAGGATGTGATTTGATACACTATTAGGTTGGTAGAATTATTAAAAACAGTTACTGTATACCAACTTAAATTAATTCAGAAGGTAAAGGCCCCAAACAAAAGAGAATCAGTCAAATTTCTGAAATGATACAATAGTACAGACATGGAAACTGCTGCTCAGTATATAAGGACCTCCGTTTTTTAGGCCTTTTCTAGTATGAGAACTGGCAATTGTTTGTGGATTCCACATGCTTGTTCTTTACAAGCAAATTGCAATCAAACAGGATTTGATCTCAGAAGCACAATAAGCTCTAGTTTATAGGTGCAATTTCACTACCGATAGCAAAAAGATTCCTGACAGAAGAAAACATTACTCATGTTGCGACGTACTTTCAAAATCAATTAGCAATAAAAAAATAAAAACTTTTAAATATTATTATAAAATTTTTGATAAATAATATAAGATTAAATTTTTTTTAATACATATTTATATAATTCCAACATGACCTGCTCAAACGGGTCCATTAAGATACATAACTAACAAGTTTACAAATTCAATTTTCTATGATAACAGCAACTTGCTAAGCCTCTGAAACGAAACGCGGCCATGCTACAAAACACAGGCCACTGCAGTGATTCATCCTTGACGCATTGCTGGATGAAAAATAATTCTTTCATTAAGCCATTTCCGAAGCAGTCAGGTAACCAGAAACCGCTGAAGTATGTCAGTACCATAGATAGCATAATACAGCAGAAGACTCCCTTCACAGTTCCTAACAAGAGGAACTTGAAGACTCAAAAAGTGAGATTCTGCGCCTCTTGTTTGAATATCCTGCCCTTGGTAAGAAATCTGCTGGTGGAGTAATACGGTCCAGAACTGATTTCAGGGCCTCGTGAATCGATGCTGTAAGCATATGTCGATTAACATTTCCTTCACTTGTCATCAGTATGATATTCTTCACTCTGCCGCTGAGAGTTGCTATCTCAGCTTTAACAATTTTGAGATTCATAGAAAGAATAGTCCGATTTAGTTCTGCAAGGAGGTCAGGATGATCCTCAGAACAAAGTGTTGCCTTAAATAGAGTATCTCCAAGGAATTCAATGTTCACTTCATCTACGTCGGACGGGATTGTGTAACCTTTGCTGATCTCTGCAGCGTGGCATTTCAGCTTTTTCACGTGTCTGATGACTTCCGCAAGCAGAGCAGCCTTGTCCAACTGCATGAAGTAGCCAGCCAGTTGCTTCAGTAACCTCTTTTACCTTACATCATATTTACGAAATATATTCTTACTTTCAATTTAGCCAAACATCTGTTCTTCTTCAGGAACAATATGTGGCTGTTTAGAACAAGCATTTTTAGGAGCACAGAAGTTGGATCAATAATTAAATCTAGCCTGCAAAAGAAGTTATTAATACATAGTAGGAGCACGTAACATATACAAATGCATTCCAAGAACATACATAAGAGATGGAAAAAATCATTCATCACACCATCAGAAATACTAATGGACAGCAAAAAATAGAGAAAAAACTGCTGTTGTGGCACATCTCTATTGGAAGAGCTACTTCAAGATAGCATATTCAAGTACAAAGGCTTCACACAACAAATTCAATGATTCAAACTTCAAAACTGCAATTAAGCACCAACAAGCAAATTCTATAGAAAGCCAGGTGCCTTATGTCAGTCCCACCATCAGGACAAAAGTGCTTGGATGCATCGACATAACAATTTATACAAGTACCAAAGCAGCAAACGTAAACAGAGCTTATATTAAGGGCCATATTTCAACTAATACTCATGTTAAACCTTCCAATAACAAAAATCATTGGATGATTATCCAAATTTCATATCGTCAAAGAATTCCTCAAATAAAATTACGCAGAAATCTTGCTCTTCTAAAGAGGTCTTACTTTCCCTGAAAAAGGCCCTAATCACATATATTAAACACACAGTACTCTGCTCATAGCCTACATACCAGACTTCTTAATTTTGCAGAACTTTGGAAGCTAATAAATTTTTGCCACAAGATCTGAAACTTGGTTTGAAGTCCAGTTTCCATGTAAGACTAGATTCACAGCTCATGATAACCGTGTTCATCAGATTGACAGTCTATATGATTGTTTTGTAGACATCTGCACTTAATTATAATATATAGATGATCTGGGAGTTGCCTAACCTCAGTAAGGTGTCATCTCAAAATTAGATATACTATCACTTACTCGAGATTAACATAAAATGATACAGCTCATAGTAAACAAGCTCTGTAACTCAATGATATTTAAGTCTTAGCAGTAGTCAAATTACTCTAAAAACGTAAACTGCCTCTATTTATTGAGATTTGTAAGCAAAAACTTCACAGAAGGTTATGCAAAGAAGCCCCAGAAACTCAATGCCAAGAGTATCAACTGGAGAAGAAACTCCAACAATATTAACGTTGGACTACAGCCAAACAGTATGCACATCAAGAACAAATTGATTATATTATGAACCTATAAGTGTAAAATCAACATAATTGAATTAAAATATGATTTTTTACAACTTATCATCTTCATATAGTGAAAAGATAAACAAAAGAAATCAATTGCTACAAGTAGAAAAAAGAAGGTTAATAAATTGGAGGGCAGACCTTTTCAGTGGCAGGGACAAGGCTGCGCAGGGTAGTGAGATGAGAGTTGATTCGTTCCCTCCGCCGTCTCTCTGCCTCACTGTGGCTCTTCAGTGCCACGGCAGTCTTCATGTCTAGAACACTATTGCCAGCAATTTGGACTCTCTTTCCCACGAACTTGGCAGGTGTGTGCACCAGTTCACTGGTCTCTCTATCTAGCACCAATGGTGTTGCTCCAGCAACCTGTATCCCCACTTTCAGGCCTTCGTCAAACTGGCTCAACATCCTCCAATCCCCAACAGGAGTTGACCCCATGTCTCAGGGTCTCCAAAGACTTATCAGCAAACAATAGCAAACTGACCAGGAAATTATCAAACCACCAACAAGAACTCTCTTGTGAGCTTCAGGCAAAACAAAGCACTACCCAGCAGAGAATGTTTTCAGAAACTACATATCAATCCAGCAGTAACGACTCACTCATGAGGCATCCAAATACATGTTGGCAACATCACCTTGGAGCAATAACACAGAACTAAACAGAAGAAACTTGAAAAAATCAATCTGCAATAAGACATTAGCAAAGAAACTATGAGGATTTGCAGAAAAGTTCAAACAACATGAATATGAAGTTGACTACCAGTCGTTAGTTACCTAGCTGAAGAAATGAAGTCATGAACCCGGAGGGCGGCTAGTAGATGTCCAGAATGGGAGCCGAGGTCGTTGCAGGTTCTCTTCAACTTTGTGGAGAATTTGCGCTAGCACAGACTTGCTTCTGATCATACTAGGGGAATCAGTTTCATCCATCATCGGGGAGCAAGGGAACATTAGAAAGATCATCGGTGAGAGTTGGATTTCATTTTAAATCTCTAATGGTTGATAAAATTGATCATCTTTTGGTGGAAAACTGCCGCTGATCGTCAAGCTTGTGAAGTTTGAATATACCAAAGATTGGAGCTTTTAATCTGAAATATTCAGTAGAATCTATCAGAATCAGAAAGAAAAGAAATTTTGGAGATGGAGGAATGAGGTTTCAGAAGTTTTAGATTTTGGAGAGAGTTGAGATGGCATTGTTGGTGATGCATTTATAAAGGCTGACTGATGTTGAACCTAGGAGTATAATAATGGAGCACAAACTTTCAACTGCTTGGTGGATTAAAACAACGTACGAAACCTGCAACTTGGAGACGAGTTACCTTAGAAAAATAAACTAGTTGCAAAGTGGTGTAGAGAAAAACAAAATTTTGGCATTTCATGTATGATGTTCTCCAGAAAAAGCCTTGACAAGTAAGCTTTGGAGCATGAAAGTAGTTTAAAAAGGGCGTTTGAAAATATTTATGAACTAAAATTTTTTTGAAATAAAAAATATTTTTATTTTTTTCTAAAAATAAGTTTAATTTTTTTATATTTTTTAAATTTTTAAATAAATTTTTTATATATTTATAAACTATATATTAAAAAATATAAAATAAAAAAAAATTAATAAATAATATTTGAAACGTCGCGCCAAACACTTCCAAAACATAAGTCACCAACACAGCTGAAATTGCACGAAAGGTCACTGCAATTATCTTGGTTCCTAGAAGTTTCTTGTTCACAGAAATCCTCTCTAATATATAAATATAAATGTTTAGAAGTATTTATAATAATAAAAAATTTGAAATAAAAATATTAAATATTTTTTTAAAAATAAGTTTAATTTTTTTAAATAAAAAATTATATATATATATATAATTTAATTTATTTGTTTTGTAATTTTAAAAAAATATTTGTATATTTTAGAAAGTTTATTGAAAAATCTGAAAATTCTTTTTTGAAAGAAAAATCACTTGATAAGTTCATCCAAATATCCCTGCACAGACAAAATAGCTTACCAATTAATTTCTAGTCTCCCTTAAAACCTATCACCTTTTCTTATATATACGAGGATAAAGACAAAGGTAAAAGATATCCCAAAACTGCCGATATGAACCTATCGCTACAGAATGTATTTTAAGAATATTACCTCAAAAAGCAAGCAAGTCTTAATCACTAATCTACAGACTATGGACCAATTCACGTTAATCTAACCCTTCAATCCAACTGGGGACCCAGCTAATTTGCTCTTTTCTTATTGTCCGCTAGCAAGCCTACATGAAATAATCTCTTCTCCAACGTTCGGGCCATATAAAACTTATTTCATCCATTTCATGATTCCTTAGATAATGTTGAGGTAGGAGAGAAGACTTTGTAAGGCCAATGAGAGTCCCCCACAACTACTCATTGACCTTCAGTCCTCTCCATTGATTTTGTCATTGGTGGACTTTGAGGTGCTTTGCATCATTAGTTCCTATTTGTATATATCGATAAAGAGTTCAAGTTTTCTTCTTTAAGCAACTTGTAGTTGTCTGATTCGTTTTGTATAGAAGATAAGACCAGGTTATTATAAATTATGGAGATAACCAAAACCCAGACGATCACATCCCTAGTTTCATATGAGAACTATGAGGCAATTCGATCTCGTCGTCCTTATATATATGCTTCGTACTTTATTTGCATTCAGCAAACACCTAGATGATATTATAGAATTCGTATTATTGACTGAAACCTCTTGCTTATTTAATAATCTAATAGCTTCCAGACATGGCCATCATCTTGAAGAATATGGTTAACAAATGATTGTGGATTCATTCCGATTCAATAGATTTACTGATATAATTTAAATGTTAAAAGATGAGTCCTATGAAATGACCAATGTTACAAAAATGTCGTTGGTCTGTAGCTTTGACGTTGTTATTCTATCCATATATAGCAAAATTTTGAATTTCTTCTACAGATGATGAAAGGAGAGAACATATTTTGAGCAGCTAATTGGATGCGTTATAGAACGGTATATCAAAATGAACAATTTACAGAAGTCACAATTATTGATATTTAAATACGCTATATGTAGGAAGTTAGGAACTCTTCTAAGTCCTAACCACCACAACTACTGATTCAGAACAATACTAATCACCTTTTGCTTTCTATTTGATATATAATATATTTTCCTTTTATTCATAGCTGTAGTTAGAACTGGGTCATCACTCATTATATATTAAAGATGTCAAAAGCATCACGATTAGTGACGGCTATAAATTTGATATACATTTCTGTCTTTTATGGCAATGGTTATGATGATTCATACTTCTTTAAATCTTTAAAAGATCCATATTTCACAATCACCATCTTTAGATAAAGATGTTTCTCAATAGCATCTACTCCTAATACCATTTTGTCAAGATTTCAGCATTCACCCTTAACAATGACACGAGTGATAATAATAGGAAAACAGCTATCTTGCAAAGGGTTAACCATAAGATTACAATCTATCACAGCTCTGGAAGCTACATGAACTTAGATTGATTTACTATTAAAATTAAGAAGGAGCTGTAGAGCACAAGGTCAATGATTTAAGTTGTAATAATAAAGCAAGAGTGGCTTGAATCCCGACTGTTGCATTATTTGCCAGAAAGTTCAACTCTTGACATCAACTGAAAAAAAGCCAGAATACAACTCGATGACACAATATTAGTTGAAAATTTTGTAGTGCAAACAGAGCGTAACTGAGGATCTGTTTATCTCATAAAACAATTCAAACGGCATATGGTAGGAGCAAAGTCAACATCTAAAACTATTTGTTTAACTATTAATCCTTTGGCTTGTTTGGACACTAAATCTCTACTTGATCTCCAAAGATGGGCAGATTACGTAGGATCTTATGCAAGCAATTTGATATCTTATTCAGTGGAGTTGTTATCATGCAGAAACAAAAGCACGATAAGCCAAGCATGGTCTATAATAAAGAAAACGCATTGGAAAGGCTGATAGTGGCATGACTGCATTTGGTAGTAGATAACAAAAACAGCTTTTTAATTTTTTTTATTTTATATTTTTTAATATATATTTTATAATTATTTAGAAATTTTATTTAAAAATTTGGATAGTGTAAAAAAATTTTACTCATAATGAGATTTTTTTATTGTATATTTTTATTATTTTTTAAAAATAAAAAAAATATAGCTTATTTTTAAAAAAAATAAAAAATATTTTTTATTTCAAAAAAGCTCCGTTTTCTAAATAATCCCAATACAACTTGATTGTATGTGGCTCTCGGAAAAACGCATGCATCTACATATGCTATCCATAAGATAACTATCGGATGACCAATTTTTATTCATTAGGGGATCACCACTATCAGTGTGGGTTTATCATATTCTGGTCCTACTGTGAATATTCCCGTTTAACAACTACCAATCCTGGAAATTACTATGAGCTGAATATATCAAGACCATCCATCAAATGCAAGCATTCATAGAAGACCGCAGCCACATAATGATCCAAATGCACCTTTCGCTATCTTCACAGTAAGAACTGGATAGCTAGGAATGTCTAATCATATATGTTAGTTCTCCCGTAAAGTGAAATTTAGTAATCTTACAGATAGCAGACTTGCAGCCGGCTGAATTAGTTATGTAATCTGCAGACAGAAAGTGTTAAAATATTTGCTGACTTAGGTAAAGAAAATAGTATTCAGAATATTTAACGTGGTTCGGCAAAACCTCTTTGCCTACATCTACGGACGCTCTATCATCAGAGTCAAAGCTTTACTAAATCCTTAATAAGTTACATATACACCAAGAACAAAGTGCTTCACCAAGCACACTTATTCTTACCGAGTTTCTTCACCAAGACAATCCCTCATAGCCTACTGGGCACCTCTGTCCCTCTGACTGATATGCTAGCTCTATTATAAAGTTTAAGAACTTTCACCAAGCTCCACCTGAGCTTCTTTACCAGGTGCCCGCAGCACCTCTGTCACAAAGTCAGTAAGAGGTTACAAGAAAGTAAATAGAGGTTGAGTAAAGGATCTATCTCATGATGGTTAAGTGTTCTCGGAGTTTTTCTAATGAGATGATCAGGAAGGTTGTTGAGAGAGATATTTTCAGTGTAATCAGCAGCATGATTTTAATTGCTTGGATAATGACGTTGTAGAGCTGTTGAGTTCTTGTATGTCTTTGTTCGTTTTCTACTCTCTCTTGCATTTCTCTGTTGCTCTGTCTCCCTTCTTATAAAATTTTATCTCTGTGCAAGACGATTTTTCCGTTGAAAAAGATTGCCGTTTGCGCCCTTTTGCATTGGTAGACCTTCATGCCAGAGAGGGAGCAGTTTGTCCAGCGTTAATCAACCACTTCCACGATTGCTTTCGGCTATCTTTGTGCAATGTCTTCATGGCATTAAATGCAATGTAAAAAAATTTGAATTTACCCGCCAGTGATTGTGAACTTGATTTAGCTAAGTTGTTGTCTGAAATATGAGAGCTGAGTTGGTTTGTCCATATTAAATGCATCCCAGGTTGACTGCTTTGGATTTGTTTGACTTCCTAGTCTTGACTTGATCAGTCAAGCTCAGTTGTATAATTTACTTTCTTTTCTTGATCATTGAGCTTTCCTTTTTTATGAAGAGGATAAATTTTTGCTCGTTGTGGATCTTGTATCTGATTTGCTTCAGTGAGTTGTGAGTCTATAAGATTTTTGAAGCAAAGAGCTTGAGCTAAAGTTTTATTATTGTTGAACCCAATACTTTATTTTGGGTGATACAGATAAGTCTTTGTATGCTTCAGCGGTTAAACAACTGACTGTAATGTGACTATGGGATCCTCTGTTCTGTATACTATTTGATTTATAGTAGCATAGCAGTTGGCTGCTTAATGATTGTTATTGTCTGCCGTAAGTAAAATAATTTTGATTTGTCTAATACTACAGAACTTAATTTTAAATTATTAGTTTAATATAAATCATAATTTTTAATTCTTTGTTATTATTAAAATTAACTTGATAGTTCAAACAATATAGTTTACTTCAGATTAGACTATAAACAATATGAACGTCTTATGTATTGTAAAACCAAAGACCTAAGGTTTGGTTAGGCAGAACCAAATTTTTTAACTAAGAAGACACATTCTACTGCAGACCAGCTTAAGCTAAAAGCTCAATGATGAGGTTAAAATAACTTAATAAAATCCTATATTTGCTATTCTACACGATTGTTATCTATCACATATTAGTAAAGGAATTTGTTTCATATGCACTGTTGTTAATTCTAATTCAAAATAATCTCACTAAATTTACATTTTACCAAAGATGCTTAATTAAATTTAAAAATGTATGAAAATCAAAAGGTGACAAATAAATTTTTTAGGATTTAAAAACATATATGATTAAAACTGGAATTCTGTGATCCACTATTAGTGTCTTTATTTGAATACTTAAATATATATGATGATAACTTCTAATGATTGTAAACATCTCATAACTAATATATGATCCAATCCTTCGTTAAAGTTTAAATTATAATTCTCCCATTGGTTTAGTTTAGAATCATATATCTTTAATTCTAAATTTGATACAATTTAGAATTTAATTAGGGATGTATTAAGATCAATGAAATAAAACAATCATATAATTGTATTACTTTTAATTCAGAAATTGCAATTATTAATCATAAAATATTAAATTATGCTCTGATTAGTTATCACCAACACAATTAATCATAATAATTCAGATATTTAATTTATTATTGATCAGATATATAAATGCAACATTACAGTTAACATAAAAATTAATAACTTGCAATCACCATAACATTTATTCATCACACAATGTTTACAAATTCAATTAACATTCACTATTGGCTTCGTCAAGAATTTCGGTAATAGAGGATTTAGCCCTCATGCTTGTTACATACAATATTGTTGTATAAGCATATGTAAAGAGAAAGAAACCAATTTTCACTCTTACATTTTCTAACGAATCTTTGACCATTTGATATTTAACTACCCCTAAAAGTGAAAACAAATTAAACCACACAAACAAATACCAATATCACATCCGACTTATGGCATTGCATGATAACAGATATTTACACAAAATATAGACTAAGATCCAACATTCTCTCAAAACTTATTCGATTGCATCTTCTAAAATAACAAAAATATATTATTAACAAAAAAATAAAGAAGCTAATAAGAAAATATGCATACAACTCTTAGATTAAAAGGTTTTTTTTTCCCCTTTTTCCACATGCTACTCCTCTCATCCGAGCTTAGTTCCAACCTTGTCTTTGATAATTTTTTTTCTCTTTAATAGAATTTTATTGTGCTTTCTTCATACATATAAACTAATTTGTTTTGTTTTGGTGAATATGTAGGCAAATGACAGATGCGTGAGGAATCAACAAAACATTATTAATAGAAGGAGATTAATAAATAGGTTGTTAGTGGACTGAAGTCTTATCTGAACATGCATTAATATAATAAGAAGAAGATAACAGTGAGATATTGCCTCTCGTTCACTCCACCAAATAAGCATCACAAAGTTACTAAAATAGCTCCGGTCAAAATCAAAATTTTATGTAGAATCATTTTTTTTAACTGAAATTATAAAATCAAAATTTTAAAAATAATAGATTAAAAGTTTATATACTAATTAATTTTATATAAAATTTTTAATACTATTTAAAATCTTTTACAAAAATTTTTAATTTTCTAAAATAATTAAAATATTTTTTAGAATAAATTTAGTATATTTATAAATTCTAGAATTTCTTTTAAAAATATTTTATTAAAAATTTTTCTATATTTTAGAAAAAACCTCTCAAATTTTAAGTTTTTATAAAAACCTCTCAACTTTCGATTACAAAAATTATGATTTATCAATTTTATGATTTAAATTACGATGGAGGTGTATACTTAAAAAATAATTTTATTTGAAATAGATATTTTTAATTTGATGATACAAAATTATAAAATTATAAGATTTTAAAATTTAAATTAAAATGTTGATAACTATAACTCAAATAGCTAGGACGTCACCGAATAAATTTAAGTTGTCCTAAATTCTTCCTCAAAAAGAAAAGAATTCTCGCACATTCGTTAGAGGGCTCTGAAACTATTTGGGCAGATCCAAGTTTGGAGAATTTGATGTTTTTTATTGTCTTTTTTTTTTCTTCAATCTCGGAGAGATCTCATTCTTCCTCGTAGATAGTCTTACAAAGATTTCTTAGGGAACCTCACGAAAGGAGGAGAAAGAGATCACGTGGACTCACATATGACTGAAGATAACGGTGTACCAAGTAAAAATGAAATATGATTAAAACGGTAACTTCTGAAAATAAAGATTGGTAAAGCGATGTTACCTCAAAAGTGAAATAGGCAAGGCACAGTTTACACTTTCACAATGACCCAGAGAAGGAGGGCGTCTCTTATTATAAAACAGTATTAACCACTCCGCAGAAAATACAGTACTACATACGGAACTAAGCACTCGATACATACATGCTCTATACACGCTAGAATCTAGCTATTCTCATAAACATTGGCATCTCTCCTTCTCAACCGGTGTCACATTCCTAACATGATGCAGGTACTGCTAACTTATATGAAGACAAGTGCCTTGGCAATACTGATTGCTTTCTCGCGACCAAAAAATTTCTCCACAATGGCCAAAGCGAATTCAATGGAAGTACCAGGGCCCCTGCTTGTGATCAAGTTTCCATCAACTACAACTCTATTCTCAATATGGCTCTTGTCGGAAAGCTTGCTGCACACTGCTGGATATGCTGTTGCCTTCTTGCCCTGCATCAAAGTTTTACATGTTCAAATAAGAAGAAAAATTATGGGCAGCAATTAATTCCCAGTATTGCAAAACAAGAAAACTCTTTATCCATACTTTAAGCAAACCATGAGCCTCAAGAACTAAAGCTGGGGAAGCACAGATAGCCCCATAAGGCTTCTTCGATGCAGCCTGCTTCTTCAGTAGGTCCACGAAATTCTGAGACTTGGAGAATGCTTCAGCACCACCAAACCCACCCTACAAACATGGTCATCATGAATAAATCGATATTTACTACATTCTTTGTCTTACCATTATGTCCTCCTACAAACTCAGAAATTCAGTATGTCCATACTATACTACTTACTGGCAAGACAATCAGATCATACTCGAGATTGGTAGCTTCATCCAAAAGCATGTCAGCAACCAGTTTTACTTTTCTAGATGCTACGATTTCTAACTTGTCTTCAACAGATGCAACCACCACACTCGCATTTGCTCTTCGTAGAATGTCAATAATAAACAAAGCCTCCATCTCTTCCGTACCATTAGCTACCGGCACCAGAATCTGCAGGTATATAGAATGGAATAGTATGTGCAGAAGCAAATAAACTACAGTTAACAAAAATGGGGTTAGGAACCAAGTATAAGCTCTGTCCGTTCACCACAGACATAGCTCCTAAGTTACTTTGCAATTGCATGGTAATGGGAACTTCAGTTCAATATACAATACAACTTGCATCAAAATTCTAAATAAGATCATAAGCTAACAACTAGATGATTGTTTAAAAAAGCACAAACTAGCTGCACAAAATCTAATTCCATCAAATCTAAAATTTCAATGATTACTATGCAAGTGAGAATGGAAGTAGTTAGTCTTTGGACATATACGATACCATAAATGTGAAGACGTAAATATGGCAATATACCTATTGAGAAACATCGTAGCACATTTACTAAATGTGGTGGACTAAGGTATCTTTACAAAATACCAAAAGCAAAAGTTTTGAGGGTGTTTGAAGCGAGATACTTTTCAAGAATCATTAGTTCATTAAATCTTTTGGATGGTAGAAATAGGAGTGGCAATTTGAATTGCTGGATCGGTTTCGGATCGACTTATTTAATAACCGGATCAAATTCTTTCAACTCTAACCCAACTCATGAATTTATACGGATCACAATTGTCAACCCTAACCCAACCTATTACTAACCGAATCAAATTCGAATCGACCCATTTATATAATTAAAATTATTAATTATTAATTATATATTTTTAAACTTCAGCGAATTTATAATATCAGTTGTAATAAAAGTGCACGATATTTTTAGTGACGAGATATAATGAATACTCGTTAAAATGTACCTTTTTTAGTATCTTCATCGGTGTTTAAAATATTCAAAAGAAAATTTATTTTTATTTTTTAAAAATGTGTGGTGACAGCTGAAATTTTATAATTATAAATATATACTAATAATTTCGATAAAACTTTTGATAAACATAGTTATCTAACAAAATTTTGAAAAAAACTTTTATACAAAATCTAAATTTGTCATTATAAAAACACATACATAATAATACTTTCGAGAATATTATAAATCTCATCTTATACTATTTTACTAAAATATAAAAATAATAATTAATTATAAATATAATATAATTTAATAATTTATAAATTACTATTATTGATTATTTTTATTGCTAAAAGTTTAATAAATAGAAAGAAAAATCAAATGTTATTTTTTCATGAGATGGCAATTCGGATTGATAGATAAATTTCGGATTAATCCGAATCGATGCATTTAATAACCAGATCAAATTCGCTCAACCCTAATCCAACCCATATTTATACGGGTCAAAGTTTTTAACCTTAACCCTAATTAAATGGGTCGATTTCGGATTACGTTTTCGGGTCGGGTCATATTATTACCACCCTAAGGTAGAAAACATGCTTGTAAGATTGCAGTATTAACCCTTAAATGAAACTATCATTTAGTATGGTACCAATATACCAATCCAAACTACCTATATATTCTGATATTCATGGGTCTGTTCTATATTAATGGTCTTAACAATGTGGCATTCAACAAAATAGTATAGACAAACACACACTTATGCTATATGACCACCCTTATATCTACTGTAAAATGCATGCATACATGTGCTCATCAATATCAATGTATAAATAAATTATCAATGGAGGAAGTTATACCATAAAGACAGGGTCGACAACTGAGAACAATGATTAAACCATCATGTTCATCTATTCATTAAGAAATTATTTTCCAGGAAACACAATATCCCACCATTCAAAACTTGTAAACTAAACATATGAAATGAAGAATTCAAAGATAGAAGCAATTTACCTGTGGTGTCTTGTTGAACTTCCATTCAATAGCATTCAGCTCTGTCATTGAAAAATCATCCCCATGATGAGGACGCATCACCTATCAAATGGTATCACTATAGGTCAAGTTAATATGTAGAGAAGTCTATGCAGCGAACAGTTTATATGTGCGTGAAGTACCACTCCAAAAGACAAAATGGAAGTCTAAAGGAGACAACTAGAACAAACTTTCTACTTCATCGCACAAAGAAACAACAAAGTGCTATTCATATACTGAAATTAGCATAGATTCACTACATACTCCTCTTGCAAAGGAAGTATCCCCAGTAGTTGCCATTGGAGGTGTTATTACAAAAGTTTACCTCCTACACTAAATACCAGTTATCATCAGATTGCATGCCAACAGTTTACTACCAAACAGCATTAGTGGGTACATTGTCTATATAAATTGGGACTACATGAGTGACTTCATTTCACATTGTGAAAGGCATGTTGACAATAACTCATCACCAAAACAGGTTCTTATTCCCAATCTCAAGATTACAAGAAAAACTAAGCTTATTTTAAACAGACCATATATTTTATGGCAGATTACCATAGCACCTTCAACCTCTTGAGCCTTATCTTTGCCGAAGAGTTTTTCCACCAAAACCAATGCATACTCCATAGCTGTGCCTGGTCCTCTGCTAGTCACTGTCTTACCATCTATCTCCACAATTGATTCTGTTGTTTTCACATCTGAGGGCATCTTCTCCATACATGAGGGATAGCAAGTTGCCTAAAAATGCCAAGAAGATGAAAAAAAAAAAACCAAACATGTTACATCTAAAACCAACTCAATATGTCAATAATCAACTAAAGAGATAAAACAGAAGGGATAAAGATCGAAGAACAAACTTATGCAGACAATATTTATAGAATAAAGAAAAACAGGAGATGCACAACTCAGCATCAATAAGCAACATATTGACAAATGATAGTCTTAAAACGACGTCAATCAAATTTGCATGCAGCGATATCTTTTATCGAACATATCAACCAAAAGAAGTTTCACTACACTACAGAAATGCTACAAAGTCATCTATTGATCTCATTTCCTATCCATCCATCAACAAAAAGCAAGGAGATGAAGCCTTCACCTTCAGTCCCTTGAGCAAGCCCCATGATCCGAGAGCCAAAGCCGGAGCGGCGCAGATGGCAGCATAAAGCTCCCCTCTTTCTGCCTGTTTCTTAACCATGCTCTCCAGCTCCTTGCAATCTCTCAAATTACCAGTTCCAGGACCTCCCTGCAAGAACAAATAAACCATCAATCAACCAATCAAAAACACCATTTCATGGAATCTCAAAGACTGATTCACTCGAAACATACCGGAAGAGAGATGAGATCATATGTAGAGTTCGCACAGTCTGAGATGAGTGCGTCAGCGACGAGCTTAACACCAAAGGCCGCATCCACTTGTCGATTCTTCTCGACCGACGCAACTGTGACATCAGCACCACCGCGACGGAGCACATCGATGGTGACAACGGCTTCGATCGGCTCCGTGCCATTTGTCACCGGCACCAAAACCTGCAACAATTAATCAAACAAACAGCATCAGCATCGAGCCCGTGGAAGTATTGAGTTGATTGATTGGTGTATGTGTAGTGTAGATAACCTTCTTTGCAGCAGAAGCCATTGTTGCTGGTGACTTCGAATAGAAAGTGGAAAAAGAAGAAGGAAGAAAGGAGTGGTGGTGACGGAGTGGAGAAAGAAATCTGGGGAGAGTTGAAGTGAAGAAGAAACAAGCAGGGGACGCAGCCATGTGTAATAGCGCGTGAAGATTGTTCTGGACTATCGTGATTGATCGAGTTTGGGTCCGCGCAGTGATAAGCTGGAATAAAGTTGGCAATTTGGATTCATAAATTAATTTCGGATCAATCTATTTGATAATCGGATCAAATTTATTCAATTCTAATTTAATTTATAAATTTATACGGATCAAAATTATTTAATCTTATTCCAACCTATTAATAATCGGATCAAATTCGGATCGACTTATTTAATAATTAAAATTATTAAGTTTAATTTTATATTTTTAAAATTCAGCTAAATTATAAAATTAATTATAATGAAAGTGCACAATATTTTTAATGATGAGATATAATAAATGCTCATCAAAATGTGTATTTTTAGTATCTTTATCGGTCCTTAAATATCCAAAAAATTTTATTTTATTTTTTAAAAATATGTATTGACAGCTGAAATTTTATAATTATAAATATATACTAATAATTTTGATAAAAATTTTGATAAACATAGCTATTTAACAAAATTTTGTTAAAAATTTTTATACGAAATTCAAATTCATCATTACAAAAATACCTATATAGTAATACTTTCGATAATATTATAATTCTCATCTTACACTATTTTACTAAAATATAGAAAATAATAATTAATTATAAAGACTATATAATTAAATAATTTATAGATTATTATTATCGATTATTTTTGTTGCTTATATTTTAATATACCGAAAGAAAAAATCAATTATTATTCTTTCAAGATATGCTAATTCGGATTGGTGAGTCAATTTCGGGTTAACTCAGGTTGACCCTTTTAATAACCGGGTCTAATTCGTTCAATCCTAACCCAACCCATATATTTATACGGGTCAAATTTTCTAATTATAGTTCTGATTAAATGGGTCGATTTCGGATCACGTTTTCGGGTCGGATCATATATTACCACCCCTAAGTTGGACTACCAATATAGAGCCGCGTATGAATAGCCTGTTATGGCAACTTTACATGAGGCGGCCCATATGGCATAGGATGATAACCTACTGGGCTTTGTAACCAACATACCAACATTTAGATAAATTCAGATTATCAATTTCTCTTCGGCTAAAAAAGAAGAAGCAAAGACAATAAAAAAAGCATTGACGAATAATCGCAAATTAATAATTTACAGAGACATTCATGAAAGTTACCATATTAGAAAATGTTTGAGAATGCTTCAAATAAAAAAAATTTTAAAAACTTTCTATCTAATAAATTTATATTTTTTACCTAAAAATATATATATAGATTTATGATATATAATTCATATATAAAGTTTATAATATTATATATATATATAGTATAAAAAGATTAATATAGAAACATAAAATGAAGATAAAGGTGTGCTTTAATGCACTGTAAGTGTTCCCATAATCTATCATGAGTTAAGTTCAGCCCATAATAAAATGCTATATATTTTAATATATTAGCTGTACGATTTTTGTTGGAAATATTAACATAAATAATAAAATTAGTAAGATATTTCTAACAAAACTTTTATGGAGATTGTAAGATGTATTTTGAAAATTCTAACCATGCCTATAAAATGAGGAGCCATCTCACTATTTGAAATGGGACAAGAAAAGAAAAAATACGTTTCACATCAAAGCATACATAGTGATACGTGTTCCACTTTAAGTTTAAAGTGAAATAAATGTACAAATATATTGTGAGTGAGAGATTTATTGTGTCAGAATGAGATTATTGTACGTTCTTATATTTGTCAAGTTTTGAGAATTTTATTGATAAGATTATTCTCTTATTATACTATATTTTTTATATATTATCGTTAGTTTATATATTTTTCAAATCTTTCAAGTGGTATTAGAGTTAAGTTGTTAAGTGATATAAGTACAGGATATAGTGATAGTCTTATAATCAAACTCGCAAATTCGAGTTAAGTGATGTGAGAACTAAGGATGAGGACATTATCTACTATAAACACATTAACTGGATGAAGTTGAACCGAAAAGCTATTGATCATATAAATAATAAATAGATGATAACGTATTCCCAAATGTGTCTAAAGAGACAAAATATTTTTTGTTTTTTTGATGAAGTTATAAACTTTGTTTGAGAAGAACACATCGGCATAGAAAACCTTCTTAATCAAAAAGCTTACAGTTGAGCTATAAGTATGGTACGAGATTATGCGAGCATATATATAATTTCCATGGTGAAGTTGTTGCCCAAACTTAACAATCAACTAAAAATAAGAGGGATGAATGGAGTTAATATCTAAAATTTTTTGTAATTGTATTTCCTACATGTAGCATTATGATAGTAGTAGTTAGCTAACAGAGATGAATATAAAGTGATGTTAGCTGACAGGGATGAATAGAGAGAATTTAGTACATGATAATAAGTATGTAGTCGATTATGTGTAGGCAATTTTCTCCAAAAGGAGAAATGTCATTTTGACATGACTCAAAACAAAATAAAATACTAAGCAACTTTCATAACCACAAGCATGCAAAATTTTATGTGGTTCGGAAAAACCTTTTTGTATATGTTCACGGTCACTCTTTGTTAAGAGTGAAAATTCACTAATATTTTAAAAAGTTACAATCACCAAGGTAATGTGTGCTTAACCAAGCACGCTTGCCTGACTGGTTATATCCTCAAAACAAACCAATCAGCAGCCTCGACACTCTGTCTTTTGTACACCTTAGTAGCACACATAGAAAATTAGTAACATAATATAGGCTTAGCCAAGCCCTATTTTCAAGTGCAACATGCATTTAAACACTTCTTACGTAGTTATTAGGGTCACAGATTTGAAGCACTAGACTAATCTCACATAATTGAGTCAAGTTTAGTATAAACACAGTGACAAGATTTAAACGAAATGCCTAAAAATTGTACTTAGTAACTCAGACTATGTAGTGGTGAGTAGTAGTATTACTCTATTTGCTCAATTAAATATCTTCTCTCTAAACTCCTTTTCGCTCTCACTTGCTTTCTATTTTTATTACCAATCCTTCGTTTTATATTATTCTTCTCTTTAACTAAAGTTTGAACTTCAAGTGGCTGAAATTCTTTCTGTTACTTCAGCGTGTTGGCAACAGTGTCTTATCGAGTCGTCCTCGTGCAATGCTCCCGTCCACGTCATATCGTTGAGCTTCTAAACAGTTTGAAAAGTGAGATGTTCTGTAGAACCCTTAATAAATCTTTAGCTATCCTTCTCTATCATTTAATTCACCTCAGCGTGGTTTTGATTTGATCTTCCCTACATCATTAAATGCAAGGCTTCAGTAAATTGAGTTTTCTACTTGTTCCTATGTCATCTCATCTGCCGGAGAGTTTCTTTTTGTTTGATGTAGCCCTAGTGAAAGGGTGACTTAAGCTTGAATTGGGTTGAGACTTGATCCAATTTGAATTCTTCGAACTAAAATTGTTCGTATGACAAGTGTTGTTCCCGTAACTTGTTGTTTGGGTTCCGATGAACTTAGTTTGCAGTTAGCTCCACTATTTGAATTTGTTCATCAATTGCGTAATAGCTCAATGTACTCAATTTGTGATGCAATATTGTGGCAAAATAGTAAAATTTTGTATGATATCTACATGTATTTGAATCAATAATTTTTTCGTGAAGGGAAATTGAACTGAAAAGTTAGCACATTGATGTAATGTTAGTGAAGTTTGTCAAGATAGCTCCTTCATCTTGTGTTTTTTGTTTTCTTTTATCATGTATTTAATCAACACATGATATGAAGTTTGTTATTGGTATGATGGCCTAACTCTGATCAAAAGCTTGTGCTCATGTGGAGTCAGCAGTATGTTTGAAATCGTCTATAAAAATTGTAAGATGGTCATTGGCTCGGTTTACTTTCTATTGGCGAGTAGTAGTAAAGTAGTAGACTATCGAGTCTTTTGTTTTTCTCTGTTAACGCTCAATGCTCGATTCTATTTCTTAATCAATTTTATCTTGTGTTCAATGAAGAATATATTATAGATATAGTTGGTTGGTTATGATGCGGCTAGTTTGTAGGTGAAATATCTTCCTATCGTGTAATCTGCTAATTGTCTGCTATGTGTATGATTATTTTTTTTGTGAGGATTTGTATAATTATATTCAAACCATTAGTTCATCCAAATTTTTAAATAATAGTTTCTAGTCATACATAAAAAATCAATCATATGGTTCCAAAAGAAGCTCGAACAACTAGCTACTATAAATATAACTATTGATGACGATCTGTAGTTGTTATTATTTTTGGATACTTCTTTAGATAAATGGGAGACGTCACGACGACTATATGTATTTCTTTTATTAATAGTGTTCTTACTATATTAAATACTATATGTGCCATGTTTAATAAAAAAATAAGCAAAAATTTTTCATACACAGATAGTGATCAAATTTGCGTCATAGAGTATAAGAATAGCAAAAGCAGAGATCTAAGAGATCCTCACGGAGAACACAGTCGATCAAAATCTAAATTTAGAGGTATTTATCATATCATAACAGAGAATGCGATATGAAGAGATATTGTGAAGTATAAAAGAGACAACAAAAAAAAGACATAGACCAGAAGAAAGAAGAAACTTCGATCTTACTACAATATCATATCATGATGCAGAAATTCTTACTCTGGTGAAATGCCTACACTCCAATAGTCTTGACATGGTGTTTAGTGAATTTTTAAAAAACGGGAGTTATGCGAAACTCAAAGAACAAATGACCTTAGATTAGAAAATATGGGAACGTGAGTTACTCCAAAAATTTCATTAAAGGTATTTGCCTTCAAATTAGTCTGAGGAGTTACTTATAGTTAAAAGATATAAGACATGGCCTCAAATTACGTCGATATGATTTGTGTAGGTATTCTCAACCTATAAGGTTATGATTATTATATTGGCAATAGAAGTATGAAGTTAACTAAGTGCTAGATGTGATTGTTAGAGCTAAGCGTTGCCAGACTTTGTGCAAATTATATGTTATAGTCTGTAATAATGAGTTGAATGTTGTTCATCTTAGAATTTATGGCATAAGAGGTTAGACTACATTCAGAAATGTACACATCTTAACTTTTATGACTTTTGTATATTTGGAAAACAAGATTGCATTAGTTTTGCTACTTTTTTACAAAAATAGAAAATTTGCTAAATCTTTTACCTATTATAAAAGTCGACAAAAAAAAGTAGTCGCTAGTAACACACCAATACTGATTAAAAAAATTCACTCGTTATTGTTTTAACCTGTACCATTAAAATAGTAACTAGTCAGTAAAAAAGATAGTCATCGACTGAAACTTCCAGCAGTCGATTTTACGTTTACTAATTAGTGCTAGTAAGTTAACAAAATATTACTGACTAAAATATGCGATAAGATAAAGCCATTACTTACAGTGATGGAAGTAGTGAGTAATACCATTGTCAACTGAACCAGTTAAGTAAGTAGTATTGCTAATGTAGTGTTCCAAACGGTATACCATTTTCCATAGAAGGAGAACCTAGTCGATATTATCAATATGTTATCGACTATATAATGATAGTTGGTACCACATTACCAACGGCACAACTCGTCTAGTTGGTAATGCTCACTAATATATTCCAAAATTATATTTTAAAATTAATTATTTATAAGTTCTATTAAAATCTGAACTATTAAATGTTGGATGTACAACATTGCTAATATTGTATACAATTTGTATATTACTTTGTACTCCATCAAATAGAAAATATAATAAATGAATACTTGTTCAACAAATTTTTGTTATAAATTAGAGAATTGAATTATGTGTGATGTCTATAAATTGTATTGCCAATTTGGTAATGTTGATTATCTTTAACTGATTAGATCTTCAATGCCAAACTTCAAATGATAGAGTACGAGATCGACTTGTAAATAATGTGATGTAACACTAAAGTATTGTGAAACCTAGTGTACTCTTCTTAGTGTGACTATCTCTATTATTCAAATCTCACAATTTTAAGTTTGAAATCGAAGATCTAAGTCATTATATACTTTATACCATCAACTCATTATAAACACAAAATTTCATGAAAGTTGGATATAATTTATTGCTCCGATATGGTACCCAAAGATTGTTAAATAATATCCATGTATTTATTTTCTATATGATGGAATAAAACTTAACATGCCAATCAATGAATTTTATCAGTGTAACATATTAATATTTTAGATCAACTAATAGTTAAAATTTTAATAAAAAATCCATAAACAATTAATTCAAATATATAATTTTGAAATATATGGTATAAGAAATTACAACTAAAACAAAATTCGATCAGTAATACGAAGCTAATTTGGACTGATGGAGGACCTATTTTGGAGATTTTGAAAAAATAAAGCTTTTGAAGAAAATAAGTTTTATTCCAACAAGCTGCCCCATTTTTAAATTTTTAAAAGAGTTATGTATATTATTATTTATTGATATAAAATTTAATCATATTCTCCAAACTTTTAAAATAAAATTTAGAGTACCGTAATAGCTTTTTTCTAGCTTGAGAATTAGAAAAGAAGATTGGAAAAATTGGGAAAAAGCAATCCAAAACAATCCTTGTTCCTGTTTGGCTAAGCTGAAATTTGAAGGTTAAAATTATTTTATTTGACTTTAAGCTGCGATGGAGATTAAGTTAAAAAATAGTTTACTGAGAAAATATTTAGATATATGTTATTAAACAATTTGAACCTAAAGCTAAAACTATATTTGGTTAACTTATACTTATATCTGAATAAAATATAATCACTAAAATATCTTTAGTATATAATAAGTAATATATCATTAAATTCTTTAAGTCTTTTTTTTATAAATTATTGAACTTTTTAGATTTAACAATTTTTTAAAAAAAGTTATCAATATTTTTAATAATAACTGAATTATAAATAAAATAACATAATGAACTTTTTATAAATTAATATTTTTTATATATAAAATAATATTTTTTTTAACATAATCAAACATCTAAAAATTACAATGGTACAGTTTTAGAAATACAATAGCATAATTTACATATAAAGAATACATATGTAAACATATGTTTATATCCACATTTAGTAATGAAAGTGAATGACATGCATATTCATAGTAATAAAGATTGTAACTAAGATATTATACTTTAAATACTACAATCTGCCCATATATAAGGAATGCTGCCGTAGTAAGAATAACAAAAACAACCATTGACAACAAAGACAACCACAACAATAACCTGCAACATTAACAAATAGTTAATTAGGACAACCACAACCAAGGCCAATCAGCAATCAACTTTCTTTTGTCAAACGCACTATAAGAGAAAACACTAAAGGCGACCACAAAAACTGGTCGCTAATAATCAATAACGGTCACTAAAGTTTTTAGGAACATAAAATGATAGTCGTCAAACTAGTCGCGCTAGCTTAATCGCTGAAGCTTTTAACGACCAGCTGAGACGAATCGTCGCTAATGATTGCAACAACAACTACCGTCACTATTCAATTATTAGCGACATGGTCAAACAATCGCTGTTGGTTTAAAAATAGCAGCCAGATAATAGCAGGCGCTAATGACTACATCAACGACCGTTAACTGACGGTCGCTAGTATTGACTTTAGCAACCAGCCTGTCTAGTCGCTTTAGCAAGCAGTTTCGACTTGTAACCAATAGTCGATGACGTTATAACGACAGCCAACCGCTAGTTGCTAATATGCTTATTGTTTGGAAATTAGCGACTGCTTATTTTGAAATCGCTAATTTTTATTTTAGCGACCTTTGTGCACCGGTCACTAATGCTCCAATTTTTATCCATTAGCGATCAGGTTCAGCTGGTCATTGTTATTGAAGTCAGCAACTATTCTTTTTTGGTCGCAATTTAATTTTTGCATTCATTTTTTGTTTATATTATAATGAAATATATTATCACATACTAATTCAATACTAAATATTACCAAAACTAAATTCTCATTCAACAAATAAAAAATATAGTCAATACTAAATCTATTTTAAATTATATCATTATTCTCATACAATAAATATAAAATACATAAAAGTATTACATTATATTACTCTAATATAATAACCTAACAAAATAACCAATCACCAAGGGCACCCTTCTCCTCAAACAAGAGTAAACAATCAGTGAATCTGAAATGAAAACAAATAGAATAGGATTAATAACATTTATCTATGTACTGAAATAAATATCTAAACTATTCTATATTAATATCTCTAAAATCTAAATTTGTTTCAAACTTACTCCTCAGATCTTAATATTTGATTCCAACTCTTCTTACAAGTCACACTCGTCGAGCCGATCATATTTGCGCCAATTTCGTGCTACTTAATTACTTCATTTAGATTTTTACCCTCTATGTTATTTTAAACTAAGCTATTTTATATTAAAATTTTTAAAACTTAAATTTTCTTCTAACTTATCCTCGAACCTCCAAATTTGATTTCGACTCTTTCTACAAATCACACAGGTCAAGCCGATTTCGTTCCATTTGAGGGCTAGTTTACATTTTGACTTTCTATGTTGTTTTAATCTAACTTTTCTATATTAAGATCTTTAAAATCTAAACCTGCTTCTAACTTATTCCTTAAACCACCAAATTTGATTTCGACTCAATCTACAAGTCACACTCATCAAGTTGATCGTGTTGGCTCTAATTTCGTACCATTTGAGGGCTTAATTTATATTTTAACCCCTATATTATTAAATACCTAAGTTACTCTATATTAACATTTTTAAAATCTAAAAGTACTTCTGGGAACTCCAAATTTGATGACGACTTTTTCTATAAGTCACACTCGTCAAGTCGATCGTGTCGGTGCCAATCTTGTGCCGTTTCATAACTTAAATGTATTTTAGCCCCATATTTTGTTTTAAACTAAGTTATTCTAGATTAAATTTTCTAAATCCTAAATTTTTTCTATGCAAACTTCATAAAATTTTAAATACATTAATATACTCTTTGCTCACTTTATTTTAATTTCCATCCAACTCTTATCCATTCCTATAAGAAGATATATACATAGAACTACTTAGTTGATTTATTCATTTCAAAATTAATTTTATTCATAATTAGAGGAACATTAACATACTACAAAAGAATCATTAACATCCTAAGTACAAAATTAATTTCTTACAAAAAACTTTCGTACAAGATTACCTAAACATTACTATTAATTACAATTTATAAAATTTATTTATTAATTATCATAACTTTAAATTTAATATTAGCAAAGTAAATATTCTATTAGCTTTAAATCAAATTCTATAAATTATCTAAAATCGGATCATAGCAGCAGACGCGGCAAGCTGCGGCAATAGGCGTCAGGAGGCGGCAACGAGCAGCAGACGGCAGAAAGTGGCGGCTGGCGACAGCAGCAGGTGGTAGCACCGGATGCGATCAGAGGCGGCACACCGGCGTGGGTTGGGGTGGGGGTGTGACAGCGCATCTCGCCTAGGGGAAGAGGGGAGGGATATTGAAATTCTTTTTAGATGGGAGCTAGCAGTGCACTTATTAATTTGGTATTAGGAACCAAGCTTAAAATTGATCCTTAATACTTTAAAAAAATAAAAAATTAAATTATTTAATAAAAAATAATTATTAAATCTAAACTGTTGTATATGATTTATATTTTTCATATATCATATTGATAAAATTTTAAATTATTTGGATGATATTTTGTACTCCATCATAATAAATATTTGATGAACGTATATGATTTAGAAATGTATAAGAATTAAATCATAACACCAAAATATATCCAAATATCATCAAATTCCTAACATTGATATTATAGTATTAAATATATCTAACGATTTGATCCCTGTTCTATTCTTATATTGTATTAATTGGGTAAACGAGTTAGTAACAATATGCCAACTTAATTAGTAAGTATAATACTTATACTCTTTCTTTATACTAATTTCACAAATAGTGTCATTTTATATTTCAACTAGACTTCATAAACCGTCACATACATTCTATATGATAACATTACTATTTAAAATTTTTTTATCACATTTGGATGTATTTTAGCGCTATGATTTAACCCTACAATTTGTTAAATCATATATGTCCATTAATCTTTTATTATTATAAAACATAAAACATCATCCAAATAAAATTAAAATTTTGCTAACATGATATATAAAAAATATAAATCATATCTAACAATTTGTTTTATTAAATATATATTTATTAATTATTTAAATTTTTTTATTTTATAAGGTAATAGGAATTAACATGAAGCTTATCCCTATTGCCAAAATAATAGCGACCAGTAAAACATCTCGTCGCTAATGTTCTTAAGTAATAGCGACCATATAGGTCTCTATTATCAAAGCATTATGGACCAACTTTGATAATGATCCATATTGCTCAAAAAAGTAAAATATTCAAATTAATTAAATAAAAGTCATTTAATAAAATAAATTGCTAGATGTGATTTATATTTTTCATATATCTTGTTGACAAATTTTTAGATTATTCAAATGATATTTATGCTCTATTATAACAAATAATCAATGAATGTATACGGTTGAACAATTTATACGATTGAAATTAGAGTATTAACTGTTATCCAAATATATAAAATCTTATGTAACAATAATTTTGTAGTATTGAATATATCCAAAAATTTAGATAATCTATTTGAAATATGACATTGGAGGACTGTTTGCTTAAATAATATAATGAAAGAATTTAAGTATTATGTTTTTGGACTAACTCGTCCTATTGCTGTTTACTCATTTACTCAATTCACACAATTATAAGAATAAAATAGATATCTATACCGTTGAATACATTATATACTATAATATTATTATTCACACAAATTTTCATCAAGTTTGGATATAAGCTATTGCTCCGAATTATGCTAATAAATTATTAAATCATATATGTTTATCAATTTTTTATTTTGATTAAAAACAAAACATCATCCAAATGATCTAAATTTTTGTCAATATGATATATGAAAAATATAAATCACATCTAATGATTTAGATTTTGATAAATAAATTTTATTGATTAGTTTTAATATTTTTTTATAATAATAGAGATCAAATAAAGCTGTTGATCACTATTGCTTACCAATAGCGATCAGACATAATCTAGTCGCTCGCTACCGATCTTACAGCAATGGCAACCACGAATTAAACGGTCGTTATTAATCTGAATAAATATCGACCAACCATGAAACTGGTCACTAATATTTTAGGCAATAGCGTCAATGGTACTCGCTATTGTTTTAGCGACCGGTTGGTGTTGCTGGTCGTTGTTTGGTGGATAACAGCAAATAACCCAATTTTGGTAGCTATTATTGTTAGTTAGCGACTTATATGATCTGGCCGCTAATACTCTGCTAGCTAATAGTGTTAGATATTAGAAGTACTAGCGATCACGACAGTAGCTTGGTTGTTGATGCGTAAATATTAGCGACTGTTTGTTGTACTAGCTGTTATTAGTTTTATAACAGCGACCACTCTCGCTCTGGTCGTTGTTTGGCTTCATTAGCAACCGTTTTTTTCAGTCGCTAATGACCTATTTTCTTATAGTGAAAGTCTATCACCATATACTTATGAAGCATACATAATCAATGTTCTTTAATCAACATTTTGCGGATGGATTCCTGGTTTCATGGCCATACCAGTCTACCACTACACTAACCTCAGAAATAAAGAGCAATTTAAGAGTACGATAAATTTACATCTGCTGCAATCATGTCCAAAAAGGCCAAGAGAGCATTGACACCTCCCATCAATACAGTCCCCATTAAAGTTGCATGAACTAGGATGCTGTCCGCTAATAGGTATTGCTACAGAATTGCAAAATTCATGATAAGCTACGAAATCAGTTTACCTACATAAGCATAGATCATTTAGCAAGATGGAGCAAGAGAAGCATTTTCATTTAACATCATCTGCGAAAATTGATCGAAAAACATAAGGTATATACAAGGATGACAGTGATCCACAGTACAAATGAAAACTACATGTGAAGCAATGCAACAAATGTTAAGTTCAACATACTCATGAGGTAATTGAACACCACCATCCTGATCACATGTAGAACAGTCACTCACTCGAATTTTAACCTATATACTTAGTTGTATAGTATATATTTTCTAATATTATGAAACATTTAAAATAATAACATCAAACTTTAATTTAGTTTATAAATTTTTTTATTAACTTATTGTATTTCATTAATTTCTTATTTAATTTATAGATTTGTTAAAATTAATATCTTCTTATATTTGATATATGATAATTTTCACATATATTACATTATGGCAAGGTATACATTATTTTATGCTAGGGTAAAATTTCACATGCATAATCTAAAAGCCTCCATGCTCTCCTTTTTTAGAAAAAAGGCTTCACTCGGTCGGCGTCCTACCTAATCTCTTCCATAGAATGCTTACAGGAAAATAAACTGAAGGGATCAATACATTATGATTTCGGACATTAACTACGAGACTTCGAGAGAGAGCTCCGTCAATTATTTAGAAATTAATTGTTTACAGATTTTTATACTTTTTATATATGACAATTATCACAATTTATAGAATTAGTTATTATTAAATAGGCCGATCTGAGTTCGATCTAGTTATTCAAAATGAGTCAGTTATGATTGATTATTTTGACGCTTATAGATATATGGTCGGATTAAGTTGAACAATTTTAATCCGATTATTATATAGGTTGATTCAAATCCAATTTGTTAATCTATATTGTGACCCCTATCTATATCAAGTAACTTCATTCAGTCTTTCTAACCAACTGATCAACTAAATTTAATTAATACAAATTATTAAAACTTAATCTCTTATTTTCGCTCGACTTTACTTTTTATAGTATAAACATAAAGTTGACGGCGCGACTAGGAGAGTGATCGAGAAGCCCTGATAAGAGAGATGGTTGGCTAGGTCGATGAGAGGGATCATGTGGCCCTGTGCTGGGAAAGGGAAGACCTTTAGGGTATATTTAGATTATGGATAGGCATAAAGAGTAATGATGATGGTAAAACATTTTTCTATGCCTATCTACTTTTGGTAACACCTCATTAAGAGGAGGGAAGAGGAGTAGCTTCCCTTCTTTCCAATTAAAACATGGTAAAGTGCTTCTCACCGATTCAGTGGATACACACGATGACAAAAGATGAAGCAAATTTGCTTCCGCATTTGTCCTTTTAGTTTTTTTTTAATTTTTAAGCTAATTTAATATTTATTTTAAATTTAATATTTATTTTTATTTAATATATTAATTTTTAATATAATAATTATAATTTTTATTTATTTAATTTCAATTGATTTTAATTGGTAGAAAAAATAATGAAACCAT
Source organism: Acanthochlamys bracteata (assembly GCA_019914995.1). Classification (NCBI taxonomy): domain Eukaryota; kingdom Viridiplantae; phylum Streptophyta; class Magnoliopsida; order Pandanales; family Velloziaceae; genus Acanthochlamys; species Acanthochlamys bracteata. The sequence goes on along the minus strand of CM034132.1, from coordinate 3,809,929 downwards.
ATGATCAAATTTATTTATATTTAAAAATTACTTTAGTTTTGTTAAATTATATCTAACATTATAATAAAAGTTAGATTAATATAAATAAAAAAAGTATTTGAGTATTTTATAAAAAATTTACTTCCATTACTAATTCATTTATATATCTACTCAAATATAGTTAATTTGTTATCTTACTATATATCGAAATATCATAAGACTAAATAACTATTTTTTTTTATCCGTCCTCTTATTATTTATTTTATCCATCATCTTACTTTTATATTTTTAACTATATATCCAAACATACCGGTAGATGAGGGCTAGGGCTTGCTGCTGCTGCTGCTGTAGCGAAAAACTGTAGGCAATGGTGCTCAATATAGAATTTAGAATTGAGAAAGGCTAACATACTCAGTACATTTGATTCAATTTTAGAATACTCAGGTTGTGTTGTCTAGACAAAATCTAGGATTGTTTAGACATCATATTAGCTTACTCGAGAGTACCTTTGTTCACTTTTAAGATCCTCTAAAATTTTCAAGTACCCAAAAATTGAATAGGATATGTTATACAGGCAATATTTTGTAGGTGCAGTAATAGCCAAATCCTTAAAATTCGTACTTTAGAATTCCATGGTTGTTGAATGAAGCAAGTAAACAGGCCACCTACAAGTACGCAGTTCACAATCAAGTCTTTCTCTGAGTCTTAACTTCAATAAAATTGATCATGTTAGAATACAAATATTTGATTTAAGTCAAAAATTAATGAGAAGTAAGAACACGGCTTTCTCACTAATAACTTATCATTATAATCAAGTACATTGCTTTCCCACTAACCAGAGCCACCTCCAATAAAACCTGAGATGAGATGTAGTTTAATCTTTGTCAAAACTGCTTATATTAGCAGTGATTCCAGAAGAAGATGCTTTCACAAAGAATTAGTGCACATAAGGAGTCGCCCCTTAGCCAGTAATACCATCCTCTCACATGCCTTGCCACTAGTATTTGCGATTGATAATGATACAAAAGGAGATTTTGCTATCTCTTGGAATCTGGCAGTGCAACTGGACCACCTGAACAACTTTCACTCTTATGGAGTTCCAATAGTTTTGCTTCTGGCTCACAGAGCCCTGAAATTAGAAGTAGACAAGGAAGAAGGTCCTTAGGCATCAACTTAACCTGATTACACAAACCCCACACTGACACTTGAAAAGGAAATTCACATCTTAAACATGATTTGCAAAGAAACTTTACTATTAGGAGTTCATCATGACTGCATTCGCCACGACAAATGAGTTTCCTACTTCGTCTTCCATGAAATAGAGTAACTATTGTCTTCCATGACAATGACAACTCCCACTCCATCAACAGTAGCAACAACGATATCTACAAACTAAATCCAATTTAGATTCAGACGAAGTTCTTCTACTGAGAAATGGAAGACCTCCAGGCTAAATTATTCACATGGTGACAAAAACACAAGTTATATCATGTTGGAGACGACTTGATAATGTTTCATAGATCTATAATGTTTGGCAGAAGGCCTTAACCAAAGAGCCTATGACCACTTACACAATTGTAATTGAGAACTCACCACACATGGAGACAAAAACCAAAAAAAGAAGAAAAAAATGTATTTTCCATCTTGAAAACACACAAAAGTCTGACATGTACAACTTATAACATATGACCCTCATACGAAATAAAATGCTTTTTGATAGGGTAAGCCAGTAAAATAAGTAAAAAGCTATAATGCTAGATGATCCTCGTTCGCTCTGACTTTGCAACACAAATTCATGGTTTAACTATCATGGATTACTTATTGATCTCAGGAACAACTGCACTCGCAAGTTCTTTATGTAACCATATATCACAGTACATCTTGCCACTTCAATAATGTTAAATCATAATAGTAATATCTGAAAAGAGGCAGGCAATTAATCTAAAGAAAGTAGAAACACAAACCTGAACACCTGGGAATGTCCCAAACAGCAATTGATGATGGTGTACATTCACGTGCACATAAGGCATGATTGTTCTCATGATTAACATTCATAGCAAGCATCCAGGTACCAATTGTCACATCTTCATTACTAAACATTCGGAAACTGCAAAGAATATAAAGTCTTTGAATGGTCAACAACAAACTATTTGTCATTAACTAATTCAAGGCCAAAAGAAATTCGCCATGTTTAATTAAACTATGAATAATAACCAAGTATCATAAGGTGTGTGCTAGTCCCAATTTTATATAAGTGAGATAATAACATACATATGGTCAAGCGGGAACGTAAACTAATTTTTCTAAAAACGGGGACTATTGCCTCATTAAAGCCCATTCTTGTATAAACTGAGAACTTGGGTTCGTAAAGCCTTTTTTCCCCCCCTAAAACTTACTGAAGAAACACCACCTATTTTTTGTGACAGCAACATTATCATGGCATTGCCAAATCGAGGCTGAACACGAAGCAAAAAGTACACTAAAGTGAGGTAACTAAAACTGATATTGTTGCACTTGACGCAAGTCTAGGATATTGCAGATTCTCCAAATTAACGGACACAAACCAAATGCTTCAATCCATTAAATTCCTAAAACCCACATAGTCAGGTGTTTAAAAGAGATGCTATTGAGGCCCTGCTACATAATGTGTTATACATAACATTCTTATAAACCTATATAAACCTATTTTGACATCAATGATACTGAGGCACCGACCATCTGGAGATGGTTGAGGGAAATGAGTGTAACAACCATGTTACATAAATCATTCCAAAATCCAGATGCTGCAAAATTTGAGTAATGCTTCTTATGGAGAATCAGTTTGGCCAGAACACAGATATTGCCATCAACTAGAAACTAGATGTTTTAACTGTCAAAACACATCTCTGCAAGATAACTGTCAACACCCATTAGAGTAGCCAAACAACTCATTTTGTTTACAAGAGATACTTTTTTGTCAAAAAGAAGCACTGCCGGCATACTTTCAAGTAACTTTATAGACCAGCAAAAGTCATTAAAAATAAACAGTAATGCTTGCCTGTTATTGTTTAGTGCAACCAAGCTTGTGACAACCTCAGTAGAGAGTGCATATATTGGCCCATATGCATGAAGAAAGTATTCACTTCCAAGCAAATAGGAGAGAGGCTCATACCTGACGAGATATGGAAGTCATTAAATACACCAGCTTCTTGAATCACATTGTGCACTATTAGGTGATATAGTACAAAACCTAATCATGGACGATCAATAGACAAGATAGCCATAAATGCAAGATCCAAACGTCCAACATGTGCAGGCAATGGTATCAAAATATGCCACCGATTTATGCTATGTTTGCATGAAATGATGGGAGAAAGTTTGCGTCATCAAAAAATAGTTTCTTCTATCTTACCAATAAAACCATTATCAACAATCTTTTTTCTTATTATGATAAAAGTTTTCTTAATACATAATCAAGCTTAATTGTTGTGAAAGTTAAGCAAGTTTTAACCGAAGAAGTTCAAGAAGTAAGACAAACCACTTAAGTTTTGGGTCAGTGAACACAGGACCCTTCTTCATGCACCCAAGGTATGTCTGAGGATGGTTACGCTTTTTGGCCAAAAGTAGAGATAGACGATCTGACAACATACTAGACATCTATCAAAATCAAATTGAACAAGAAGGAGATTGTTAATGCAAAAACAACGTACATTCTAGAGAGACAGTCACCTGGTCTCAAATATATGTCATCATCAGCTTTGACATAGAACTCTGCATCATAGAATGCATAGGCAGCCTTGAAGAAAGCTAAACTAGAAGATAAAAAATGGATAAGAAAATTGAAATGCGAGGTTCCTTAATATAATATCTTTGAGATTTTCCAACAACACTAGTAATAAATTAGTAATGCAAGTTGCTTACGTCTTGTAAGGAAGTTTTCTGTACTCTTCCTCTATATCCAAAAGCATAAAGTCATCATAGTCCTCAACTTCTCTCCAAAGTTCATTCATTTTGGATTTGTCGTTGGTTCTCCCAATCACAAATCTGAAGGCCATGCTAGTCGCTTCTTCCAATCTGAATACCAACACTTAAGAATCCCCAACTAAACGGTTGAATAACTAAGAAAAGCATAGATACTACAATTTTATCAATGAACCAAAACAAAGCTTTTTCCAGATTCTCTCGATTGCACCAACGCTCAGTGAACACACCAATTGTCATGTAAAAACAAAACCAAGTAACAAAAATAAACAAAACATCACTCATCTAGATTGCGATATGAAACAACACTTCACGATGAAAGAAAAAGCGTAAAATGATGTTTACCCAAGAAGAGAGTGGCGGTCAGAGGGAAACCAAGTTTTACGGAGCGATCTCCTCCGTCCAACTGACCCAAACCCAGTCTGGATCCCGACAAAAGCAAGCACCTTATGTCTCCGCTCCTTCACTTCCACTCCCCCACTAACTAATTCACCGCCATTCGTTTCCCATTTCACAGAAACAGAGAGGGGCTGCGATAAAGAGCAAGAGTTACGGCGAAGAGAAGGAACGATAACGACGCCGACGAAGAACCCGATGAGCGCGCAAGCGACTGGGGAGAGATTGCGGATGCGGCGGAAGAGAAAGAACGAAGGTTGTCGAGAGTAGTGCAAGACTTTGCTCTGCATCAATGGCATGATCGAAGAAATTTGGCGATCGATTAAAATTGGAATGAGGATCAATCAATGTTTGAAATTGACACTGAAGACCGAATGAAATTGGAGAAGAACGAAGAAGGAAAGAAGAATGAAACAGAACCTATCTTAGCCCATTCTAAACAACACTTACCGTTCAACTCGAGTTTTGCGAAGGGCGGTCGGTAATCCGCCAATTAACATGTTGGATTCCAATATATCCATATAATAATTACATAAATTATTCAATTCAATCTAATATATGTATTTATTCTAATTTAACTTACTTAATAATTAAATAAAATTCAAATCAAATTATTTAATAATTAAAATTATCAAAATAAGGATTAAAAAAATTAATTTCTAACCGTATAGATAAATATATTAATTATCATATATAAAAAATATATTAATTCTTGATAAAATCTATAAATTAAATAAGAAATTAATTAATATATATATATATATAGAGGATAGATGCACATGTCATTTTTAAATGTATATGATGTACATGTCGGCCAAAAGTGGCCGGCGAGATATCTACATCTAATCTCTACCGTTGGATATGAAAAATTATGAGTTGAGAACATATTGATAAAATTTTAGCTCAATCGGAATACGAACGGATCTCCGTCAGAACTCTTGATCAAAATGGTACAAAAATAAAATATATATCTTTTGTCAAATTTAACTTTTTATGTCATTTTAATCAAGAGTTCCGACGGAGGTCGGTTTGTGTTCCGATTGATCTGAAAAATTTATCAACATATTCTCAATTCATAGTTTTTTATATTCAACAATAGAGATTGAATTTGGATATTTCGCCGGTCACTTTTGATCGGTATGTACACCATATGTCTCTAAAAATAGTATATGTATCTATCATATTCCCCATATATATATATATATATATATATTTAATATCATTATTATAAATATTTTTTAATTATTAAATAATATAATATATAAATAATTATATAGATTAAAAAGTGTTAATTTTGAATCAATTCGAAATTGACATAAACAAGAGCTCCAAAATAGAAACACGGGAGCAGTTGAGTTGAGTTATGTAATTAAGGCTATCAACTTTGACCCCATTCAAGGAGAGATTTGGCATTGATTACTTAAAAAATAGTTTTTTAATTTTTTAATTTTATGTTTTTAATATGCTTTTTATAAGTATTTAAAAATTTTTAAAATATAAAAAAAATTTACGTAGTGAGATATTTTTATTATATATTTTTATTTTTTTAGATAAAAAAATAAACTCACTATTATAAAAAAATAAAAATATTTTTTACTTTAAAAAAAGTTTATTTTAAAAATACTTTCAAAGTACCGTTCAAATCTAAGGAACACTTACCCGTTCAAATCGAGTTTTGAAAGTGTGCTTTGAACCGAAATTTTAGAACTAAATTTTAAGACCTAAACTTTAAAAAATAATTATGTAATAAATAAGGTTAAAAAATTAGTTTTTATTTAATTATATAAAAATTAAATTAAATTATAAGTAAATTTTAACTTTTAAAAAATATAGATTAATTTTTATATTTATATTTTATTTGAAAATGAGTTAAAATTAGATTTTTGAAGTGGAAAAGAGTGTTAAAACTGTCGGTAAAGTCAAAGGGAAGTCTCGGAGGGAAGGCAGACTTGGTCCCTACTTCCATCGTCTTTCGTATCAGAGCTCTGGAATTTTCAGTCAAGTAGGTAACTGCTGTTGCTTCCTTCGATTTTGGATTTTACAGGATATAAGTTCTTCGTTTTTCTATTTTGCCTCTTTTTCTGATTGATTGATGTTGATCGAATAGTGTCTCTGTTGTTCCATACTTCGTCTTTAAGGTTGGTTGTGTTAATTAAACTTTTCTAAAAGCAATTTACAAGAAAATGTTGTAATTTCTATTTTGAGCTATTGCTTTGAATGAAAAAAAAAAAAAAAAAGAAAACAAAAAACTGCTTTGCCTTCTTTTTTATAGAGCTCAAAGTTAAAGATTGATAGTTTAAGTTGAGTTAGGACACGTTGAGAGTCATGGATTTTGATTCAAGTTGATGAGTACAGCGGTTGAGTTAGTGATTTTCTTTACATGAACTTATGCCTGATTTAATTTATGTTTTTGAGAAGAGTTTATGCCTGATTTAATTTAGCTCCTGTAATTACGGTTAATGTACTTATCAAAGTTGGATATCAAATGGAGAAGAATAAATTGAGTACAGACTACAGTATTGTTAAAAGGATTATCGAATTCAGGATTTGGCCAAACAGATTATACAGAGAAAGGTGATTTGCTTTTGCAGGACTGGTCTGCCCCCAAATTCTTCTGTTGTTGATGAAATAGCCACCTGACTTTGAAGAGAGAATTGCTGAATGATCATTGTGTATGTTTCTTTATTTCTTTTTTTTTTTGGGTTTAATTTGTTATCAGCTCTGTCTAATTGATTTAGTAGTGTCACAAGTGTATTAAGTTTGTTTTCTGTATCTCAATGAGCAATTTGGGAAGGTTACATACACGGAAAACTTTTGATTAGGTTGTAAGTGGGTCAGATCCATGTCTAAATTTCGGACCAATTCATTCTCGATCTTCATTAAAAATATCGAATTCGAATTTGGTCTATATTTTATAGTTAATTTATCACATTTTCATGATATTTATTTTTTTCCTTATAATTTTATTGGTTGATTTGGATTCAACCCTTTTACTCAAATTACAGGATATGGGTTTTATTTTTTAGATCCTGATCCAAAAAATAACAAATTGTATATGGATTTTTCATAGACCCGAAAGCTTCTGAATCAAGTATGATTTTTATGAGAACCGGACTCGACCCGATAAATTTTCTACCGTACTCTCGATCATAAGTCATATCACTCCATCCATTCTAGCTACCAAAAATATCTTCATTGAACTTCTTTTACAACTTCCCTTTTTCTTTTTTTCCTCACGACATGGTTTGACATTTTTTTTCTGAAATTCCGCATGCAGGATTCTGAGGCAAATTGAAGTACACAGACTATATACCAATGCAAAAAGTGTCGAAAGTTTGTCATGTCATGTCACATAAATATGTTTTCCTCACAAACAGGGTGAGCAGTGCTTTAAATGGAAGAAAAGAGAAAATTATTCTGGAGTTCAAAGAAGCCTGAATGTTCATCTATATTTGTGGAACAGATGAAGTGGATGCAAACAGGTAAGATGCCATGTACATGGATGCAATGCATGTTTATTTTGGGGATAAGCAGAAGGTCTTTGATATATATGCTTTCCACTTTGGAACAGTTCAAGGAGGCTACGCAGAGAAAAAAAAAAGAAAGTCAATGTTTCATACCTCTAATCTAAGGAGATCCGGTAAAGAGGGTAGCCCCGGCTTGGGGCTGGATTGAGAAGAGAAACTGTGGTGCTGGAGTTGCAAGTTCTGATTGGGTTCCTTTAAATGGGTTGGCAATGAAATTGTGGATCCAGGGTGATTCCTGCATTCAGTTGCATAAAAGAGCCGAATTGATAATTTTTCTACTAAAATACTTAACTATAGAGCATGCCTACGGTATAAACTCAGGGTCTTTCAGTTATAACCTTCTATTCATATACGTTACAATTTTCTATATGTATGAGCTTCAGTTCATGTTAATTGTGGTTTTCTCTTGAAATCAGAACTGCTAATGACTGTAAATGGATATATGTATTGAGGAATATCTTTAATTGGAGACGATGTGCGTCTTGGGCTTTCTTCTTGTAATCTTTGGTGTATTGGCTTCCTCCAGTCTATACTTCAGTATGATAAATGTGTCTTAAAGTGAATAATATTACATTTTCATACAACTTTTAATAGAACCAAATCTTATTAGATTTGGATCTGAAACATTTTGAAGAATCTTTATGCACACAACAATCTATATAATTTCAAATATTACTTTCTTTTATTATCCAGATATGCGTTTCTAGGAGTAGAAAGGTCCATATGTTAGTCAGTATCTTCATTGGACATATGGTTATCCTTCTCTCAAGAGTCTGTGGACCATGATTTGGATACAAAGCTGCGTTAGTATTGTTTCTAATTTGGCTACTCCACTCAGGTTAATTGAACTCAACAGGCACAAGTGTGGGTTTAGAATGGTTGACATAGTAGAAAATAGGAATGGTTGGGGACCTTAGCCCTTATGAATGAATTCAAGAATGAAAGATATCTCCCCAGAATCCTGTTCTGAGTGGGTTACAAACATTTCTTCGCTCATCATTGTTGCAGGAGTAGTTCTTTCTTGTACATCTGTGCCTATTTACTGTTGTCATATTTTGCTGAACTTAAAGTCTGAAATTGGCACTATGCTGAATAATATACGCAGAGCTACAGTGGATTCGATTTTCTTTGTTAGCTAGTGGTAGATCTGTTTTCACTGCAATGCAATGGGAGATTGTATGAACAAGGATAGTGGCAATTAGTGACATAAGCCGGGAATCTGTTCTGGACACAGTTCACATGGATGTCTACATTACCGTTATGTGATCATGAATCTGTTGAATTACAGGATTAATAGTTTCTTCCTTATGTTTTAATTTTATCAGTAATGCCATTTATCTGCCACCGAAATCAAATGATTTCCGGCCATACTCTAGGCATGATACATGTCGCAGGGGTACTTTTCTTGATCGAGTTAATCTTAGGTAGGAGACTGAATTATAAAGATGTTAGTGAAGTTGGTTGTTGGCATGGCAGTGATTGAGATGCTCATGTAATAGACCTGCTTTAATACAAAGACTGAGTATGCATGTGGTTGGACATCTCTTTAAGCTGCACAGTAACAAAAACTTGATTAGACTGATTAACAGAAGAGGAATTAGGAATCATTAGAGAACTTGAGTAATTATAATTTGTCCTGAAAGGGAGGCCGTTTCGACGTCCCCAATTCCTGATGGGCATCACATGTTCCTTATCAAGAGTATGGGAGTTACACTTTGGGAGTTCTGCAGGTAAAATTTGCCATATTATATGTTGTACTTTTTAATCTGAGAGAAGCTCCATAATTACTATAGTGATACCTGATAGCCTTGATTGGTGATCACGAAAGCATTATAACTAGGAAGAACCAGTTACTCTTAGGTCCCGCTGAATAGATCAAATAATTGAGAATTCGGAAAAGCATATAAGATTGACTTATTAGGCAACCCAAACGAGATGGTTGCCGTGACACTTCCACGACGTATCATTTGTCTGGATAGAGTTAGAATGACAACCACACAAACCTTAAAGTTATCTTGTCGTTAAGTTTTTTTCTTAAGCATGGAGAGTTAATCCGTTGTGAAGACTGAACAGCTAACTACATCAAAGTTGGAATAGACATGCGCATATATATGTACTATAACGGGCATTCTAAGTGAAGTAGTGGCGAAGCACTATCAACTTACTTTGTTCTCTAAATGCGTGAGCCTTATCCCAAAGACATGATGCTTCCATCATTCTTTCGTGCTGTCTCCCCTGCAGCATGTGGTCCACGTTCTTAGTCAGGAATCTTCACGTGCCCATTTCTTCTTCCCAAATCCTCTCATGCAATACCAACGGTCCTCCCCTACTTAGTTGGATTCATTTTAGAAACCTAGGAGTCTCTTACATACTTTGTTGGACTCAGCTGGACTATTAGCCTTCCTTCTTTGCGGGTACTGTTACCTTATCCACCCCTTTTTTAGAGAGATGTAGAGGGGAAAAAAAAATTTTTGTTTGCCTGGACATTATGTTATCTTCATCTAAATATTTAACTAAGTTTGGTTGTTGCTTCGTTGTGGACGGCTGATTTGGCAATGGTAATGTAAAGCACTGGTAGAAAGAATCCCCATAGACGCTTTGAAGTTACTGCCTTCAATATTAAAACGAGCGGGTGCACTTTAATTTACTATGGGTGATTTTACGCTTTCAAGATGCAGTGGTGACTTACGGGTTCAGAAAATAAAGCATTTATCTGTAGTTTATGCCTTTGTCTCCTCTAGATGAAGGATTAGGGGTTGAACCATTATATCCTTGGTTTGTGTCTGGATTTGCTCACTGCCTCCCATGTGGGTGGTGATGATTTAAGCAGGATATGGTTCTGTGTGGGACGCTCTCTTGACTATTCTTGAGAAAAACTTAAGCACAAGAAGATTTCTTAAACTCAAAAGGTCAGGCCCCAATGTTTATCTTTTCTCTTCTCAGAACAACAGGATGGATAGCTGACAAGTTACTAACTGTTTCTAAGCTCCTTCTGGGTGTGGTATCCAAGGCCAAATGATGTCATGTACTGCAGTAATATTCGTTTCATAATCAATTTGGCATGTCAGTCATATGTGTGACTTTAACATCTTGTCCGTAGTTTAAGAAGTTTTATGTACCGTTTCTATTTTTGAGTTGCCTGAAAGGGTCTGGAAATTTGAACGGAAACGGAAGGTGTTTATTTTTCCATTTATAGGTAGATATCATCCAAGGTTAGGTAATGAAACATGGCTTGAATATAGCTAAGGAGTACCATAGTCATCCGTTATCGTGAGGTAATTGCTTCGCATTTCCAGGCTGGTAATCAGATCATTACCTGTGGAAAGAGGAATCTAGCCACTAGGTTTTAGTCCCACTAATTGGAATATTATAAGGTTTAGGCTGCTATTGTGCATACGACTAGCACGAGTTTATTCAGAGGTTTTGATTTGATCATAGCTGACACCTGTAACTTACTAACAAAGCCTGTATCAGTGTTAGTGAAAGACTAGTTTGGATAGAGGATGCAGTATTTTATATGTATTTCTTGATGAAACAGTAGGGAAAAAGAAGTTCCCATGGAAAGATGTATAGTGAAGCATAGGTAACTTTGGAAGAGTTACATATCTATAACGTGAATATCAGAACTTGTGCAAGTGAGTAGGATTGCTCTTTCAAATTCTTACTGCTAGAAGCAAGACAAGTGAACGATGGTAATCTTTTTGTAGTATTCTCTACAACGTGATCCCTTACAACTTGTACTAAAAAGCTATAGTGAAGTAGGTGTTCAATCATGCGATCGATGTTTGAAAACTGCCATGGGTCTGATATGCTACTGATTTGTTTCCGAAACATGACCACCTCAATAAGGTCGAATTTTTTCTTCCGAGAGAGGAGATATTTACTTTGCAATAGCAGTTAAGTTAACCTGATTTTCATTAGAAGTGAATGCTATAATTTTCTTTTACAAATGAAGGTTGGACACCTACTGAGTCTCCATTATTGATTAATAGGTTCATTTTTAATTGCAGTTGTTACTTTCAGTAGCTTGATGTTTCATCTGATGCTACTGATGAGTTATATACATAAGGCCAAGGAATATTCATAAATTTAGTCCAGTGATTCCTTATCATAGATATTACACTGCTTGTTACAACAGTGAATAGCTTAACATTGTTCATGGCCGTTGGATCTCAGCAGTTGTAGCAGTCTTTGAAGGAAAATAATGTCTGCAGTCCAACTCATTATAACAGAAGCAATAAAAGCTTCACAGTTCTATCTGGAAAACAGCAGTCGTTGATGCATGCTGTCCAACTTCAAGCACGCTATTCATTTCCTTCCCTGCTTGTCATTATTATTATTGCGGTGTTGTTTCTTGATTCAGTAGATCAATGCCTTAGATGAAAACATTTGCTCATGTATTAGTAGTGAGATTATGTTACATGCTTCTTCCTCCAATTAATGGTCCCATGTAATACCGGGATCCAAAGTTGTGACAGAGACACGCATGCCTAGTTATTTAAAATCTGAAAAACCCATTTGAGTCTTATCTGTTCTTAGCGAGCAGCAGCTAATAAGCTAATGGACTTAATAGAGAATAAGTTGATCATGCGTATCATTGATCCTACTTGTTTAAGGCCTTAATCTCCACCTTGTTTGTTTTCTTTAGCTTTATGTGCAGCTACAAGTTTACCGAAATCACACTCTTAAACATGTTTAGCAAGAAGATTTTGAGACGACTGCTTAAGTTTAAAGTTGGCGGTAGAAGCTTGACCATTGAATCGTTTAATGCCTTAATCATTCATTTTGTCATAGTCTTAACATTTTTTGACAGCTATCAATATGAAGATTATAAGATGGTCCAACATGTAATGATTTTGTTGAGCTTTATATAGCAACTTGGCCTATGCTTTTGTGATATGTTTATAATCTGCAAACAGCTTTTGATTATGAAAATTCTGATCTAGGAACCTTAAGCTATGGGTGGCTTATGTCTAGAGAATCCAGCTTATATATTTTAAATTGGTAAGCCTTCTAAACTAAAACTGAAAACCACATTATTATTATATACAGTTAAGAGAATGGACACTTGTCAATCTAGAGCATGTTGTAGAAGCTTTACGCTTTTTTTTTCTTCTTTTAAAATGGACCTTGAGCGGATAAATCTAGCTGGAGTCATCAAAATGTTTCTAGGAAAGAAAACTTGTAAAAAAGATTATACGAAGATGCCGCAGAAAAGTTCGAGGTTAAATGCAGTAATGCTAGACAATCCAAGTTAATTAAGTACTACTTCAATTTTGCATAAATTAGATATTCATTTATACCCTTACATAGTTACATAGTTAAAGACATCCATATTATTGTAATTAATAAAAAAGAATTATCTTCTGAAATATCATAAATTCTTATATATTTTGTTGCTTTAAACTTTTTCGTATTAAGCAACCGTCCGAACAATATCGAGCAGCCAGCGCATAAGTATTGATTCATTTTTCACTTATGATCGAAACGGGTAATTTGTTTGATACTTAATTGGAAAATTATGAGCATAGGTCAGAATAATCATTATTCTTAATCCCAATTGGTGTAAATCATGTTAGTAGGTAGTTTTATATGTCAAGGTATTGTTAAACGGAGAATTCATTTGCCTCTTGCGAACTAATAAGTTATTTATATATTTATAAAGATAAATTTCAGTTGAAATTTAGAAGTGTTTTAAAAAAAACTTAAATAAAAGATTTTTTTTGAAAAAATTAGTTTTATACTAATAAAAATTATTTAAAAATAAATTTTATAATTATAAACATCTATTAAAATATATATACAAAAAATTAGAATAAAATACATAAATAATAGAACCAAATATTTCCAAGTGTTTTTATAAAAAATAGCAATTATATATGTAAAATCTGGAAGAGTAGTGTACCTTCAATTTCACACCATCCGTTCATTTTTATCAAATGAAATGAAAATGGAATGTCGTTAAACGCTTAACTAAAAGAAAAAACAAAATTATATACATTCTTGTAAACTGCAATGTACCGCTGCTAACATATATGAAACGGCGCTTGCTTAGCTGGAGAGCTTTGGGTTCCTTCATTGTCCCAGCTGGCAACGCACCGTGCACATGGCCAGCTGTGCCTGTATCTTCCAATTCACTCCATTTTCCGATCGTACCCTCCAAGCTTTTGACAAAGAACGGAATTGCTCCAATAAAACACCGTAAACTTTCCACTGAAATTGATGGTAATTTCGTCTTTTACGTATCAACTTTATACCCGCAGACTTCTGGGCTTCCGTGAGTCCGCGTTGGTCCGTGTCGTCACGGGATCAGCGCAAACCTCATGGTTCCAAATAGCCATGCAATGCACGGATAACACCATTTCGATATCAAAATCTTCCGTGCTTCGGCGTTTCACTGGACAGTATCAATGTTTGCTGTTTAGTATAATGTAGAGAGTGATAAATGGTGCAAAACAGAAAGCCCCCAGCCCAATTATAAGCATTGTAAATCGTAATGCCTCCGGTCCACGCGATAGATTACGTTGATTAGAAAAAATTGAATGTTAATTAATTACTATTACCAAAAGAAAAGAAAAAAGAAAAAACAAAAGAAAGAAAGAAACTGTGTGAAACCAAAGACTGTTGTGTTAAGTGTGTAACTAGTACTGCAACTGACTTCTGTGTAATTGTTTACTTTGTCTATATATTTCATTTGTCTGCAGCATGGCTTTCTTCTTTCTCTTCTTTTTTCTTATAGCTTGTGTTTTACTGTAGATCATCTACATCTACCCAGGAAAACCCCGCTCGCATTCATTCCTTGCTTCTTCCTTTCTATTTCACGAGATTCCCATCTTCTTCTTCTCTTCAAAAAGCTGTTTCTTAACTGCGTGTTTCAATTGAGACAACAACAACAATGTCGCACCCGTTCGACACGTTGGCGAGCCGGTTAGGATCAACACTGCCGCATTCCGGTGAGTTCGACAAGCCCGATACGAAGCCTGTTCTCGATTTGGACTCACCGGTCTCTCCACTTCGTTCACGGCCTGCTTCTGCTGCTACAAGCAGTTCAAGCTCTTCTGGTTCAACTGCTTCAGCGAAGAACAATTCTTCTTCTTCTTCTTATTATTATTCTGCTCCTACTGTTTCGATTGCTTCGAGGAAATCTGATGCAGGTGTTTATAATCATCGAACTAATAATCACTCCGGTGATGCTCCGCCGCGTCCTGGTCACCGTCGGTCTGGTTCTGGACCGTTGATTTTTTCCGGTGGGCCTGGGTTTTCTGCTTGCTCGCCGGCCACGAATCATCTCCCTGCTGGAAATATTTGTCCCTCTGGGAAATTTCCCAAGCCCGCCAACGTTGCGTCGCCTGCACGGAGCTCAATGCGTGCTGATGTGCTTGGCACCGGATCCGGTAACTATGGCCATGGTAGTGTGATGCGGGGAAACGGAATGACTACTAAGAATTGCGCCGAAAATGGTGACGTGGTGGCTGTGAAGAGGGCGATGGGGGGTGGTGACCCGGAAGAGTTGAAGCGGGTTGGAAACGAGCTATATAGAAGAGGGCAGTTTGCGGAAGCGTTACGGTTGTATGACAAGGCAATTGCTTTGTGCCCGGAGAATGCGGCCTACAGGAGCAATCGCGCCGCGGCGCTTATTGGGATGAAAAGGATTACTGAAGCGGTGAAGGAATGCGAGGAGGCAGTCCGCCTGGATCCGGCCTACGGCCGTGCACACCACCGTCTTGCTTTGCTTCATTTCAGGTATATGTTAGAGCTACTCGTGGATGCATACTTACCGACTCTCTTTCTTTTATTTTTTTTTTCTTTGGTAGAACAAAATGTGCTGTGAATTGATTCGGTCACTTGTGGTCTTGTGGAAGTTTACAGCGATAGTTGATTTGGATCTGGTTCAAAAGCATTACTATTGTGCTGGATTCTTGGGTGTCCTGTGGAATTCTGTCAAATTCTGTATTTGTGAATAAGAAAAATTCGACTTACAGGAAAAGGTTAATAGCTGAATAATGTAGTTCTCTCAGATTTGAGTTGAAACCCTTGAAGTTTGTTTCTCAAATGTACTATTGAGATACAATGTAAAGCATTATTCTATATGTACCTAATTTTCATCTCTTGATTCTGCTTACATTTTGACTGCAATGAGATTAGGAATTGTTGATGTCGAGTCACTCTTTTTTGACAAACAAAATACAATGCAATAGCATTTCCCTAAGCCAACTGATTGTTTGGTTAATCTAGTCTCTATTAGTAGGACAGCAAATTTTCTGAGTATTGCCAAAAATATTGTTCATGAATTAGTTAGAGAATTACTGAGTACTATGCAAATGCAAATTGAAATTGGCACTTCTACAATTTCAAAGCTGTTAAACTAGTGGAGGATTGGTTAGGGTATAGATTTTTTAAACTGCATTGTTTGAGGTACTTACTCCTATCAATACTGATCCCGTTGCAGTTCTAAGGGAATTGAAAGAAGAAAAGTATTTTGATATTGCATCCGTTACCCATTTTCATGTTTAGCTTTGGACAGCATCATATACTTACTAGGTTCTGTTGGTATTCTCACAAACTATTTGTTCATAACGGTAAGGTTTGGATTTTGTGGTTTGAACTTGCACTACAGATTAGGTCAGGTTGAGAGTGCTCGGAAGCACCTCTTCCTAGCAAGCCCACAGCCAGAGCCGGTTGACTTGCAGAAGATACAAACATTGGAGCGAAATCTAGTTAGATGTGTTGAGGCACGGAAGACTGGAGATTGGAGGAGTGTCTTGAGGGAAAGTGAAGCTGCCATAGTCTATGGTGTTGATTCCTCGCCATTGGTATATCAATTTTAAGATGTAGTATTCGTTTTCTGATTTGTATTTTCGGGAAAATTATTTGCATATCTTATCAGTTAGCTTTTGCAGCTCAGTGCATTGAAGGCAGAAGCACTTCTGCATCTAAATCAGCTTGATGAAGCTGATTTGGCGTTGGCGCATGCATTCAAGCTTGATGCCTCCTATCCATGCAATTCAGATACCATGTCGTTAGGAATGCTTTTGAGTTCATATATCAACATTGTCCATGCACAGATTGACATGGCACTCGGAAGGTGAGATAATTTGCATTTCTGAGAAAAAGACTGGAAAAGCTTTTCAATATTAATATGGATTTGTGTTTTTTTGCAGGTTTGACAATGCAGCAAAGGCTGCTGAGAAAGCTCGAAAAGTGGATCCAGGTAGTGCAGAAATTACAAGGATATTGAATCGTGTGAAATCAGTTGCCAGAGCTCGAGAACGAGGAAATGAGCTATTCAGTGCGAGAAATTTTGAGGAGGCATGCTTGGCTTATGCAGATGGACTTAAGTATGACCAATCCAATCCGGTGCTCCTTTGCAATAGAGCAGCTTGCAGATCAAAGCTTGAACAGTGGGAAAGATCTGTTGATGATTGTAACCAGGCACTTAGGATCAAGCCCAACTACACCAAGGCTCTTCTTAGACGGGCTGCATCCTACTGCAAGGTGACTGTTAATCTGGAGTGAGTAGTTATCTCTTTTACTTTGATGTCATTCTGCAATTCGTAGTTATTCTTTTCTCTTCCTTTTGTTCTTAGCTGGAGCGTTGGGCTGAAGCAGTTCAAGATTACGAGGCCTTGCAGAAGGAACTACCTACTGACACGCACATTGCAGAAGCTTTATTTCATGCCCAAGTGGCACTAAAGACGTCTCGTGGTGAGGAGGTTTCCAATATGAAATTTGGTGGTGAGGTTGAAAAGATCACAGGCTTGGAGCAGTTTCACGAGTCAATATCCCTGCCAGGTAAAATGTCTCATTTTGCAGTTTTTGTGCTGTGACATTGCATTATAATGGTGAAATCAATATCCTGATGCAGCTACTTTTCAGGTGTATCTGTTGTCCAATTCATAGCTGCATTTAATCATCAATGTGTTGAGATAGCATCCTTTGTGGATGGGCTTTGTGAAAGATACCCGTTAGTGAGTTTCCTGAAGGTAAATTTATGAGCTTGATATTTTTATTGATCAATGCGCTGCATAACATTTTTTTTCTCCGTGCTAATTTCTTCATACATATGAATAAGGTGGATGTGAATGAGGTCCCAGCCATTGCTAAAGCAGAGAATGTGAGGATAGTGCCCACATTTAAAATATATAAAAATGGGTTGAAGGTGAAGGAGATGATCTGTCCCAGCCAACAACTACTAGAGAATTCAGTAAGACATTACGGTCTCTAGCAAGAGGAGTGGCTGTGACTCAGGTTTAACCTGATTGATATGTAGAAAGATTAAGCCAGAGCAAGTGAAATTGCTGAACAACTTCCAGCCCTATTAGTAAGCAGAAAGCTATAGAGCCCAACAAGAGTGAGTTGCCATTTATGTCCCATCCTGATTCATAAGTAGAAGCTTGAACAGGGACAGAGCAAATTGCTGCCCGCAGTTCAGCCTGGTTCATAAGTAAAAGAGGTTACTATGAAGAACGAGTAAACTGCAAGGAGTATCTATTCTGATTTATAAGTATAATCTAAAGACAGAGAAGGAGTAGGTTGCTGCTCGAGTTCTGGACTGATTCACAAGCAAAACCTTGAAGGATAGAGCAGGAGCAAATGGCTGCACGACTTTTAGCGTGATCCATAAGTAAAAGAGCTTGAGCAACAGCAAGAGAGATAAGATCTAAATTCTTTCACATTCCTTGATAGTTACTTACATACTTTGCCAATACATATTTCAATTTACTTCTTTCATAAATCTTGCGTGGTGTCATTTTTATCTATATTTCATTGTTCATTAGACATTTAGATTGTACAAACATTACCATAAACATAATGGTGATTCTGTTTTCCCTTTATTTTTGACAATTCCAAAGAGGAAAGCGGGCTGCTTATATAATGCTGATGCTCCTTTTCATACAATAGACAGAAGGCTTGCATACATTTCTTGTAGTGACTCATGAACAACAGTCTTTTTCTGGGCATTTAGTGGCATTATTATGAATTTGTTTGCAATCACCTCACTGCAACTAATACAATCCTTTTCTCACTAGACGGTGTTTGATGTTTATCATAAATCATAACGTTGGCCATTCTTTTGTCAGTTTGTTTCCTACCTTCTTTTTCGAAGTTGAACAAGAAAGAAAACTCTTGCTCTTCAATCTTCTTGATCTTACCAGCCCCACGTATCGGCTCTGCTTTGTTAATTTTCCTGTGATGCATTGTGGGGGCTGTTTGCCTTTGCCTGATTGCCATCATATCTTTCTGGATACTGAATATGCTCTCTGTTTTTGTTGTATCTGTTGAGAGCTGTAGTCGAACAGCAAAGACGGCAGCTGAGTCAAAAGAAGAAAGCACAGATTAAGCTGGCAATGGTCCCATTTTGTCATGAGAACTGAGTGTGTTCTGGGACATATTTGTAATTCAGAAATATGTTACACTGAATGACAGTGGTTGATGGCTGATATCAAAAGGCAGGCCATATATAAAGCCCTACAGGATGTGGAAAATATATATACAGACCCATTATTACTGCTTCATAATCAAAGTGATCATCAATAATTATATTTTTGTTAAACAAGATAGTCGAAAGTAAGTTTTGCTAGTATTGTTGGGATCTTGTAAGCAGATACCTTGTCGCAAAACTATTAATTACTATCTTTTAATTATGCCCAAAAAAAAAAGAATCTTTTGGTATTTTCGTTAACCTTGAGTGACTACGTACGTAGTCAATTTTATCCATTCTCAATCTCATGGGATTTAAGACTCCCACCATTACGTTTTACTACGAATAACCGAGAAAAGGGCAAATCTTTGAATAATCATAAATTCATGTCTGCAGTATGAAATCCAAAAATCCAATCAGAAAGTCAAAGTAGAAATTGGACAGATGAAACAGAACGAGCTAGAAAAGGTGCACAAAAGTGAAGGCTAGCAACTGTAACATGAATTTGATTCATGTCTAGAAAACATAGCCAACAAATAATTCACAATTTCCCTTTTAAGTTCTTTCACGAAATGGGACCTTTGCCAGCTTATCCTATCTTTCTTTTGACCAACTGAGATTAACATAAATGAAATGTTGAATCATGTACATTTATGTGCATGAGTTTCATGTGTTTCAGTTGTGGTTTTCGGATCGCTGGACTCTTCAAAACTTGAAATATTGAGGATGTATAAAGTCCACAAGTAATTCGCGAAAGTTGATGCCGATTAATTCGAGTCCTTGTCTATTTAGGCGAAAAACTTTTTATACCGATTCAACGTTGATGTGGACAAATTTGATTTGCTGCGATAGCTAGAACCTATGTACAAACTCAAACTGAACTATCTTAACCTCGAATAGTCAGTGAAGGTAAATTTTGCTATTGATGAATAAGAGAAAATTAGTATGTATCTGAAACTGCAACCATATTCAAATGCAAAACAACCAAAACACCGAATATATATAATCACGTTAGCGCAATAGTTTGGTAACTCTCTCTACCGATGTCCAGCAGTAAAAAGGCTTCAACAATAGTGACTCCAGCAACAGCGAGGTTCCTGAAGTGAACTTCTTCATCCCGATGGTCATCACGAGGATTTCGTTGACGGAGATCTCATTCGTCATGACCAAAGATCAAGGTGCTCTTCGTCTTCGCTCCTTCATTAAGTTATTTACACATTTGCGCTGTAACTTTACCTGTGATCTCAATGTTTTAGCTCAGAAACATTGTCACCTAGAAGAAACATCTAGCAGCTAAAAAGTACCAAACTGGAAGAATATATCTATGTGCAAATATAGTCGTTCTCGACTTTGTAAGGATTTCTTCACATGTACATTATTGTATGCAGATTGATTGTTAATTTCTTATTTTAAGTAATTTCTTCCCTTGTTGGCAATTTCTACGCTGTAGAGCTGTCAAAGGCCCCGGTCATGTGCAGGCTCACCGAAACCCTTACCCTGCCCTTAGATCTAAACGGGTCGTAACTACGACCCGTACCGGGCACAGTGGGCTTTACAGGCTGCGTTTTGTTTTTTATTTTAGAATTGAGTTTTCAATAAGTGAGTGGTTAAAAATAGTATTTTTAAACATAATGTGTTTTTTTTGTGTTGAAAATATAAGTTGGAAATAATTTCTTATATTTTTTTGTAATGAAAAGTTAATATAAATAATTTCTTAGTAGAAGAGAAGTAGTTTTTGTGCAAAAAAACAGTGATATTTGTTCACTTTATATTAATTTATACGTTCAAAGTTTCAAACATGAGATCTAAGGTCTTATAATAAAAAGCTTACATTTTAAATAATAAAACATATAAATTATTTGTTAAATGATAAAATGGTTGATAATTTTACATATAAGTAACAAAACGTAAATTATGTATATCGATAATACTACAGACCTATTGCTTTATATAGGCTTTTTTAAGTAAATCAGTTTTAAACTTTAAACTGTAGCATGGCCCTCAAAGACCAGGTTCACAGATCGGGCTGGGCTGACCCAGCCCTTCGACATCCCCACTGGAAAACTATAACTTTGTATCAAATAAAATCAAGGATATCAAAACTTAGTACGTTTTCTGGTATGTTCATGAGAAATTCCCTACACTGGGTTCCTTGCTCTAGGAACACATGCAGACTCATTACAATATTTCACTACTTCAACGCAAAGAAATTGCATGATGCTAGCTCCTCGATCATTGAAACCAATAATGTTCGATGCGTAAAAGTAATGCAAACAAATTAAAGCTATAAGCCATCCATGTTTTAATTAGAAGAGAAATGATGAGATTTTAGAGGTTACATTTAAGGAACCTGAAATTGTAGATAAATGAGCTACATTGATGAACACATTGCAGTCCTTGCTGTTGCTGATATATACTATAGTTCAATAACAATAGATAGCTTGATTAATTCATTGAATGTTTTAAGATCTAGGTTAGTCTTAATTGTGTTATTGTACATAGTAGAACGTGTTATATAGAAGTGTTTTTAAGCAAATGACGTACTTCCTTTGCATGCAAGTTTCTTATGATTTGTTAACAAAATTAATAACCCTACTGTATGCTCAGTATGGTGCTTGAAATCTAAAAACTGCTACATGGGGCAAAACATAAGGACGTAAGAGTAAGCATGCAATCCTCTGAGTAATTTCTTCTTACAACCAAAGACAATTTATTCAGATAGATATGCTCAAGATGTGGATGCTAATAAGAGTACGATCTCTAGTATTGAAGAGTTACCCAAAGACAAAAAAAGGCAATCATATATATATATATAGGTCTTAATTAATTTTGGTTCTATCTGCTCAAATGACACTTTGGTTAAATTAACTTAAAATGCGGATGTGCTGCTAGCGAGTTTATCTTTTTTTTTCTTGTAATCCTGCGTACATGTACGTATGTACGTAGAAAATTGGGCAGATGTTTTAAAATAATTTGAGCAAGTAATGCATGTTATTTGTTTGTGGGACAGTAATTAGAGGACAATGTGGATAAATGTAAAAAGTAAAGAAGGGGGAGAGGAAGGGGAAACAACGTTGTCTAATTCCTAGAATGGATCCAAAACAGAAGAAGGGACAAAGCACAGAAATGTAGGCGAAAGACGGGGAATTATATTTAAATTAAACTTCCCCCATGAATAGTAGTACTTAAAGCTTAATTGAAAATCCTCAACAGAGCTAGCTAGCTGCAGCTTTTATTATTGGGTTCACCTTCACTCTATATCATTAGCTAGACATCGAGCTCATGATCAACTATGTTCTTCTTTCTTACTGATGGAAGTATTATAAGTTACGAATACTAACTATAAGATTTTGGTTATAATTCATGGCTCTGTGGTCGTTAAAGTTTTTGTCATTTCATTACGTCTCCGTGTTTGACCAGGAGGTTAGGTGTTAACTTTGAATTTAATTAATAAATAATTAAAGGTAGCGTAGGAATCCCTTCGTATGGTCAGCAGCAATAAAGGATGAAAATTACTGTAGTTTATTTGGACCGAGGTTGCCTCGAAGCCCGTGACGCGGAAAGAAGAAGGTAAGATTCATCCAACGTGCGATCCCCACGGACTTCAAGGCTTTTGCTCTCCTAGCTCCTCTTCTGCTTCTCTCTTTCAGCTCTCTCACTCCGATACCTGTTTTTTCTTTCTTTCTTTCTGGTTTCTGCGCTAGCTGATGGAGTCACGTATATATTTTATCATCGGTTCACGTGCGCCTTTAAAATTTTACGAGCCCATGCATCATTACAAATTATATTTTGCAAAAATCAAATTGATAGCCTTTACTTACTTACCACTTGAATAATTGTGAGAAACACTAAACTAATTAAGCCAAAATTCATTTTCTAAAACTTGAATTAGTTGATCATAAAATAGAACTTATTAAAGATTCATTTGCAAGTGCTTATTTTTTTATTTTAAGTTTTTATTTCATATTTTTTAATAAATATTTTATAATATTTAAATTTATAAAATAAAAAATTTATATAAAAAAATTATTTATATTTTCTTATATATAAATAAAATATATTTAAACAAATTTTAAAATATGTTTATGGTAAAAAAGTTTGTAAAATATTTCAAAAATCTCTTTTTGTCCGGTTGGACATAACTCAATTTGAAGTGACTTTTCAACTGATTACAATGAGTTTAGTTGTTCAATTGTGAAGAACCCTTAAGCAGTTGAAGGAGTTAAAGTTGGCTTTCACCGATTTTTGGACTCTTTTTGGTAACAGGAGTATGTAAGTTTATATTTTTCTGGTCCTCTGTTTAACTTTTATAATATTTAATCAACTATATACATAGATTGAGCTAGGGCAACTAAGAGCATGTATATTTTGATATTAAATTTATTTTTGGTAAATGAATTTGTAGGAAATAAGTTATTAGTTGAAAATAAATTTGATAAAAAAATAAAGTTTTATATTTATTTTATATTAAAAGTTAGTTTAAATAATATTTTAGTTTAAAAATTATAATTTAAAATAAGTTTTTGATAAAAAATTTTAGTTTAAATTTCATATTTATTTTAATTTAGAAATAAGTTAAAATTCAAAGTGAATTTAAAAAAAGTAAATCTGAACTGTAGATAAACAAACCCTAATTTTATGATTTTATTAGCGTTTAGTGTAACTCAAGTCCAGCTTGACAAAAAAGATTCAAGAACATTAATTACTAAAGATTGCAATTTTCCATCAAATTAGAAACTAGAGTAGATCGAGGGCAAAAAGGTCAAACACATATAACGGAGAAAAAAAGGAGAGTATTGCACCGTCCTTCTCATCAACCCTAGCTAGGGTCAGAAAACTATAAGAATTTAAATTCTCGATTCATCGTCTCCTAGGCTAATTTACTTATAAACAAAAGGGATATGTCAGACAATCAAAGCTAATAGAATAAGAATGAAGCCAGAGAATAGAAGCCTAAGGATCAGGAATATTAGAAGATGTACTACAGAATACTATAGAAAATTATGGAAAAGAAGAAGAATATCAACAGGTTAATTCTATAGACTGTCTATCACTTCTCCTCATTCCCCTCTTCTCTTCTGACTATCTGTTTCCTGGTAAGGGAAAACAAAACCTTTCTATCTTTTTCCATGCATCATTGATTGGATTCCAAAACAATTTTCTTTGTTTTAGTGTGAGGCTTTATTATTTCTAGCATTGGATTCAATTTGTCACTTTGTGGACATTTTTGTTCACTTGTGGGCACTTTGTTACTTCTTATAAGGCGATTTTCAGGCAGGTCCCCTGTTCAAAGGACAACGCCCGGCCCTTCTTCAATCTCTTCTACCTAGCTATAGCTCATTCCCTGCAGTAAACTTAACCCTATACTGTTCTCTGTTTGTTGATTATTATGTTAGGTTTTCTATGTAATGACACAATTGTTTTGTTTTTATATTGCACAAGCTTTTGGATATAACTCTCATAATCTTAGCTTCTTGTTCAGAAACGCTTGCTTTCTGTGCTCATCTTCTGGCTTTCTTGCTTGTCTTTTGCGTTCTTGTGTGTTCTTCAGAAAGAATTTGTTCTTGAGGTTTGTCTTTTGCTTGTGTCCTAGTATTTCTTCTCCATACTTCTCTGAATTATGTGTAAAGTACTTTCGTCATCTCTTTTGCTTGTTAGAAACACTATCCCTTGATTTTCTAACAAAAACACTACTTATTTTGATGGATCTTGAGTTAGTTCTTTATGATAATCATGACTGTGTTTTTTCCCTTTTCTACCTTGTGAGGTAGTGTTGATTTCCCTTTCTTTTGTGAATTATCTAATGATCTTTCTTTTTACTTATCCTTGTTTTTCTGTTCCTTTTTACTTGTTGCGTTTTTTTTTTTTTTTTTTGGTTAATGGTGTTTTTTTCAAGTTGTAGTTGCACTTCATGGTGTATAGCTGTCTCTTTCTTCTGTCTTCTGATCTTTGGTTTTCCTTTTCTTCTTCTGGAGCAGGTTACAAGATCATAAAGCATGATTCTTGGAAACGGACAACTGACGGTTCCTCCAGGCTTCAGATTCCACCCAACTGATGAAGAACTGCTCTACTATTACTTGAGGAAGAAGGTCGCATACGAAGCCATCGATCTCGATGTCATAGGAGATATCGATCTCAACAAACTCGAACCCTGGGATCTCAAAGGTTTGAATCTGTTCTACATCTCTAGATGCATGCTTATTTTAGTTTTATTTCTTCTCTGATTCATCTAATATTTTATCTACTGAACTATTTCCATGAAAATAAACCTCCAGATATAACAAAGTAGGTACCTAGCTAGGGAAGAATGTTCTTCAAACCAGCTACCTATATTGAAGGCTTGTTATCATATATTGAAAGTTTAAGCGTTAAATTACTAATGAGATTGTCTTTTCATAAGTTGTTTGTGTTGTGATTGAAATTCATTGCATGAAGACAAACTTCTTTACCTAATTTCAGCCCAATTTTCATGCTTGTTCCCTCATTCGTATACATGGCTCTTTCATATCATATGCAGATAAGTGTAGAATCGGAACGGGTCCTCAGAATGAATGGTACTTCTTCAGCCACAAGGACAAGAAGTACCCAACTGGAACTCGCACGAATCGGGCAACTGCTGCTGGGTTTTGGAAGGCAACGGGGAGGGACAAGGCTATCCACCTCAGCAATTCTAAGAGGATTGGTATGCGAAAGACCTTGGTTTTCTACACTGGAAGAGCTCCTCACGGCCAGAAAACCGACTGGATCATGCACGAATACCGCCTCGATGATGATACCACTGAAGTTCAGGTATACCAAAACATTCTTGCCTAAAACTCATGATTGATTAGTGGCTTTTATTATGAAAGTTTAAGCTGATAGATGAGATTGTAAACATGTAATAATGTATTCAGGAAGACGGATGGGTGGTCTGTAGGGTTTTCAAGAAGAAGAACATCCAGAGAGGGATTCCACCGGACGCCCTCGAAGATGACATTCACCAAATGACCCAGTTCAGATCTGGTGCCGGACCCTTCATTTCATCAGAGCATAAACATAACTTCCACCAGATGCCAGCCTGCGATTACACTGCCTTCGATAACTCAATGCACCTTCCTCAGCTTCTCAGCGCAGAAGCAACTCTCCCAGCTGCTTACATGCCTCCACCGTCATCATTCAACACCGTTGATTTAGAATGTTCGCAGAATTTAATGAAGCTGACTACGAGCAGCGGTAATGGATCAGTGCTTGCAGCTGGTCAGGAGAGGTTTACTGGTGATTGGTCTATCTTAGATAAACTTCTTGCGTCACACCAGAACCTGGACCAGATCATAAATGGCAAGTACAACCAGACTGCAGTACAACTCGTCGATATGAGTTCGTCGGTTGCAACGCAGAGAATTCCATTGCAGTACATTGGTGGAAGTGAGCCGCAAGATCTTTTTAAATTTTCTAAGTGATATATTAAGCCATGGTGCAACTCTATATGTTGTTTCTGCTTGTTTCGAACATCATGAATTGGTTGTTTTTTGTTTGAATTACTTTGTTACTATTCGAATTATTAGCCATTTTATGCTGAATGGTTTAGTGTTTACATGTACATAAAGAAGATGTCTTTGCACTTCTGCCATGATTATTAATTTCCTCTTGTTTTCGTCGAGGGATTACGGAGATTTTCTTTTCTTTTCTTTTCTGACGAAATGCTTTCTTGTTAAAATTTCTCCCTGGACATGCAAATTTGCCTGGTTATATATGTTTTATGCTGTGTTATTGTGTTTGGTATTGATTATCTAATAGTTTTTCTTAAACTATGGACTTTATGTGTTTCTAAAATCCAAGATGATCCACTAGATACGGTGGTTCCAGCCAAACTAGAAATTAGCCTAGGGAACACGTACATGATATTTCATCATGGAATCTTCTACGATAAGTCAACATCTACCGACAAAATATTACTGACTGAACAAATTGAGTCACAAAATAAAGCAATTACCGATTAAAAAGTAAATAGTTGGTAAAGGACGATTTGATAATTCTTTTAAGATGGAGTTTTTATAAAATAAAAAATATTTTTATTATTTTTTAAAAATGAATTATATTTTTTTTATTTTCAAAAAAATAAAAAAATACAATAAAAAAATTTCATTGCATAGAATTTTTTTATATTTTTTAAAATTTTAAATAAATTTTTTAAATACTTATAAAAAATATATTAAAAAATATGAAATAAAAAATTGAAAAGCTACTTTCGTGGTAAGTTAAACCAAATGCACTTATCGACAAACAGTCAGCAACTCTGAAATGTTTCCAACTTACACAGACATCCGTCGATACATAATGAACGTTACCGATTATCGTAACATTTAGTCGAAAAGTTTATCGACTGTGTAGCATCTCCGTTGGTATAGGTCTAAAACTCGTGGTTTCTTTTTTCTAAACTTACTGACTGCACACTAAGTGGTTATTGCCGACTAAATACCGACTGTCAAACTTTTAGTCAGTAAGTGTATTTATCGACTAATTTTAGATACTATCGACGATTTAGCTTATATGGTAAAAGTTCGTTTGTAGTAGTGCTTACATATTAATAACCCATGCATCTTTCCATGTTAGGGTGGATTTTAATTTATAAAAAAGTAAGTTTTGTAAAATTAAATTCGATAAAACTGAGTTCGGCGAGAAACGAATTAGATGTTAGTTTGAATTCAAGATCTGGCTAAAAGGTTGAGTATTGTGTAATTAAAACAAGCCTTCAATGCTACTGATACAAAGAATTGTAATATGAAAGTATCATATATCTCTTGTATATGATAAGCTATGCTGGGATCAATGAAAAACCTGGTTGCGGAATTCATCTTCGCTGGTTTGCTAGATTCAAATTTTTTAAAGGAAAAAAAAAAAACACTACAATAAAAATTATCTTTACCGATTAAATAAAACCGACCAAAGAAACTTAGTCAGTAATAATGCACTAAAACCGACTAAAAAAACTCAATCGCCATTGATTTAACCTTTACCGACTGAAATTACAGCCACTTGGTAAAAGCACAAAATTGCTGACCGAAATATGTGCCAGTCGGTAATATTACTAATTAAATAGATGTTTGGAAGAGCATATCATCTTCTTGTCATTTTAATTTTTTATTTTATATTTCTCAATAAAGTTTATAAAATATTCTATAGAATTTATTTTTAAATTTAGAAAATAAAAAAAATTTACATTATGAGATTTTATTATTAAATATTTTTATTATTTTTTAGTCAATAAATAAGCTTGTTTTTAAAAAAAAAAGAAATTTTTTTTAAATTTCAGTTTTAATAAGTACTTTCAAACATCTACTTAAAAATATTCCCGTAGACTCATTATTAACTAATAAGAAGAGCTAGTCAGTAATACAGTTTTTGACTAGAAATTTGATTCAATTAGTAATATCAGTGCCAACTGAAAATTCAGTTGTAAGAGAATTACCGATTAAATGTGAGCTCATTTGGTATAGCAATATTAACTAAAAGGTCGCAGTCGGTAAATTCACTAAGCAGCTCTTTTCAATCAGCAATATTTACTAATATAATCAGAGATTATATTATAATTTATTATTTACAAAATTTTTTAAAATCCTCCAAGTCTTTAAATGTGATCTAAAACGTTGGTGTGTACTACTGACAATTTTATCTAATTTGAATATTATTTTCTACTGCATCAAATAAAAAATAAATGAATTGATATTACTTTGATAAATTTTTCAGCATAAATAAAAACACTGAATTATATCTGATTTTTATAAGGTTTTATCTGTGTAGTGATTTGGTGGTGCTTAATTTAAATTAACAGTTTAAATTTTTAATTTCTATCTATAAATGATATTGGTGAATGTAGTTCTGGAAATGCTATGAAGCATATCACTCTTCATATTATTTTTAGCTATAACATTCAGAAAACTTTGAACTTTTAAATTAAAGATCTAAATCTCGTATTCCACCCTACCAAAGAATTATACACATAAAATTAAATCAAAACTAAATATAATTTAATGCTTCAACTTATACACAAATTTGTTGAAATTAATAATAATTATTCATAATTTTTTTATGATAGAGTAGAAATTAATATTCTAATTTTATAAATTTACTATCTAACTGTTCATTTTGTAATAAAAAATTTACAAATAATTAATTACAAATATAATTTCTAAATATTTACAACAAACGTTACTGAATGAAATGATAGTCCAGTCGGTGATGCGCAAGCAATACTCACTAAATTTGAGTTTTGGAGGCGTTTGGAATTACATTTTCGAATTCTTTTTTTAATTTTTAATTATATATTTTTTAATATATATTTTATAAATATTTAAAATTTTATTTAAAATTTTAAAAATTGTAAAAAAAATTTGTATAGTAAAATTTTTTTATTAAATATTTTTTATTATTTTTTAAAATAAATAAAAATATATTTTATTTTAAAAAAATTTTATTTTATAAGTATTTTCAAACATCCGTCTGCTCTGGCGATGCAATACTGACTATGTAGATCAATCTATTACCTTCATTGCCAACTATATATAGCTCTTCCGGTCTGTAGTGTTTAGTAATATATTCAAAATCATATTCTTAAATTAATTATATATTTCTAGTATAAGTTTTCTATATAAAAGCAGTAATTGCCAATTATATTTTTTATATAATAGATATTTTTATATATAAGTTTTCTATGTATTTTCTTCCATAGTTAACATGCATGCTTTTAGGACTAAATATTATAAAGATTAATCAACTGGTTAATGTTCTCTATAGTTAATGTTCTTATATAAATTGGTAAAATATCTATTACATAACGATTATTTGAAGTGGCGTAAATAAAATTAATAAATCTATTTGTCTCTCACAAGCAGCAGTATAACAAAAATAGAAATATCGATCACGTTGCTATCGATAAATTTCGGTCGCTATTGGAGCCAACATTTGCTGGTAATCTTGCAGTCGCAAAAACCAACTTCAACCAAATTAAAATATGTCGCTTTAGCTTAATAACTCAGACTAAAGAATTTAAGGACGTTTAATATAATTAAACAATAATAATTAAAAATTTTATGCTAGTCACTATTGGTTTTATGTGTACCGATCGAACTGCTCTTTCTAGACGGTAGCACCTAATGACTGAATTTATTTTAAAAAATATTTGAAAGTGCTTATTGAGAATAAATTTTTTTTAAAAAATATTTTTAAAATAAGTTCTATTTTTTATCTAAAAACATAATAAAAAATAAAATATTATGACGTAGAATATTTTATATTTGTTGAATTTAAAAATAAATTCTATAAAATATTATATAAACTTTATTAAAAACTATAAAATAAAAAATTAAATTGAAAAGAGATGATAAGCTTTATTAAATATCCACTTAATCGTTACAAATAGGTTTTTACAATCGGCTTCGATTCGATAGCAGTAAGTTTATTAGCAACTGATTTTGATTTGGTTGCTACGTGCTGAATGTAACGACCACCATAGTTGTAAAAGCCCATCCCAATCGATCTAAAAATAGTCGATCCGGAATATAAATCGATTCGGGTTAACAATAAGATTATTTATACAATCGATCTATTTTGATCCAATCGATTCGCTCATCTGGATCAAATCGGATTATATTAAATTTAAAAAAATTTAAATTTTGTGATATATTTGATACAAAAATAATTTTAATTATCTTATATTAAAAAATAATATGTAATTTAAATTTTGTATTTGAATGTGATAATGCTAAAAATAAGTTTGTTATGTTTAATTTGTAAATATTTATTATTAGTAATTTTTGAGTTTTTATATTATTAATTCTGTTAAATTGTAAGAAAAATTAGAAACTATTTAAAACAAAGAATTCCTTTGAAATTTATTATTTAAAATATTTTTATTTGCTCTTTTATGTCTTTTGTGTTAGTTTATTTTTTTTCTGTACTTTCTAACAAAGAAAATTAATGCTGCTGTCAACGCTTTAGTATTTTAAATTGACAGGTCAACCCGTGATCCTTTGACTCGGTCAATATTTCGGTTGATCCAATTTTTACAACTATGAATACAACTATATTTGACATTATTAATCAATAATGAGTAAATTCCCATAACTCGTTATAGTCCGGAAATAGTTGAAAATAATCTTAGTTAGTTGATATTGGTTTTGGTCAATATTGGGTCTTAACAGTGACTTAACAATATGTTGGTCATTTTAGGCTGATTATATTATATATAATTCTAAATTGTTACAATCTATACTCAAAATAGGAATAAAATTATGGCGTGCTTACTTCAAACATAAATTCACAAAAAAAACTTAACTCTAATCCAAATTTTAAATAAACTATACAGAAAAAATAAACTCAAATTTTTCGCTCAAATTTTATTTAATATTTAAAACTAAACAGTTTAGTTTTTAACATACTTTTAATATAATATAAATGCAAAATTTTACTATTTATTAAGCTTAATTTAAATTTTAAATTCATTTTTTATAATTTAACTTTAGAAAATGAATTTAAAGATAGATAAACGGATCTTTACTATATGTTTGGATTATGAGTAAACATGAAAAGTAATGGTAATAGTAAAGCATTTTTCTATGTCTATTTGCGTTTAGTAACACCTCATTAAGGAGAAGGAAGAAGAACAGCTTTCCTTTCTTCCCCATAAAACGTGGTGAAGTGCATACCTACCGATTTGGTATTTATGCACGATGAAAGAAGAAAAAATAAATTTATTTTTTTTATATTTTAAAATTTTTATTTTTAATATAATTTAATATTTATTTTTAATTTAATTTATTATTTATTTAATATTTAATTATGTTTAATAAATATTATATTTTATTATATAATTTATAATTTTTATATTTATTTAATTTTAATTGATTTTAATTGGTAGAAAAAAATGAAACTATATAATCAAATTTATTTTTATTATTTAAAAATTGTTTTAGTTTTTTAAAATTATATCTACTATTATATAAAATTAGATTAATATAAAAAATTAATCTAAAAAATATATTAATAAAAATTAATTTAAAATTATATTAGTAAAATAGTTAAAATTATATTAATAAAAGTTAGATTAATATAAATAAAAAAATATTTGAACTTTTTACTTTTATTACTTCTTTATTTATTTATCTAAACACAATTAATTTATTATTTTTATTTTATATTCAAACATTATAAAGTTAAATAATTATTTATTTCTATCCGTCTTTTTATTTTTATTTCTTACTCATGTATCCAAACATACTTTAACAGACTGAATTTCTTTATAGGCTCAATTTATTAATTTTTCATTAAATAGGCTTGGACTGAATTGTAATCTACTTTTTTTAAATAAGCATCTCACTTAAAATTTGATTAATATATTAAGGGTGTAAAAGTATTTTTAAAAACGATTCCAAATTTGTTTCCGCAGAATAAAACTCATACAATGAGGGTACAATAGTCTTTTACGAAGTAGATAGAATTTGTTTTATAGAATAACAAGATATGTATCTGTGCTACATGTCCATAGTATAAGAAACTGATCTACACATTTTACACAACAAGCATAGAAGTTAGAAATAAAGTATTTTCAGAGAATCAAACAGGGCAAGAACTGGATAAGTAATCGCAGTCTCTGTACAATTCCAAACCAGGCCTTTGAAGCTCCTCTTCTTTGAAGCATGCACACCGCTGGCTAACTTTTCCAGTGAGAGCCATTTCTAAAGGCCTCTTAACTAGTCTTGGATAGCCCTCATCGCACCACACCTTAGAAGTAAGAAAACAACAATCAGATAAAATACAATAAGAATACACACCTCTTATAATGAAATAAGTACACAAATTTTTTGCAGCTCGATAGTTTCGATTCACAGAATTTGTAAGACCAAGCAAGGAGAGAAAGAGCATAAAAAGAAAAGATGCTACAATCTTGAGATGACAATATGGCAGACGTATATGCAACTTTCAAAACCCGATGACATCTGATATAAATAAATCAATAAATATGGAGATAGAATAAAGTTGGAAGAGAATTGCCAAAAATACTTCTCCTTTAGCATATATTGCAACATAATTCAAGAAGCCTATGGCAGTTAAACCCAGCATGATTTTTTAGCAGATAAAAGTAGGCATTCCATGAAAGCATATGCATGTATTAGATAACAAACACAGCCATTGAAATTTAGAGACTTGTCGGTGAATTCATGATAGAGTCACTGCCCTACAAGGTCCTCTCCGCCCTTTCACCAGAAGGCACCATCTTCCTACCGCCTGAAAATTCTCTAGAATTGTCACGAGTCTCTTCAGAAGGAAGAAATTTGCTCTCTGTGAAAACACTGCATGGTGCCGCTTTCTGGAAAGGAGTTGCTGAGCACCTCCTGACCTTTCCTTCTGCACTAGCTGAATTATAGCTCATCTAAAATAAAAACTTGTGAGCTGTGATTGTAATGCTTTCTTTTTCTTTGCTTTCCCCTTGCTTTACCAACTCTAAGGTTGCTGTTCTTCATCCTCCTGCCTACACTTGCTCCCGATTTCATCATGCATAAAAGTCAAACCATGTATAAGGGGAAAGATATAGTGAAAAACCAAGGGACGAAGCTGACAGATGCAAATCTACATAGATCGAAGGGTTAAAAGTTGCAATCTTTGCAGATTTTAGATGTGGTGATCAAATGAAGATGCGAACAGTTATCAATTTGCACTAATTGGAAATTTCCATGGTGACATTTTGAAAAATGAAAAGCTTAGTAAACGATTTTTGACTCTATGGCCGGTATCATTTTCCTTCTCAGCTATAGATTATTTGGAGATATATTACATTTTTAGACAGCTGAATTTGCCCATAGAGTATTTTGAAGAATAAATTCTGAAAATTATTGTTGCAAATGCCAGATAAATATGTTTAATAACATCTGAACAAAAAAAAGGATCCAATTTGCTCATGATTGCGTTGAGCGAATCCCACAGAATTCTTTACATCCTGGGTTCTCATTGAAATTCTGGTACCCCCAAAGGGAAGAATGAAGATGGAGACTTTTCAAAAATTCCAACACGAGCAGATTCAATCATTTTAATCTCTATGCTTTCGTGTGGACATAAAATCTGGAAGTAGACTTGCCCCTTTACATTTTTAAAGAAGGTGAAGACCATAATCAAGCTAGAGTTGTTAATTCTTTCTACTTGGTACACAATTTAAAAAAATAAATAAATAACAAGGTCTAAGTATTGTAATGAGAAAAGAATTAATGGACAAAGTTGTTAATGTCAAAAGAAAAGAAGATAGGATCAATGCTATTGAAAATGATGGGAGGGAAAACTCTCAATATTATTAGCGTTTATGCACCAAGCTTATAGGATACTTAAATCAAGGTGAAATTTGGGAGGATCTAGAGGAGCTCAATTAGAAGGGTACCGTAAGAAGAGATGACATATATTGATGCGTACTTAAATGGGCACGTCGGAGAAAATGTAAAAGAGTTAACGGCATTCACGGTGATTTTCAGAGAAACAAATGACGAGGAGAAAACTACTTCGGAGTTCGCCTTGACATATGACATAATAATCACTATATTTTCTTTCAAAAGACCATTATACATGAGCATTCAAAGACTCAAAAGGATAAACATTTTTATGGATTGTAAAGTCATCTACGGTGAGAGCTTAAACCACTCAACACAAATTAATAGCACTCGTTGTGCATGTAGAGAAATAGAAGAGAAGGAACATAATAGCTAAATGCATAGGCAGCAAATGGTGAAACACAACAAATTATGAAAAGCTATTTTTCAGAAACATATACTTAAAGCGGCCAACTGAAACTAATATTAAAAAGCCATCATATATGGAACACATGAGTGCGACTATACAAAAAATGGCAAAGAATATGCATGGAGAGTCAAACATTATTCTCCGTTGTGCAAAGAAGCATTGTGGTGAACAAACATGTGAAAATTAAGTGATAGTAAAACCGGCTATTTTAAAACCAACTTAAATACCAGAATGAGAAGCCGGGAAAAATAAAAACTAGCAAAGAAAAAGGTCTGAAAGGTAGTAAGTAATATACAATATATATATATATATATATATATATGGAGGGTTAGGGACACTCCTAGGCATTCCTTTCGCAGTTTATATTCGGGGTAACCTTCAAATCTAATCTCCACCGTTAGATATGAAAAATTATGAATTAGAAACGTATTCACAAAATTTCAGTTCAATCGGAATACTAATTCACCTTGATCCGGCCACTTGATCAAAGTGATAGAAATGATACAATATATATATATACTTTTTTTTTGAATTTTTTTATTTTTTGTCATCTTGATCGGGTGGTCAGATGTAGGTGAATTAGTATTCCGATTGAGCTGAAATTTTGTGAATATGTTTCTAACTCATAGTTGTTCATATCCAATAGAGAAAATTAGACTTGGAGGTCACCATAAGCCCCAAAAAAAGTGCTCCTATCTCTAGTATATATATATATATATATATAATGGCACTCCCTTTCCGGTTTATGGTCGGGATGATCTGCAAATTCAATCTCCACCGTTGGATATGAAGAACTATGAGTTAGAAACATACCCATAAACTTTCAACTCAATCGGACCACGAATTCACCTTCATCTGGTCACTTGATTAAGACGACAGAAAGTAAGAAAATTTAAAAATATATATGTTGTATCATTTCTGTCATTTTGATTAAGTGACCAGATGAAGATGAATTCGTAGTCCGATTGAGCTGAAATTTTATGGGAATATTATTAACTCATAATTCTTCATATCCAATTGTAGACATTAAAATTGGAGGTCATCCTGGCCATAAACCGAGGAGAGAGTGTCAGAAAGTGCCCCTATCTCTCATATATATATACACACACACTAGAGAATTAATAAATAAGAGATTAAGATCATATAAGCTGCATAAACAATGAACACGATAAAATACCTATCTCCGAAGCCGCTTGCAAAAGAGATGGAGAGACTACTTCCAAAGGCCTTTTAACTAGGGCGGGGATATTTGTCTGGGAGTAGATGCAAACATAGGAAGGCTAGAGAATTTGTCTAATGTCAGGGCAACCATACAAAAAAGTAGATGAATGCTAAAAAGAAGATTAGAAGTGAGAACTGCTCTATATGACATTCCTATTGCACTTTAGTTCCTATCTTCAAAAACAAGGATGACATTCAGAATTGTGCTAATTCCTAAAACGATCAAGTTGACGAGCTATGCAATGAAGGTGTGGTAAAGAGTGATCGAGCAAAGACTAAAACGTGAAATAGCGATCTCCAAAAATCAATTTTGTTTCATGCTAAGTGATCTATAGCAGAAATAATTCTTTTGCTGAGAAGCCTAATGGAGAGATATATGGTGATTAAGAAGGATTGCACATGATTTTCATATATATCGAGAAGGTTTGTCATAAGGTCTTGCTGCCTACAATACAATCAATAACATGTATGATGGTAAATATGAGCATAAGAACTTCTAAAGAGATAATAGTTTGTTTTCCTTATCACAGTTGGCTTATATCAAAAGTCTAATGTGAGAACTTATATGTTTGCTATAGCGATAGATGAGTTGAGATGACATGTGTAAGTCGGGACACATGATGTATGCATTTCGTCGACAATATTATACATGAGCATGAAACCAAATCAACTTGAAGATAAACTTGAGCAATGGAGAGAAGCTCTAAAGTCAAGGAGTTTTCATATTGAGTAGATCCAAAGCAAAGTATATAAAATATAAGTTCAACATGGGAAAAAAATGACGAGAATGTAATACTAAAACTTGGGAGGCCAAGAGCTACGAGGAAGGTGAACTTCAAATATCGTAAATCTATGTGTAAAAGATGGAAAATAAGACAGGGGTGTCACACACAGTTTACAAGTAGTATAATATAAATGGTGAGGAGCTTTTAGAGTTCCATGTGAATTGGAGGATAGATATAAAACTAAAAGTAAAAATCTATAGAACAGCAATAAGCCAAGCATACCTGCTGAGGAGAGTGTTACACAGTGAAATTCCAATATGTTCAAAAGCTAAAGTGTCGTACAAATATGTATGTTGCCTAAATGAGCAGACACAATTAAAGAGTTAGGAAACAAGCAAATAAGTCATTTTGCATGATAACCAACCAAGACCTCACCTCTTTTAGTAAGAGACATGCCTAACGATTCGCATCTACGAACAGACGTATTTGGAGGTCTTCGCTTTACATACCTACATCATCTTAAGCACGCCGTCTCTCATTTGCTTTCAATTGGTGCAACTTCTATTCTTTCTCTTATTATTTCATTCTTAATCTTACTAAATAATTATTTACAGTGAAACGATATGATCCACCTAATAGAATGAGACTTAATTGTTATTATTCTAAGAAATAATTGGGTAGTGCACACTTTGTCTTCTCTACTCCTAACTGAGATTTTTCTTGCTTCTTGTTTTATGAATATTAAACACTCTCACTGCAGAGCATCCTATGTATCTTGATGCATAGCAAACCTATAAAGAAGTAAAAAGGGCTGTTGTTTGGATGTCAAAGGATGAGTCTCAAGGTTTCAATGAGATTCCAACTAAAATTTCTAGAATGCTACGTCTCTAGTAGGTAATTCTGTATTTTTACTGATATTGCGTTTTTTATGAGAAGATTCCTGTCTAGTTACTTGATACCAAACTGTAATTTAGTTCCTAAAGTCAATTGTGCAATTATACATAACTATAGACCAAGATTACTTTGCAATTACATCTATAAAATCATTGCATTTGTTTTGCTAAGATGAAGAAGAAAATGCATTGATATTTCACAAGTTGCTTTCACTTTAGGGAGAAACATATTTTTATATATTACATATAATCCAAGAGTTAACATATTCTTTTCACTATACTACAA
This sequence comes from Acanthochlamys bracteata, assembly GCA_019914995.1. Taxonomy (NCBI): domain Eukaryota; kingdom Viridiplantae; phylum Streptophyta; class Magnoliopsida; order Pandanales; family Velloziaceae; genus Acanthochlamys; species Acanthochlamys bracteata. The sequence goes on along the minus strand of CM034132.1, from coordinate 3,771,761 downwards.
TAAAATTTCCTCTTTTAATAACAGAAGTTGAAGCAAGGCATATGACAAATCCAGTAGGAAATCGTTAATATTGTGCTCACCAAATTTAGTTTTTTAGATAAGAAAACCCTCACTAATTTTTTGGAAACAGTTAATATTATCATTACCAAATTTGAGTTTTACCAAATTTGAGTTTTTAAATAAGAGAGCCCTCACTAATTGTTTTTATACCTAAGTCTTATCCTTTTAAATCAATTTGGTGAGAGCAATATTCAAGTTGCGTGGCTTTTGGTCGTGGACTTCGTTAGGGGCTGTTTGGCTTAGCGTTCCCTAAAAGCAGTTTTTCAATTTTTCATTTCACGTTGTTCAATATATTTTTTATAAGTATTTAAAGAATTTATTTAAAAATTTAGAAAGTATCGAAAATTTTTACATATTGAGATCTTTTTAACGCTTATTTTTATGATTTGTTGTAGGTAAAAAAAATAGAGCTTGCTTTTCAAAAAAGATAAAAATACCCTCCATTCCAGAAAAGTTCCATTTCAAAAGCACTCCCAAACGCCCCCTAGGTGATGTATTTTCTCCTTACTTTCACTCTAATTGAGGACATTCCTCGGTATTACGTTGAATAAAGCTGTTAGCAGATATACTTTTACTTGTGCTCCTAATCCTTCTCAGGGATATCTGTTTGACACACATGCTATACGTAGTGATTGTCTGATACAAACAAAGCAACTATTGATGGTCCATGTACATCACTGTGTAATAACTTGGTAAGTTAATGCTGTATGAATTAGCAATATTTAATGCAAACAAGTCTAGTTTAATGTTCTTACTATTCAATAAAAGTGCATGTGTATTATGGCTAACATACTTTGTATTTCTATTAGGCATGTTCCTTAGAGAAACTTTAGTGTTCCATTAACTTACAAGAGAATTACGACTATGATGTGCAGTAATTAAAAGGAAACTTACTTGTCCTCTAGAAGAATGATCTAGAAAATGCTTTCAATTGCAAGAATTAACATTGTTAAATCTGTTTACTGGCAATTCCTTTCTCTGCTCTTACACTTACGTATTTCTATAAATTTCATGCAATGGTTAGAAAATCATGTAAACAGTCATTCGGTCTAATAACTCTAGAAGAAGTTTACCTCTTTGTCATCATACCTAAAATCTTTAGATGTCTTGGCATTAGACATTCGTTAAAGTGCAAGCAGGCCTTACTTATGAAACAAATTTCAAAGGTTATTTCCTTTGACAAGGGCACTATTTGGGGTGAACCTTGTTTCAGTAAGGCACAATTCATTCTTTGAAAAATGGTTTGCGGCCAGAAGTAATGTATTTTCATTTACGTGGAAGTTCTTATATCAAGCTGCATAAGAACTCCTTTTTTCTTTTGTAAAAGATTGTATGCTCTAGTATTAATCTCTAAGTTGATAATTGGTTGTTATTGGAGTATACCAACAAGTAGGTTTTACATGTATCTATCCACATATTGATTTGGTTACATATATGAAAGATTTAGTATGCAATAATCTTGAAATTTTACTCTTATTAAGGAAGAATTCCTCCAGAAATTATATGGCCTTTTGCCTCTAATAGAATCCCTTTTGTTAAGTCCATATATAGAGAACTTTCTGGGATTGATTTATTGTTAGTTAGAGAAAAATGCGGTGCTTACTAACACCATCAAGGGTTACAATACTTACAAAATTGTTTATACAGGCGTTGGTTAGAATTTTTATGGAAATATTTACATGGTGTCTTCACTATTTGATTAATATCGGTATCTAAGTTTCTTTACAATTATGAAGTTTGGATTTCAATGTTTTATGTTGAGATGTCAGCATTAGGGGTATCCACTATTTGTTGAACCCAATGTGTTACAATGCTTTGTGGTTTTTCAACTTAAGATATAGGCTTGGTACGGCTTCAAATTCAGACCGAATTTATATTGGTTCAAATTTATATTCAGGTTTTTCAAACCCCAACCCGATTACATTATCCCGATGAAAACTACTCACTGCCACATACTTCTCTATACAAACAAGGGTCTGATATTGCATTTAACTTTCGAACAAACCCTTTCGTATAGATTATAATCGTAAAATTTTTCTCGATGTAGTTTTGATTTGAAAGGCCTTCTTGGAGCTGATATGTACTTGACAATATTTTGGAGATAATGATAGTCATATGCCTGCATACTTTGTCCAGAAACTTTTCTAGGCTTGTTGCTAGGAAGTCAAGTGACCTATACAGCATATGGCATTACAACTTTATGAATCTCACTATTTTGACAATGCCTATGCTATGTTTCAACGGCTAAACCTTGATAGGTAAAAAAACTGAAGTTCAAGATGGATAAGATACATACATATGGAAACATAAAACAGCCACGACTCTTGAACATAGACCAGAGAAAATACTAGGTGCAAATCAGAATTATATAGTTTACCTGACCACCCTCTGTGTCACTCCATTTTGAATTGCAACTTGGAAACTTAGCTTCTTCCTTCTTCTGTTTCTCTAATAGTTGAGCTCCTCGTTTGGCCTTTGCTTCAACTCCCTTCAGATATTTTGTAGGATTCCCTTGGCTATCGTAATATCTACCGATAAGTTTACCCACATAACTGACAAATAAGGTCATCAGAAGATAAAGTAAGACTCAGTAAAAGGACTAGTTGTACTCAATGAAAGCCCTTTCATTGGTGTTGTGTAAGTGAGGATTCTTATATTCACATATGGTTCAACTTAATTTGCTCACTAATTTTGTATCTCTAACAGTCCAATTTCTCCTGTCATATTGAAAGCTTAGTTGTCTGGAACATGCAACTGAGAAATTTGATAAGACCTAAAAACAGTTGGAAAAAAATACATCAATTTAAAATTAGATGTTAGTGCTATAGAATCACAGGTACATACTATTGGACTAAGACGAAAACGACTTGGGGATATTCCATACTAGAGAGGTGCATTAATGTGTGATTATTTTGTGTCACATATATATTTGGCACATAACTGAAAACTCTTTATAACGTATTGACTTATCTGCAAAGGCAAGAAAATTGATAAATGTTTGCACCAACACACTGCAGTTTTACAGCAAAGGATAGGTGTGGAAGGTATGTTTAGTTGCAAAACGCTTATGCATGATAAAATTCATTTCTTGATTACCAACTTACATGTATCTTTCCATATAAAACTTGCGCCAGTCAACAATACCATTCACCTACAAGTTCAAATAAAGAAAGAGTCAGCATGGGTACGTGAAAATGTCAGATACTACTTCATGCCGAATGAAATCACACAATAAAAATTCAAAATCCTTGCAACCAAAAGAAGATGTCTATCGATTATACAGAAAGCAATTTGCTTTCTGGTTTATCATTTTGTACCAAATCGGTAATCTCTTGATCTTGTTACTTGATGTGCTTAAAGGAAATTGGGAAATCCATCAATTTATTCCTTCTCCAGAAACAGAAAATTGACCATAACAAACACTCCGCCTTTGGTTGAAAGGAAGAGAATGTTTTAGTTGTCCTACATATTCACTTTCAAAGACCAATATTCTGACCATGATGAAGATAGTTTATAGTTGAAATATCAAATTCCAGCCCAAAAACATGAAATTGGCAATATGGGAATGTGTTTCAGCCAAGTTGCAATCAAATCTATCGAGTATCGCCTAAGACAATCAGGCTGCGGACAATAAACATGCTAAGGAAAAATGATCCAACAAGGTTAGATTCAGGCACCTGTTATGATATCACGAATTGCCACCAGTACTTCACCAACATAATAGGTGAACATAATTCAAGCAAGCCTTAGAAAAGGAGAAACACAATGATAGTGTTTATAATGTTTATATAATGACAATATAACACCCAGTAAATAGTTTTATGCACATTTTCAGTAACGTTTACTACAATAATCATAATGGAATATCCAGATTGCACTACCTCTGAACTTGATAGACCGTGCAATGAATCAGTCAGCCCTTCACCTGCCAATAGCGTTACAAAACATCAGCTTGAGCCACGGTCTTATCCATCAAAAGAACTTAATTGGCAATCATGCCTACCCAAACGAACAAAAATTGAGTGGGATGTGGTGAAAATTCACCTGTAAAGTTCCCTGAGCTGAATGCTCGTGAAGCATCTCTGGTGAAACCACGCAACAGTAGCAGCACATCAAATTAAAACTAACACATGATCAACTTACTGGATTTGTAAAAATATAACTTCCAATCAACTAAAGCTTCATACAAAGGAAAGTCATATATAGTTGATATTGCAGATTACATGTTATGCACTACAGCTATTATAATGTCCAAGATCCTACCTAAGTAGGTTCTTGCAGAGGTTGTTAGCAAGATGGTTCCATGTGTGATGCCATTAAAGTTGAGGAAAATGCTATTAGAAAATATTACACCTGTAAAACTCTATACTATCAAGGTTTTGATTGTTAATGCTGAAGGAAAGCCGAAATAACTAGCTTCTGAAAGGACAATGTATAAAAGCACAGCTTCATCAGCAACTGAATCCTCGAGGCCAAACTGAGATAAATTTCCATGAAGCTCAGAAGAGCATAGCAAGTATGGAAAGTGGCTACATGTCTAAACCGGTAGTTTCTGTTTGAGAAGTGTTACTCATCAAGGCCAAAAGGTCACTTTCGGCATTGTCGAGTAGCATTTTCCTTTCCATTCTGGACCTTCTTGGCTTAAACTGATTTCACCCTGAATCTTCTATCCACATACTGAGTTTTGCAATTAGTATTGCCAAAAGACACCCTAAACCACCACATCATGCTTGGCAGATACTCATAAGAAATTTACATAAGACCTCTGAATTAATGCTCCGCATTACTTTAGCCTCTAGAAATTCGTTCTACACTGTTACCAAAAAGCAACAATATCTAGCAAAAAGAAAACCTTAGCTTGAAAATTTGAACTAGTCTACATTCAAATAAGAATGCTTATTAATACAATTTAGACTGGAGCGAGGTGAATGACCTCCAAACTATAAGCAATCACATCAAATAATGTTCACATAGTAAAGAACAGTATAGTTTAAACGATCGTCCATCGCACAATACTGATCCAATAGTTTCAATTAAAAAAGTTAAAGAGAAACCAAAGCAGACTAACAAACCAATTACCTGCCAGCAAAATGGTGATATCCACCTCCCGGACCATAATGCGATCTCCCTTTGCTCACATCAAACACTGAACTGTGAATTCGCATATTAACACTTAGGATTCGATACTAAGACAAGTAAAACTTCCACAGCAATATAGCTAAGAGCCCAACTTTATACAAATTTCATAAAGCAAACAATTATGAATGATTAAATACCCAAGAATTCCCAGTAGTATGGGAAGCTTTTCATCGGTTCCCTTATACGCTGCTAGCTCCTCCGCTGACCATAGCTTCTGATTCAATCACAAACAAATTGATCAAAAAAATTTAACAAAGAATATGCTTTTTTGTGGAAAGGAAAGTAGACTGACCGATGCCTGTGGAGAGATTGGATTGTTTGGAATGAATCGGAAATAGAGGGCTGCCACCGTCGCCACGAAGAAGGCAGGAAGGAAAAATAGCAGCCGAGAAGAAGAGCGCGAAGTATCAGACTGCTTTAATGATGAATCCATCCACAGATTTATTCCCTCCTTTGGTTTCACATGAATTTCAAATCTAAATTTGATCTACACAAACAAACACCCAAAATCAACCGAAAAAAGAAACTCTCGTAATTCTTTCTTTTTGGGAGTGCTTATAAGACTTTGCCTAAAATAATAAACATTTAAAATTTATTTATTTAAAAAATTATAAAATTATATAATATAATGTTTTTGATAATATAAATTTAAAAATTAATTATAAAACTAAACCAAATATTTTCTACTTAATCAAGTCAGAAGCTTGAGGGAGAATTTTAAATCTAAAGTATAGTCGGTAGATCCAAACGAATAGTCCGGATCGATCAGATTATTGATAATTTGGTACATAAATTGATCCGAATTTACAAATAAATTTCATCCGTAGCCATCATCGTGGCAGGATCTCCCAATCTTAACTCAAAAATCAGAAACTCTTCATCTTCTCCTGCTCCGTCCTTCACCATCATCTCCACATTAGTTGAAGAATCCTTCATTTCGATTGTCTTCGATTTCGATTCAGGTGGTTCTTTTTTGCTAAAAGAAACTCAATGGCTCAACCAACCGTATAATGAATAGACCGGTGGCCGATCTAGAAACGGCTTCTCGCTCGAATTTGCTTAACTCATCACTTTCACTGCTCAACTCCATCGCCCTTGTCCGATCATTGCTCAACTCCATCGCCCAGATTTGCATCCAGTACCGACTGCTCCTAACAAGATTTGACTTGGACAATTTTTTGGGTCGATATTCGGTTTAATTCTTATAACTATGGTCTTAAGTTGATCTACACAAACAAACACGCAATCAACCAAAATAAACAAAATCAAAGGATATCGTAGTTATTTATTTCTTTTTCTTTAATCAAGTCAAAGCTTGGAAGTGGGCTTTTGCCTGATGCTGTTGACCAGGATTTGGTTCACTCTAAGTGTTGATCAAGCTTCGGATAGTTTAGTTTTATTTCTCAAATGCCTTCTTATTTTTATTTTTTAAGAAATTTTTTAATATTTTAAGAAATATTTTTAGAATTATATATATATATATAGGAAGAGATAGGTGCACTCTCTTTTTAGGAGCACTTCCTGCTCGATTTATGGCTAGGGTGATCTTCAAATTCAATCTCTACTGTTGGATATGAAAAACTACGACTTAGAAACATACTTATTTATTTTCAAGTCGAATCGAATGACAAATTCACATCCATCTAGTCATTTAATCATAATGACAGAAATGATACAACATATTTATTTTTAAGTTTTCTTATTTTTTGTCATTTCAATCAAGTGACCAAATGAAGGTGAAGTCGTGGTCCGAGAGTTGAAATTTTATATGTATGTTTTTAACTCATAATTTTTCATTTCTAACGGTGGAGATTGGAGTTAAAAATTTCCCCAATTATAAACCGGAAAGGGAGTGTCCGAAAGTACCCCTATTATATATCTATATATATATATATGCGGAAGGATAGGAGCACTCCCTTCTTATGGGCACTCCCTTTTCGGTTTATGGTCGGTATGATCTCTAAATCTAATCTCCACTGTTGGATATGAAGAACTACGAATTAGAAACATATCTATAAAATTTTAGCTCAATCGGACTACGAATTCACGTCCATCAAGTCACTTGATCAAAATGACAGAAATGATACAATATATTTTTAAATTTTCTTACTTTCTGTCATCTTAATCAAGTGATCGGATGCATGTGAATTCGTAATCCGATTGAGTTGAAATTTTATGGATATTTCTAACTCATAGTTCTTCATATCCAACGGTAGAGATTGGATTTGGAGGTCATCCCGACCATAAACCCGGAAAAGTGTGCCTAGGAGTGTTCCTAAGGAGGAAGTATCTCTATCCCTTCCCTATATATATAAATATATATATATGAGATGGGATATACCCATCTCTCAAGGCACATGATTTACTGTAGCACATGAGTTTGAATCAACTGCTGTGATGCAAGCATTTATCAACGAACGACTCAGATGCACTCTAACGATTTAATCGTCCCGCAGTCACTCGATCGAGCATTCTTCTAAAGAAGATTTTTCTCTTTACTCCCCGACAGCGTCTTCGTTCCGCCTCGAACCAGCAAAATCGAGTTTTTCGCGCTAGCTGCAGACTCGATTCCGCAAGAGAGAGTCTCCATTTCGGCTTTTGAACAAGATTTCCAACTCAATTTCATCTCCGACTTTCTCTTCTGCTTATTTCATAATTCCGATAGAAATCGTGTTCCTTGCGGCTCGGTTCCGGCTCGACGGGAGCCAGCGATCGTCATTTCGGAGCACAGTCATTGTTAGGTTCTCCTCTCTTCTTCTTATGTTAATGTTAGCAAATTCATCAATTGGCGCTACTGTCACCTATGTCGTTCATCGCAGGTAGCTCAGAACTAATACATCTTTCATCAATCTATTATGATTAATTTCATCAGTTTGTTTCAAAATCTGCCAAGTTTTATAAGTTTATGATTTTTTGAATTTTGTTTTTTTAAGGGTGGCATTTCAAGCGGCGAATTGAAGCTAGTGTTTCAGGTTTGGCATTTGCAGTCGATTATTGAAGCTGATTCTTGAAGCTGGTTCTTTAATTGCATCAATTTTTACTTCTTTTTTTCCAAAGTTCGTATTTCCAGAAGCGATTGAAGTTGGTTCTTCAAGCAGATTATTTCTTCTTTCTGTTTGATATAAATGCCAATTCTTGAAGCTTATGCAGCAGTGTATCGAACTTATGCATAAAGAATGTGATATGGATGTTCTGTATGACAAGAAAATTAATGTTCTAGTATTTTAGTCGTAAGAACTTATCGATGTATCTTATTTCGATGTATTCTGGTTATGAAAACAAAGTCAACGAAACTCCAAACAAGTGCTGTGAAGACTTGGGAATTCGAAATTGTAATGGTGAAAACTTATTAATATGTATCTTGTTTTAGCTTGATGAAATAAAAGAATTTCATTTATGCTCGAATTTTGAAGTCTTTGAAGATTATAGATAGTTTTGAATGGAATGGATTATTAAGATTTGCTTCAAGCTCAGTAGTAGTAACAACTTCAGCTTCATTGCTCAATACAGAGGTAGCTTTTTCAGGTTTCACCTATTCCATCTCAACATATGCATTAATGCTCAAAATAAGTGTTATCCATTATACAATATGCCACCTCCATTTCCAAATTTATCAATGACATCACAACAACAAAATAAAAAAATGATTTTCCAAGCAATTGAAGGAGAAATTTCATGAACAATTTAATACCTATGTATACTAGTTATACATCCTGTGATCAATTTCGTCACTTCAAGAGCTCTATTCTCGTCTTCGGCTCTTCTAGCTCCTCGTAGTTCTTCAATCCGCCACTGGAAATCCTAACTTTGAAAAAAAATTTAAAAAATAAAATAAAATTGAAGTACCAGCTTCAAGAATCAGTTTCAACAATCAGCTTGAAGAATCAGCTTCAAGAAGCGCTAAATTTGAAGAATCAACTTCAAGCAACCACTGGAAATGCGAACTTTGAAAAATTTTTTTTTTATAAAATTGATGCAATTAAAGAACCAGTTTCTAGAATCAGCTTCAACAATCGACTACAAATGCCAAACCTGAAGAACTAGCTTCAATTCGCCACTCGACATGCCACCCCTAAAAAAACAAAAATTCAAAAAAATCATAAACTTATAAAATTTAGTATAATTTTGAAAAAAAATTGATGAAACTGATCATAAAAGATTGATGAAAGATGTATTAGTTCCGAGCTACCTGCGACGAACGATGTAAGTGCCAATAGCGCCATGTTACGGTTTGAGTGTACTCAAACCGCACAAGCGTGTGATATGCTAACGATGATAATGTAATTGCTAAAAAAAAGTAAAATTGGAAAATTAAAGAGTTTTCTGCTTACCCTATGAAGTGCTTGGCACTTCTTATTTATAGCTATAGAACTCCACTCTTAGAGTTCTAGATTGCTACAAGACTGTTTGACAATTCTAATGCCATAAGAATTTCTACTGAGATACAACTCTCCTAAGACTCCTACTGAGATACAACTCTCCTAATGCATAGACTTCCTAATGGACTCAAACTCTTTATTCTCTGGATGCAGGCATCAGCACTTGGATATAGCTCCTCACCCTTGGCAGCCAACACACTTATGTTGCTGAACCAACCTTCGGTTGCTGCATCGAGGTACCTTCACATTACTTAATTCTTCCAGCTGCAAGTTCGCCCCACACTCCCTTACATTCTCTCCCCCTGCAAGACAAGCCTCGTCCTCGAGGCTTTGCTCTGCTGACTTGTTGACTGAATCGACAATATCCCCTTAAGGTTCAGTAGACTGCAGCGGCATTATTTCCGCAAACAGTTGAGGCAGCTCCTCTTCAAAGTCCTGAGGAATAGCCCTTGCGTCTTTTAGTTGAGACACATGAAAAACTGGATGGATTTTTGAATCAGAAGGGAGATTGAGCTTGTATGCTACTGTCCCAATTTGCTGTAAAACTTCGTAAGGACCATAGAACTTTAGTGGAGCTTGCGATTGCGTCGGTCTGCCATGGACGACTGACGATAAGGTTGAAGTTTGAGAAACACCCGATCTCCAGGTTGGAATTGTTTCTCCCTATGCTTTTTATCGTACATCGGTTTGAGAATGGTATGCCAAACTCATATGCAATGAGGTCCCTTGCAAGCGATGAAGTTCTTGCCAAAAAGAGCTCATGAATATCGGATCCCTATCAGAGACAATTGAAGAAGGACAACCATGAAGTTTGATGATTTCTTTGGTGAAGATCGCAGCCACACTCATAGCCAAGTCTGGGTGTCTTAATGGCACAAAGTGTCCATATTTAGTGAGTCTGTCCACTATTACCATGATCACATTTTTCCCTTCCAACATGGGCAAGCTTTCTATAAAATCCATTGTAATGTCAGACCACACTTCAGATGGTACAGGGAGCGGTTGTAGTAGTCCTGCAGGTTTGAGATTATCGGCCTTTGTTTTGGCACATGTTGCGCATGAGGCGATGTAATTCTGCACCTCCTTAGACATGCCTGACCAGTAGAACTGTTGTGACAAACGTTTATATGTGCGAAATCTCCCACCATGAGCTCCAGCTGTAGAGTTGTCAGCTTCAAACAGAAGCTGCCTTCGCAGAGATGCACCTGCAGGAATCCAAGCCTTCCCTTTGTGTAGCAAGAAACCTTTGAAAATGGATAACTCTGGCCGGCTACCATTGCGTGCATCTTCGAGCAATGACAAGATCAACGGGTCAGCTTGTTGTGCTTGGTGTAAATCATCCCAAAAAAAACCTGCAAGGTACTCATAGCGACAAGGCTAATTTTTGGTACTCTTGATAGAGCGTCTACCACTGTATTATGCTTCCCTACTCGATACTCAATTTTATAATCATAGCCAAGCAACTTAACTAACCACTTGTGTTGGTCGTGTGTGGAAAGACGTTGCTCTAGTAAGTATTTGAGGCTCAGATGGTCAGTCTTAATAGTGAAGCGGTGTCCTAATAAATATGGTCTCCACTTTTGAACAGCCAAAACTAATGCCATAAGTTTTTTTTCATAAATAGATTTGGCTAAGGCAGTAGATGATAGGGACTTACTGAAGTAAGCTATTGGGCGATTACCTTGTGCCAAGACTGCACCAATGCCACGTGCAGATGCATCAGTTTCTAAAGAAAATGGTAGATCAAAATTAGGAGCGGCCAGAACGGGTATTGTTGACATTGCCTCTTTTAATTGTTCAAAAGCCGAGTTAGCTACTACATTTCACTCAAAGGCCTGCTTCTTCAGCAGATTAGTAAGAGGTGCTGCAATACGTCCATAATTCTTGACGAGTTTTAGGTAATATGTAGTCAATCCCAAGAATCCTCGCAACTCTGTAACTGATTTTGGTGGTGGCCAGTCCAACATAGCTTTAACCTTGCTATCATCTACTACGAATTCTTGTTCAGAGACAATGTGCCAAGGTACTCTAATTGTCGACACCCGAATTTGCACTTGGATAAATTTTCATATAGTCTATGTTCCTGCAAAACTGATAACACAATAGCAAGGTGTTTTTGGTGAGTCTGCGAGTCAGTGCTATAAATCAAGATATCATCAAAGAAAACTAAGATGAACTTGCGAAGGTAAGGCCGGAACACTTCATTCATCAATGACTGAAAGGTGGAGGGAGCATTCGTTAGCCCAAAAGGCATGACAAGGAACTCATAGTGGCCATCATGAGTACGAAAGGCTGTTTTGTGAATATCTTCCTCTCGAACTCTTATTTGATGGTACCAAGATTTTAAGTCCAGCTTAGAGAAAATCTTTGCACCATGGAGTTCATCAAGAAGCTCATCAATTACGGGAATTGGATATTTATCCTTCACCGTAATCTTATTGAGAGCTCTATAATCTCCACAAAACCTCCAAGAGCCATTCTTCTTCTTAACTAAGAGCACAGGTGAAGAGAATGCTGAACAACTTGGCCTAATGATACCTTGTGACAACATCTCGGCCACTATACGTTCTATCTCAGCCTTTTGCACCTGAGGATAGCGATATGGTCGCACGTTTGCAGGTTGTGCCCCAGGTAAGAGTGGAATTCCGTGATCGTGAGACCTCTTTGGGTGTAGCATAAGATTTGGGCAGAAAACAGAGGCATATTGCTGGATAAGCGGCTGCAAGCTCATGGGTACTTCATTGTTTTCCTTGCTATTTGGCTCTGCTATAGTGGAGATAGATACCAAACGTAAGGAACACAACATGTTTCCTGAATGCAGACTTGTTAGATGAGACACTCGGCCTTCGCAAATCCCTTGCAAGATGAATTCATGGCCTTACAAAGAGAAACGCATATCGGAACGACGCCAATTGCAAATGACGTCGCCAAGGCTCTCTAACCATTGAATACCAAGCACAAGATCCATACCTCCAACTGGAAAAGGATAGGCATCGACAACCAAGCTTGCTCCTTGTATCTGTAATGGTATCCCCTTATAGATGACTTCAATTGAGTGTGGTCGTCCATCCGCTAACTCCACTTTGAGAGGCTGCACATCTTGCGAACATAGTCGCAAATGTCGTGCCAATTTGTCAGTGATGACAAATAAAGATAAACACTTCCTGCTTTTTAATCATTCCCACAACTCGAATTGTTTGTGGTCCAGCGAGGCCATGCATAGCACTCAACAAAAGCATAGCATCTTCTGCCAAGACTTCTTCTGCTGCTTCACTGTCTGGATCATACACACTGTCCTCATCTGTGCATCCTCCAATGCAGTATAACTTAGTGGCGCACTTATGCCCCTTGTAATACTTAGCATCGGAGTAGAAACAAATCCCTTTGGCTCGCCTCTCATTAATATCCTCCACGGACAAAGAGGATCGTGATTTTGTGGTGTAGGATGTAGTGTTAGATGATTGAGCTCCAGAAGACACACTCTGCCCAGAATTTTGCCAAGAAGCTGCTGCTCGGGGGCGGTTCTGTCGTGCCACTTGCTGTTTGTTAGCTAGTTTTTGTTCAAACATCCTAGCAATCATGTAGGCTTGTTGCAATTCAGTAGGTTGCATAGCCATGACATCTATGAAAATTTGCTTTGACAACCCACCGCAAAATCGTCTAATTAAGTCTTTCCCCGAAGTATGTTCCAGTCGAGAGCGCAAGTCCTCAAACGCAGTTTGGTATTCTGTCACAGTTCCGGTTTGCTTAAGTTGCTATAGGGAGAAACTCGCATTGTCAAAGGTTGTTGGTCCAAACCGTTGAAGAAGAGCCCCTGTTAATTCCTCCCATGAGTGCCGCAGTTTGTCCCTCTCGTAATTTCTGTACGACCTATTAGCCTCCCCTTAGAAGTACATTACAGCTATGATGACTTTGTCGGTAGCAGTTGTGCAATAGTATATGAAATATTTTTCTGCACAGTACAACCACTCATGTGGATCCTTTCCGTCAAAGTTTGGGAATCGATGACGGTCCTTCGGCAGTTGGCTTTGGATTGTGCTTGTTGTGGACAGCAAGCCAGAGCTCACTTGGGGACGATGTATAATTTGGTTGCCTACTGAGTAGTTGGGTTGGCCTGAGTTGCAATTGTTGCCTTGGTTCACCTGTGCGGTTTGTGAAACTAAGGACAGCTGCCTGACAGTAACAGTGGATAGCGGGGTTGGCTGCAAAGCATTCGGTAGAGATGTAACTAAGGCAGAGGTGTTTGCTTGATGGGTGATTGATGAAGGGTGACATATTGGCATCATGGTTTGTGTTTGGGGTATTGGTGGCTTAGTAGTAGGGGCTAACAAGGAGGGGTTATTGATGAAGTTGGTCATTAGCATAAGAGATACATATCCAAATTCTGTAGGTATGGCTTGACTTTATGAGGTAGGGATAGGGCTAGAGGTAGGCATAAGGTTTGGCTTTAAGTACTCTGATTCTCCCCAAATTAGTGCCGGATTTATGCTTGCTCTTAGCAAGTCCATTATATCTGCCATCTGACGGCTAAGTTGGTTCATCGAAGCCGTGAATAGCTCATATTTGTTTAAGCCTTCGACATTGCTTAATTGAGGGTTGGAGTATGTCTTTTGCGGAGTGGCTGGTGTTTATAGAAAGGTGGTGGTGCGTATATCCTGTGGAGAAGATGGTGAAGTCGGTGATCCTGCTGTGTTTGAGGTGGATGATTCCATAGGACCGATGCTCTGGTACCAAATGTTACGGTTTGAGTGTACTCAAACCGCACAAGTGTGTGATATGCTAACGATGACAATGTAATTGCTAAAGAAAAATAAAATTGGAAAATAAAAAAGTTTTTTGCTTACCCTATGAAGTGCCTGGCACTTCTTATTTATAGCTATAGAACTCCACTTTTAGAGTTCTAGATTGCTACAAGACTGTTTGACAATTCTAATGCCACACGAATTCCTACTGAGATACAACTCTCCTAATGCATAGACTTCCTAATGAACTCAAACTCTTTATTCTCTGGATGCAGGCATCATCACTTGGATGTAGCTCCTCACTCTTGGCAACCAACACACTTATGTTGCTGAACCAACCTGCGGTTGCTGCGTCGAGGTTCCTTCATATTACTTAATTCTTCCAGCTGCAAGTTTGCCCCACACTCCCTTACACGCCAATTGATGAATTTGCTAACATTAGAATGAACATAACAAGAAGAGAACAGAACCTAACAATGCCTGCGTTCTGAAATGACGATCGTCAACTCCCGTCGAGCTGGAATTGAGCCGCAGGGAACACGATTTCTACCGAAATCATGAAATCAAGCCGAAGTAAAAGTCGGAGATGAAATCGAGTTGGGAATTTTGATCAAAAGTCGAAATGGAGACTCTCTCTTGCGGAATCGAGTCAACAGCGAGCACGAAAAACTCTATTTCGTCGGTTCGAGGCGGAGCGAAGACACTGTCAGGAAGTACAGAGGAAATTTTTTTGAGAAGAATGCTCGATAGGGCGAGTGCGGGACAATTAAATTGCTGGAGTGCATCTGAGCCGTTTATTGATAAGTGCTTGCATCACACCCATTAATTCAAACTCATGTGCTACAATAAATCATGTGCCTTAAAAAATAGAATGTATTTATATCCCTTATATATATATAATATTATTTTAAATTAAAAAATATAACTTTTTTCAAAATATTTATTTTAAAATTATTTAAAATATTTATTAAAATAATCTCAAACGATTCTTATTAGTTTCTGAAAGGAAAGCCAGTTAATATGGGTCTAAGCGTAACTAACTACTGTTACTAGGCTTCTAATTGTATTGTTAACCATTCGCTCAGCTCTATTATTGCATTTTTCAGTCAGTTCTTGGTAAATAAAACAACCAAAGAAGCAAAGAACAACTTTTCATCGTAGCTTTTATTTAATCTAATATTCAGCACAAGATTGAAAAAAATGTTGTTAAATGATTTCAAAGCTCAACATACGGTGAAACAAGCGTAACAGCTGATAGCTGATTGATTAACTTTCTTAGAGGTAGAAAAAGAAGTTGATTATCTTTTATAATAATTATTTTGTTACTTTACGATACAATTTTGTATTAAGTTATTCATATGAGAAAGCAAGTTCTTAATTTAGAAAGAAAAAATTGAAATCGTGTTTAAAGTCTTTTGTTCCTCGGAAGTAACTGTAGTCCATTGGTTTTAAAATATATTTTGACTTCTACGATTTATTTTCATTACCTAGTTGACATTTTCTACAGATCAATGTAGAAGAAATAAAACCTATCATGTAGAATGAATAACAATAATTAATTCATATAGAATTAAGTGGAGAGTCAAGACACGACAACACAAACTAGATTTCGCATCATAATCCAACAGGGGATGAGTTAGATTGTTTACGTTTTCATTTCTGATATTAAAAGTCCAACTACATTCCTCGGCTCAATATTGTATTAATTTAAATATCAATTCTTTTCATCGATATTGATATTATAAATTTAGAATAGGCTTCTTAATCAGTTCTTGCAAAAATTAATTTACACAAGTTGGCCATAAAGCAGCGATGCAAATTTTGTTGTAAATATATTTTATTTTGAATCACGTCAAATATTTAACGCGTAAGTAATGGAAAATCACAAGCTTTTCGAGGTGCCCTTTTTCTCGGTCACATTAGATTATTTAATTTTTTATTTGTAAAATAGTTATTTATTATTTCTCTCATAACTATAAAATAGATAAAAATAAATAACAAATGGAGATTAAGCTGAGATATTATTCTAAAAGTGTTTGTATATTATATATAAAGTAATACTTAAATAGAATTGGAAAATTTGTCTTTTACGTCAACAGTTTCCTAAAATATCCAACCAACCTCTATTCCTCTTTCTCTCGTCAATCTTATTTTTAATTCTTTGGGGACCAACGTGAGTGATACGCCGTATTTAACCAAACCCCTCTTCATCGCCCCTCTTCGTTCCCCCCGCCGCCCTCCTCTTCCTCTCTCTCTCTTTCTCTCGCTCACTTCACTCCTTCTTCTTACAAAACAATCTATTTCTCTCACTTTCTCAATCAAAGCTGCAAAAATAACAGTAATTGAACAGTAGTAGCGGCGTGCGTGGTTGTTCTTGTTCTTGTTTAAAGAGAAAGAGAAGGAGAGATGAAGTACGTGTTGGTGACAGGAGGAGTGGTTAGTGGGCTGGGTAAAGGTGTAACGGCTAGTAGCATCGGAGTCATACTCAAGGCTTGTGGGCTTCGTGTTACCTCTATCAAGATTGGTGAGTTTTTTTTCTTTTTCTCTTTAGTATTTTTTTTTTTCCTGTTCAAATCCTTTTACTGGTAATGCACGGTTTATAGCGTAGGGTATATTGAAAAGTTTTGTTTTGTGGATGAAAATTTTGGTTCTGAGATTTGGGTTTTCCCCAGGCCTTTTTTTTTTTTCTTTTTGAGCTTAAACCCTTCATAATATGAGATATACAGAAAGGTGATAAGAGCAATAAGAATATTTTTTCCTCCCTATTGTTGTTATCATCTTTTTTCTTTTTTTGTTCATTCTGTTGTGTGGATGAAAAAGAAGGAACCATTCTTCCTGGATGTTATCAGTGAATTCCAAGGCTTGAGATCTGCTGAAAATATTCACTTTTGGGCTATGTTCTTTTTTTTTTTTTTTTTTGCTTCCTCGTCCGTATAGCTTCAATCTTAATTTCTGTAAAAGAACATGCATAATAAGAGGAAACAAATATTATTTTGAGAAGCCTTAAACATTATAATTTATTTTCTGTAATCTTGCCGAGGACTACTATCATACACAGGACTGCACAGTTGACTTCTAAGAATGCAAATTTTTTAATTCAATCCTAGATGGAAAATAATTGACAACATTTTGATTGACAAGAAATGAATTGGATCTGAGTCGGCATAAATAATTGTTATGATGGTTGTCATTGTAAGGTATTCTTCATATTGCCATCTTATATGTAATTCGGCATTTGCAGACCCCTATCTGAACAGGGATGCAGGGACGATGTCTCCTTTTGAGCATGGCGAGGTCTTTGTGTTGGATGATGGTGGGGAGGTATGAATAATCATCTGTTTTGGTGTACGGGTTTCTCAATTTATAGTTCTGTTCTCATAGCTTTTTTATAAGTTCGATTCTCATAGTTAATCTTTGAAGTTAGGTATTATCATATCCATTTGAGTTGCATTACTTATGACAACTCAAAATACAGGGGAACAGTATATGTCTGCCTTTTATTTTATCATTCTCAATCCATATGTATCTCTTTTTATTGTAGAAATTGTGAGGTGTATTCTTCCGTTTTTGTTTTAGTCCTAAAAGCATTTTTCGTTAGCTAAGTCAAAAGTTAATCACTTTCACCCTATGGTTTCATTTTAAGGGTTGTCTAGGTGCTGGAGAGGACCTCTATTTTTATGGAAACATGTTCACTGTAAATTCATGATAAAATCTTTTGTATGTACATGTTTTTCTTCTCAAGGTTGACTTGGATCTTGGAAACTATGAGCGCTTTCTGGATGTTACTCTAACTCGTGACAACAATATTACAACTGGGAAGATATACCAGGTAATCTGTTGATGGAGATAGAAATTGGTAGCAACTTCAGAGAATTTTGATAAGTATGAACGTAGTTTCTTAGAGCGCTTACATATGACTTTTTACTCGAGCTATCTAAGCGTGTGATATCTGATTTCCTTTCTGTTTCACTATATGATGAAGTCTGTCCTTGACAAAGAGAGACGAGGAGATTATCTAGGAAAAACTGTCCAGGTATGTAGATGAACTATGTTTGCACATTCAGCTGATTAATTTGAGTTGCTTCTGTATGTACACTAACCATATTCCCTTTCATGAATTGCCAAAAGGTCGTTCCTCACATAACTGATGCCATACAAGAGTGGATTGAGCATGTAGCAGTGATACCAGTTGATGGCAAAGATGGACCAGCTGATGTCTGTGTAATAGAATTGGGTGGAACAATAGGTGATAAGATTCTTTAAAGGGTTTCTATTACAAGAAAATAAATATTTGATTGATATGCTGGTGTTCTATAAGCTGTAATTGCATGATTAAAATTTATATATATGAAAGTTTTGAACTGTGTAGTAATGATGGTTCCTGTAATACAGGTGATATTGAATCCATGCCATTTATTGAAGCTTTGGGACAATTTTCTTATCGAGTAGGTGGGCATCTTTTTCTGGACTTTTAATAACCAAAGTTTCTTGAATTTTATAATACCTTTACCCTCTTATTTGATTATTATTTTGGTGTTTTTGTAAGGTCCTGGTAACTTCTGTCTGGTTCATGTCAGCCTAGTTCCTGTATTAAATGTGGTTGGTGAGCAGGTATGTAGCTGCATTGTTTACATAATATTTATTTCCAGAACATTTGTGCTTACAATGACATTACTTGGCGTGACACATAGAAAACAAAACCTACACAACATAGTGTTCGAGGACTGAGAAGCCTTGGATTAACACCAAATGTTCTCGCTTGTCGCAGCACTAAGGTAATTTCCCACAGTTTTGTCACAGTACAATCAGATGTATACTGAGCTACCTATGCATATTCCTATACTGCTCTCTATTTCAGTATATTTAGTCGCCTTTTTCTGTTATTGATTGCTTTGGCAGCCTTTGGAGGATAGTGTGAAAGAGAAGCTATCTCGATTTTGCCATGTTCCGGTAACTTGTTTTCTACTATTCTAGCCTCATTTACAATTTCTGTGGCTGCTAAAGTTGATATTCACACTAATTTGTTTAATTTGCAGGTAGTCAACATAGTTACCCTTTATGATGTTTCGAACATATGGCGCATCCGTTACTACTGAAGGCAAGTGAATTTTTGTTGTCATTCAAAGCTTTTCTGTTTTTAGTATTTTCCTATTTAAGTAATTGTCTTTCTTCTGTTCTGGTTTGGAAGTAAGTGCATTCTCTTTGTTTTCACAGGATCAAAAGGCACATGAGGCCATTCTGAGAACTTTGAATCTTGAGAGGTTTGTCTTGCTGACTTGATTGACCTATACGATGCTCTCGCAATTCTAGTAATCCAATTAATGAGGTGCTGATGTTTTGTGCATGTCTTAATCTGCTCCTTTTTGCAGTGTTGCCAGGACACCCATGTTAGAGGAATGGGTGTCAAGAGCTGAAATTTATGACAACTTGCATGATCCTGTATGTGCAATAATACTGCATCTGTCAGATTAGGGATTTTCTTTCTGTAGCTGATGTATGTGACTTGCAGGTCAAGATTGCTATGGTTGGAAAATATACAGGTCTATCTGATTCTTACCTCTCTGTGTTAAAGGTGAGCAATAAGTCACTTTCGTGGGACTGCATAATATTTTTTATCAAGCCATAAGTAGGTTTTCAGCAAATTTCTATACGTAATGAAGCTGTAAGATATTCTTCAAATTCACCTAACAATTTCATCACTGTTCCCTTTTGTTGGTACAGTATTGTTTTAACTTACTATAAGTCTGTAATTTATATTAACCATTGTAGTGTTAGGAGATATCTCAAGTAGGTGATTCTCAGTTTCTAGTTTACAATCCACAGCAATGAGCAAAAGAAACATGTATTGTGTTGGCGAAATCTAATGCTACAAAGAATCTTGTAATCTTTTGACAAATGACAATTTATAAAATGATGCAGGCTCTTCTGCATGCTTCAATGGCTTGCAGTAGGAAACTTGTGGTGGAATGGGTCCCTGCGTCTGATCTTGAAGATATATCTGCAAATGAGGTTCTTACCAAAACGATATTTTCATTCCTAGAAGATAAGGTGATCTTAATTTTTAATCTTTTGTTTATTAAAGTTGATAATTTGAAAATGCTCTCTTCTGTAGACACCTGATGCTCATGAAAAAGCGTGGAAGCTGTTGAAGGTTAGATATATTAACGCTAGCTTTTTGTTTTTGTTTGACATACTATATTTCATGCAAGATCTTAATTGTGTTTCTCATAAGGGAGCTGATGGCATACTAGTTCCTGGAGGATTTGGAGACAGAGGAGTGCAAGGAAAGATTCTTGCAGCCAAATACGCCCGAGAAAACAATGTCCCTTTTCTTGGCATTTGCTTGGGCATGCAGATTGCTGTGGTTGAATTTGCACGTACTGTTCTAAAATTACATGATGCAGATAGCACTGAGTTTAACCCAGAAACAACACATCCTTGTGTTATCTTCATGCCAGAGGTTGGATTGAGTGACTGGTCTTTGGAAGTTTTTGCAACTTCTCTTACATTCTCTTATATATTGAGGAACAGAAACTGTATTTGTAGGGTTCTACAACACATATGGGTGGAACCATGAGACTTGGATCTAGGAGGACATGTTTTCAGACATCTAACTGCAAGTCGTACAAGTTGTGAGTACTTTCACATCAGTATTCAGTTATACTGTTTGGTGGGACAATGTACTTTGAATTTAACATTTACCGAGCAAGTATTTGCTAATTTTACTTCTGTTAGATATGGCGATCTTATGTCTATAGATGAGCGTCACCGACATAGATACGAGGTATTTCTAATTTTCTTGTCGCAATATCTTAGATTTAATTGTCTTGCTAATGCAAGTTATGGTACTGATTTGGGTCATGGTTTTCTTCCCTGACATTCAACAGGTCAACCCTAACATGATAGCTCAGCTTGAAAGTGCTGGTCTTTCATTTGTAGGCAGAGATGAGAGTGGGAGGAGAATGGAGGTATGCAGAAATATTTTCTATTATTTGCACTAGAGTGAGACTCTTTTGTTAACATATTAATAAGACAGATTCTCGAGCTGCCTTCTCATCCGTATTTTGTCGGAGCCCAGTTCCACCCAGAGTTTAAGTCTAGACCTGGAAAACCCTCCCCTCTGTTTTTAGGTAATACTCTGTCTTAATTCACCAATGTGGATACATGGAGATGCCATTTTGAATCAAATGTTTGTGTCACAAATATGGCTGCTAAATGCTGATGTATGATTGTGAAACAGGGCTTGTAGCTGCTTCCTCTGGGCAATTGGACGCACTCCTTGAAAATCCCATCAAGTTCAAGACGTCAATATCAAAACCTGTTCAAAGTAATGGTGTTGTAAAATCAAAGGCCATGGCAAATGGAAGTGCAAACAAGAGCACAAAAAGCATGTTCATGGGAAGCAGTCTCTCCAATGGCAATGGCTTCCATGTTTAAATGGTCAATCCTTGATGGGATTTATGTGTGTCCCATCATGTCAGTTTTGCTTTTACAAGTCTGTACAGTCTGAAGGATAATGGTTTGTAGCTTGTAGGAGTTTTCAGATGGAAATAGTTTTTTTTCCTAAGAGGTTAACTTATCTGATATGCCCCTTGGAACTCTGGGAAAACAAGTTCTCCGGTAGTTTTGCTCTAGGTTTTGGAAGGGAAGTTGTCTAAGTCTGTGTATACAAAGTATACTTTTTGCTGCTTTGTTTATGATCTACTTAATACATGTTCTTCCCATGGCTAGTTTGACATTTCTGTTGACAATAACTGGTGCTAGTTAGATCATGTCTTTTAATCTCTACAAGAATATTGAAGTTAGAAACAATCATCAATTGTGTTGTTTTCTTCTGGTTCATTGCTTCATGCAACAAAACATTCAGGTGATCCCTATTGCAAAAGAATCTTCCATGGAGGCTAAACATTCCACTCATTGGGCATTCCTACTACAAAATGACGAACAAGAAACGATGCTTTACTTGTATCTAGTTTCAGAAAGTGATTATTCAGTCATGTATGAAAGGAAGACTTTCATGCAGACAAGCAGGTTTACCAATTCCATTTTTTCTTCTTTTTAACTTGATACCCTTTTTTTCATGTCAGATTTACATGGAAAACTTTCGCAACCAAATTCATCCATGTCGAAGAAGCAGCCAACACTGACATTCATGTGCTCTAGCAAATCATTCTTTTTACAAAGCTCAACTTGATTCCGTGACGTTGAGGTTCTCTGATCAGGTAAGGTTGTTTGTCACTACTATATGGTATACATCCATCACTCCTTTGAACCATGACAAAGTCAATCTCATTCAACAAAATGTTACCAATGTTGATTAATCTTTGACAGTGTTTTCTTAAATTTTAACCTCAAACCTTTGCTATACTGTACTTGGTCTAACAAAGTTATCACCTTGACAAGAAAGAATGTGCTAGTTGTTTCGTATGTCTCAGCAGATTTGAACCAAACAAAGCTTATGGATAGAAAGGTGCACCTCTGTGAAAGAATGATACAGGATAATGACTAAATTTGTACCAGCAATATATTCATCCATAAGATTGGAGGATCAACAATTACGTATGCATTATTGTCTTTATAAAAGTCTATTCTACTTGAAGAAGATTGAAGTTATATGTATTCGATATGTCGTTTGAGGGTTGAATGAAAGTAGGCAAGATAAGACTCCACCAAGCAGAATGCTGCTTTTGACCAAAAATATGCAGCACATTGTTTACCACTGAAAAGATAGAAGGCCAGACCAGATATAGCAACATATATAAATATGGATCCATCCCTGAAATCTGGTTGATAGCCTAGCTAGCAAACTACCTACAAAGTATTAGTACTAGTTCATCTTGTCTTGGAAACACAGTTATCGACCACTCTTTTTAAGTTTGATTTCACTTCTTGACGAAAAGACGCAATGTATAGGGAAAGGGAAAGGGATGCGTTGGTACTAGGGAGGGTCGTCGGTGATGTTATAGATCCCTTTGAGAAATCTGTACACTTTTGGGTGGCATACGGTTCTACTGATGTAACTAACGGTAGGGAGTTCAAGCCATCTCAAGTAGTCAATCAGCCGAGGGTTGAAGTTGGTGGACCAGACTTAAGGACCTTCTACACCCTTGTAAGCCTCAACAATAATTGCGCCATATCTCACTTAATGTATGCACTTCATGACTTCATATACTTGATTCAATCACTTGCAACCTATTCGTCGACTTAAGTTACATGTTGCAGTAGACTGAGTAGCTCAGTTACATTCTAGAAGGGAAAAGCTTAATTCATAGATAAGCATGAATGCCTATGCATTGATATCGTATGCGTTTCTATTTAAAGCAAAGAAACTTGAAGCCTTCCGTAAGATCTTTCAATCTTATCCAGAGATGGTAAGAGTACCTACATGTGTAGTTCTCTGATTTTGTTTGGTTCTTGCAGGTGATGGTAGACCCAGATGCTCCGACGCCTAGTGACCCTTCATTGAGAGAATATCTGCATTGGTGAGCTTTGCTGCTCAAGTTTTATTCATTTCACGCTAATGTTGTTTCATAAGAACAAACAACTTTTGCATACGATTATAGCTATATATCTCTTGGTAAAAGATTTTAGCTTGATTCAGTTAACAAGGAAATCTTCTTGGAATCGCTTACTGCTAACTTCCTCTCTACTCTGGTTAATCTAAGTAGGCTTGTTACAGATATTCCCGGAACCACAAACATAACGTTCGGTAAGTACATATAATCACTTCTGAAAAGTGATAAGATTCATTTGTGGAAGTTATAAGTATGCCAGATGGTTGCGAAGCAGGTAATGAGATTATGTGCTATGAAAGCCCACGTCCTAGAATGGGAATCCATCGTTTTGTGCTGGTACTCTTCCAGCAGCTTTACAGGCAGACTGTTTGTGCACCCGGTTGGCGCCAAAACTTCAACACTCGTGACTTCGGGGAGCTCTACAATCTTGGGTCTCCTGTCGCTGCTGTCTACTTCAATTGTCAGCGTGAGGCTGGTTCTGGTGGCAGACGCATGTATCCCTAATTACTGCAATTCACTACTAGTGTCTCTAGTATATATTGCAAGTTGACTGCATTGGTATTTATAAACTATATTGATAATGTGTAATAATGTAATAAGATAGAGTGGAATGAAATCTTAACGAGGAGGTTCTACATAATTCGGCACTGAAAAAGTAGGCAACTGTGATGGAACTTAAATGAGTGACCTTGTCTATCTATGCCCAGTAGCCTAATTGGTCTATTTAGCAAATTGCAGCAAGTTCATTATCACAGAGAAATATGTAAAAAGGGAAGAACAAAATCCATGAATTTGACTCTGCACATTTTGTTTGAAAACATAGTTGCCACGTATCGATAAGGCAAGAAGGTTCATCGGGTTTCTTGCAATTGATGATAGATTGCGACTTGCTCTGATAAGATAGGACTACACTTAGAGGCGGAATGGAAATTTGATCATGACACTTTGGAGCTAAGCAACTATGACATTTTGGAGCTAAGAATCACAGCTGCCGTATTCAGTAACCACAAATGAGAGACTCTTGGAATCCTGTTTTGCTTCATAACATGAACGCTACACACATAATGTCAACTTATACATATTGCATTCTGCATTAAATTGACCACGATTTTGTGAATCACAGCTGCCGTATTCAGTAACCACAAATGAGATACTCTTGGAATCCTGTTTTGCTTCATAACATGAACGCTACACACATAATGTCAACTTATACATATTGCATTCTGCATTAAATTGACCACGATTTTGTGAATCACAGCTGCCGTATTCAGTAACCACAAATGAGATACTCTTGGAATCCTGTTTTGCTTCATAACATGAACGCTACACACATAATGTCAACTTATACATATTGCATTCTGCATTAAATTGACCACGATTTTGTTGTCGTCAATTAATTTGAAATATGTTTGTTGGTTGCTTTCAACTCCAAAAAAGCTCCTTTTCAACTCTAGAAAAATCATGCACAGTGTTTAGAAAAAGTATTTTAAAATTTAGAATTATCGGTAGACTGTACGTCATAAATAATTATACCTATAATTTTTTCTAAAAATTCATAAAATTGTTTTTTGAAAAGCATCTAAAAACTCTTTTTCATTAAACGATTTACTTTTTCAGCAACCCGATACTTGCCAATTCTATGGAGTTAAGTTTGTGAATTCCCATCTCAGTTTCATAGACTTAAGTGCTTATACAGGATAAAGAGTCTATACAAAAGAGAAAATCAGCACTCACTACCAAACTTTGTTTTTGGTATATGAGATATACAAATCTTCTTGTTATCTCTTCCTGGCTAATGGTGATTGATCAGGCAGAGGTTTAAAAGCAAAGAAACACAAGTTCACTCCAAAGAATATTCTATCAGTATTTGATGAAAACAATGCGAGAGAATCCATGATTGTGCCTTTTGAATGATAGCAACGTGACAATGACAAAGGTGCCAAACAGAATCATGGTCGTTTTTTCAGTAGGAGAGCCATTTAGGTGCCCATGAAACTCCATTTATAAAGTCCTTCAAAAATTAAGCAAGAATGTAACACTCTTATGAATTCTTAACAGCGACACTTTGCCATCTCTATATATTCCATACCCTGTCTATATACTTTGCTTCTAGTTAGCGTTCATATCTATTGAAAGACGGAAAGAGTTAGAGATCCTTTGGTTGTAGGAAGAGTGATCAGTGATTTGTTGGATCCTTTCATGAGGAAGACAAAGTTAAAGAGTGCTCTACAACTCGACAGAAGTCACAAATGGAAGCAAGTTTAAGCCCTCGCTGTTGTTGAGGAGGCTGGAGTAAGTTGGAGGAGATGATCAGAGGGTCTTCTACACACTTGTGGCCATGCATTATACATGATGAGATATGCATATGATCATTAACATTTAGGTGCCATTTGGCTAAGCGTTTGAAGTCACAAATGAAAAGCACCTCACAATTTTCAATCAACTTTCTACAATATTTTACTGAATTTTGTCCAAAGTTTGAAAAGTACAAAAAATTTGTATGTGGTACCATCTTTACATGTATAACTTTTTTTTGATAAAAAAAGTCAAACTAATTTCTCAAAAAATCTTCAGAAATCTCCTTCATTTCAGAAAGTTTTATCTTATAAGCATTACCAAACATCACCTTAATGATGTTAAAGAAATTTATTCTTGTTCTTCTTCTCTTGTTGTTGCAGGCTAGGTGATGACAGATCCAGATACCCAAGTACTAGCGATTTAAGTCTCAGAGAATATTTGCACCGGTATACATATAGTGGATGTTTGGTGGGTTTTGCACCCACTTCAAAAACGCACCCTTACTGTCCAAAAAAACATAATAAATTCTTTAATTCTTATTATTTTTTAAACCGGAAGGCGTGAATGAATTATATGCCACAAAATTTTTTATATTTATAATAATTCTTGCTTTAAAATAAAAAAATAAGTTCATTTTTTTGAAAAGTCTTACCAAATGCTCCGTTTTAGAAAAAATATCTTATTTTTAACAACGCAAACAACCCCATAAATTGAGTTGATGTTGTCATCTTTGAGTAGTTATTATATTAGGGCGTATTTTAAATGTCCATAATTTTATTTTTTTGATCAGATTTTGAGTTCCGAACAGTTCATATATTTCAATTACACAAAAAATTCAGAACTCCACTTTTAAATACGGAACTCTAATTCTAACTTTTTTATTTACATGCTTTCTAATGCAATTATATATTTTAATTTTTAATACACTTTCAAAAACTATTGAAACACAAACACTGAACTCCACTTTCATTTTATTTTTCAAAAAACTCTACTTTCTACTTTTCACTTTTACGAAACTCAGTTACGGGCATTTAAAACACGTCCTTAGTATCTATCGTTCCGTATAGAAATTGAATTTCATTTCAATTGTGCATAAGTTGCATCAATCTTATCTTCAATTACTGATGGATATACTTGCATCTATTGTATGACTATCCTGCATAAAAGTTAATTTTTTCTAGTTTGTGACCTTTAAGGAACATCAAAGAAAAGTTACAGCAAATCCATTTACATGCATTATGTGATAAGAATATTTAATTCCTTTCTATATTTGGAGTGCTTAATTTAAAAAAAATTTATTTAGAAAGATCAGATTTTATTTTATTTTAAAGATTTGATTTGGCTTGATTTTAGAAGGATTTGATTTTTAAAATATTTAACTTTTGAAAACCTTTAAGTGTATATATGCGCTCATATTAATAAAGAAAAATAAGTCATTAAGTACAACTCTCTACATGATACCAGAGCTACCATTGCTTCAACGAACTATATCTTTTCTTATATATTTTTTCTCCTTAATTCAGTAATTTTAAATACTCTCAATGGCCAATATCTCTACATCATCTAGTACCTATTCTATCATCACTTAGGACTCCAATCAATAATTGATTGTCATCAACATTGCTACTCAAGCTCCATTAAAACTCAATGATACAAACTATCTCTCTTGAGAATTTCAATTCAACACTCTTCTTATTGATTTTGATCTCTTTAGCTTCATTGATGGATCTAAACTATGTCCACCATCCACTATTACTACAAATAGTTCAGTAATTACCAATTCAGCTTATACTCACTGGAACCGTCAAGTACAGTTGATCTTTAATGCATTCATTAGATCTATCTCTCCAAACATTATTCCATTCATTACTGGTGCCACTACCTCCAGTCAAGATTGTCAAAATCGGAATCTTAAATAAGATCGTTTTGCTTGAGTATGATCATAAAATCGAGATCTTAAAATAGGATTGTAAGATTTTACATACGATAAATTTTATTTAAACTTTTTCAAAACCATTACAGATCTTTTATAAAAGTTTTTCTAATATTTTTTCTAAATTTTTTTTACATTTAAAAAAAATAAAAATTCTTTTAAATTTTATAAAAAATTCCTCTATATTTTATTAAAATTTCTCAAAATTATACTTTTTTAAAAAATCTTCAAAATTTTATAGAAAACTTTCCAAAAATTTTGTAAAATATTCTTTCAAATATAGTTAATTATAAAAATTTCTTCAAAAGTAAAATCGTATAAGATCGTAAAAAGATCGAGCTCTTACCGATTTTAAGATTTAAATCGGATTCTAGGTGGGATTTTACTTAGAAAGGATTTTATTTGAGATCGGGATCATTTGGGTGAAGTAAAATCGTAGGATTTTAAGATTTAAATCAGGATTTTGATAACCTTGCCTCTAGTGATGTTTGGTATACTCTTGCCAATACCTATGCCAAGCCAACGCGCGGTCGCCGTTTACAAATTCGAAATCATCTAAAAAATCCTCCGAAGGATTCTCAAAGTGTTACTGAATACTTACGGAGCATTAAAGGATATGCCGCTAAACTTGCACTACTTGGTACCTTTATAGATGCTGAAGATCTACTTGAAAAAATTTTAGATGGTATTGGCGATGAATTTTATAATCTTGTTGTTACTCTCCAAGCTCGCGAGACCCCAATCTCCCTTGAAAAATTTCTGACTTTTGAAGCCACTTATCGCAATGTAACGTCCAACGCTCAACCAATACCAGTGACTGCTAATCCAGTATAACGAAATTCAAGGTCCCGTCTCTCTTTCAACTTCGATCACACAACTTCTTTTCGTCCCACTATATCCTCCAACACCGAGTCCTCTGTGCCAACATCTAATGGTGATCACCCTTCATCAATACCATATCTTGATCGTTGTCAAAACTGTAGCACTCAAGAACACTCAGCTAAGTGGTGCCCATTCTTTCATCTAGTGCCGATCAATCAAGTGCCAATCAACCGCGGATCCGAAACAAATCTAACATTAGGGCAGTCACGAGCTAACTTTGCAGCTAATATCGACACAGAAACTTCATCTTTGCTACTTGACAATGGTGCCTCTCATCATGTTACCGGCGATATAAACAATCTCTCACTTCACTCTCCCTACAATGGTTTTGACAACATTATAATTAGAGATGGCACAGATTTACCAATCATTCACACTGGTTCTACTTTTATCTTACTGTACTCATAATTTTACACTTAATAATATTCTTTATGTGCCAAGAAAATAAAATGAAAAAGAATTTTAATTTCTATTTCTCAATTTTGTCTCAATAATAATATTTTCGTTGAATTCTTACCACATTCTTTTTTTGTGAAGGATTTTCGTACGGAAGCACAACTTCATCAAGAGCAAACTAGAGATGACATTTATGAGTGGCCAATCACACCATCCAATCTTCATCTCTAGTGTCAAAACCTCTTCATCCGAATGGCATAATAGACTAAGGCATCTATCTCTTCAAATCTTCAAACATATTATATCTAATTGTCAAATACAACTATCTATTCCAATATCCATAACAATTTCTTATAACGATTGTTCACTGCAAATAAAATTACAAGTTATCATTTTTTAAATCCACCCTTACTTTTTCTAAACCTTTGAAGGCCCTATTTGACATTGTTTAAAATGAATTTTTTCACTTCCTTTTCAGCTTTTTATTTTACGAACAGCCTTCTAGGGTGCACCAAAATTTTTTAATAAAATTTGAAAGGTATAGATTAATTGTATGTTGTAGAATCATGTATAATTTCTTTCTAAGCTAATAAAGGTAAGCTCGTTTCTAAAACAATTCACAAAAAGCTCACTTTCAACAAAAGCTTCTTATTTTAAGCAATCTTAAATGATCCCTAGGTGTTTTTGTTGAGCTTCTTATTTTAAACAATCCAAACAATCCTATTAGGAAAAGGTTAACTTCTTCGGATTTGTTGAGCTCTTTGAGGCTTTTTTCTAATGAATTTTATCTTCATCACTCTAAACTGCCATTGCTTTCTTTCTTCTCATGTCTTATTGTCTAGATTTCTTTAGCAAAGAGCATTTATTTATGAAATGTCTGGACTTTTTATAGTTGTAGCAATTACCATTTTATTTTTCTTCTCCACGATATTTTTTTCCAAATCCTATTGTTATCCTAAATTTGTTTCTTCTAATAAAGCTTCAGCTCAACCAATGTAAAAAAAGTAGGGGTGAATTGAGTTAATATTTAAAAATTTCGTTTAGTAAATTTTCCTATGAGTAGCGACAAGATAGTTAGCTATGTCAGTTCTAGTTTGCTAAGAGTTGAAAGAGAGAATTTATTATTAGATAGCAGGTGTCTAGTTAACTATGTGTATGATAATTTCTGCAGTATAAATATTAGTGATTTTAGTATGATTTAAAACCACACAAAAAATCAAATAACTAGTACAGTAGAATACACGACAGTTTATATGGTCCAACAAACTTTTTTATCTATATCTACGGTCACTGTTTGAGAAAAGCGAAAAATCGATTAGTTTTTTAAAGAGCTATACTTACCACGCAAAGTGTTTCACCAAGCACACTTGCATTACGGATTTTTTTGTATAAGACAAACCTCTACAGTTTCTACACACTCCTCCCTTCGGTTGCACGACTATAGCACACTTACAAGATTACTGACTTTGCCCAGGGCTCTACCAAGCACTCTCATCAAGTGCACCACACACTTAACCTCAGTTTTGTTGAAAAGGTTATAATAATATATTTGAGCACAGGGATCGTTCTCACTTTAAGTTTTAATCACTAGAAGGCAAGGTGGAAAGATCAAAATGAAAAACTGTTAGGAGAATTTGTTCACTGTTTTGTTCAGCAGTAGTGAGAGTGTGTCGGCATTTTAAACTTCTTAGTGAATATTCATGTATGCTTCTTTTTATTTTTCTCTGTTCACAATTCTTCTTTATGGTCTTGTGCTTTTGCTTATATATTTTTCTTCTTGCAGCTCTTAGATTTTGGATTCCAACGGTTTGAAGTTTTTCTGTTGGTGCTTACTCGCCTACAATAGTCTCTCGCCTTCTTCCTGTTTTTCTCCTCGTCTAATCTTCAGATCTCCCAAAACTGAGG
The DNA here is from genome assembly GCA_019914995.1 of Acanthochlamys bracteata. Lineage (NCBI taxonomy): Eukaryota > Viridiplantae > Streptophyta > Magnoliopsida > Pandanales > Velloziaceae > Acanthochlamys > Acanthochlamys bracteata. Next base: position 3,740,512 of record CM034132.1, on the reverse strand, counting down.
TGATGGCTTCAGTTGTGAAATGTTTAGTAGGTTTTTAGATAGAGCATCTCCTTATATTTAATTTTCTCCACTGGACTGAAATTTTATTTTTCTAATCAGCCTTGAATGTAGTGTGTTAAATTAAATTTCTTATAGCACCCATTTCCTCCTTGGTGTGGCCCACAATGTCTTAATCTAAAATTTTTGATCAGCTTAGAATTCTTTTCCGCAAGCTAGAGGAGATTTCATGCATATATCAGTTATTATGTCAAAATGAGGACTTCTTCACAAACTTGATTCGTACTTCGTCTTTCCAAGCTGGGAGAACTGAGTTACATCACATCTAGTAAACAGATTTGTATAACCCTCCTTCAGTACTGTTTCTTGCAATATACATTGTATAAGGGAATATATGAGAGAGGGATGAAGCTTGTTCGTGGTGTGTCTAACTAAGAAATCTGAACTAAATAACTATGATATTATCCTTTAACTAATTAAGGAATGTAACTCATTAACAAGATGTCTGAGAACAACTATCTTTCACGCCTTAGGTGGATCACACTTAGAATTATGATTTGCCCTGATATTGATTGTCGAATATCTATATACACAGCTGTGACGTCCCTTCTGCTACTTTTTCAAATGTTTTGTTGCACATTTTTTTCTTGAGGGTAAGGTTGGCGTTTTGGAAATGTTCTCTTATGCATGTTTGTTACTTTGTTGCTTACCTGCTTTTGGCAGTGTTCACAAGGTTTTACGCATACTAGAATGAGATGTCGTGTGGAGTCTCTTATTCAGGTAATACATTAGCACGTTCTATTTCCTACTTATTTGCCTTTTCTGTTTTTACTGTTACTCTGTTTTTTTTAATGAAACTTAAGCTTCTGGTCAACTTTGTTTGTTAAAATCCAATATTGCTTTCATTATAATGAAAAAATGATTTCTTTTGAAAGCCTTTACAAGTTTGAATGATTTGCTTACTCTTCTATCTGCAGGCCCTAGATTGTGCTAGACCTGAAACAGAGAGGTTAAAGAGAGTTGTTCCGGAAATTCCTTCAAACGCGACTTGTGAGTTTACCGTTACTGGGAACAGATATTCATATATGTTTGTCTTGGTCATTCCAAACTCATCAAGTCCTTTCTCCTTGCAGAGCGTAAATGATGTGAATGGTAATTTACATGCGCGAAAACCTTTGTACATTAACAAATTAGAGAACAACAATTCCTTTGGGAGAGAAGTACGATGTTGTTTTATATTAGCCTTTTAAATTTACACTAGCAGCACGGTCATTTAAATTGCTGCTAAATGTATCATTTACCGAAGCAGGTCTAGTATAGATGGTGATTATTCTACTGTGTATGACTTGGTTACATAGTTTGCTAGGAAAAATTCTGGTTATTTTTTCGTCGTTAAGGGTTTGTTTGGATTGTAATTATTGATAATAAATGGTGGTGATGGTGAAGCATTTCACCATATTAACTATGTTTGTTTTAATTTCATTAATAGAAAGAAATAAGAATTGTTCCTTCACCATATTTCATGATAAAATATGTACCCACCAAATTGGTTTTTATTAACCTTGAATGAAAGGTTGACCCTGAGGATTTTGTTAAGCGTCAATTCACAACTCACAAGTTTCGAAGTACTACTGATATTATTGATTATTTCACAATATTTAGAAGAAAAGAAAAGAATTTGTTGAATATTATTGGATTATCAGATTAGATATCACAGTTTGGGACTTTAAGGTGTAGGTTTATGAGCTATGGTCTTCATATGACATATCGTTCAATAGAAAAATGAAACCAACTATCCATCTTACTATTTCTAGCCTACCAATAGTCCTGGCAAGAACATTTACCATCCCTGAAGTGATGATACCTGTTAACATCTCTTACTATGATTTCCCTCGCCGTTATCTTTGAAATAAACTTTATAGCAGTGTGACAATCCTCACAGATGCGTAGGTTCTTCGTGATAAGAAGTCTTGTCCCAGGTGGCGTGCTGATGATCCCAAATGCAACCGCCAGCCTCTCACTATGGCTACGAACCATATTATTCTTCTCATCTTCTGCTACATCATGGAACACTGACACTGTTTCTGGAACGTAACCGGCTTCTTTCATCAAGCCTTCCAATTTCTCCAGTTCTGCATAGATTTCTTTAGACCATGGATGAGAAAGATCGCCCACTAGGAACGCGTGGACCTTTCCCTTGACTTCAATCCAGCTGCAGGCAATCGCCTTCTTCAATCCTCTCTCTGTCATCAGTTTCCTCACTCTAGCAACTCCCTCCCATTTCCCTGCCTGTGCATAGATGTTAGACAGAAGCACATAGTTGCCACCATCATCTGGCTCCAGCTCAATCAGCTTCTCCAAAGCTAACTCACCTAATTCAATGTTACCATGAATCTTTGACACGTTGAGCAAAGCACCCCATACTCCTGAATCTGGGGCCACTGGCATTTCCTGAATGAGGATGTATGCTTCATTGAGTTTACCAGAGTGACCAAATAGGTCAATCATACAAGTGTAGTGCTGTACATTTGGTTTGACTGAGTAATCATGCTTCATTAAGTTGAAAAGCTCCCAGCCTTTGTCCAGCAATCCACCATGGCTGCAGGCTGACAGCAGTCCAACAAATGTAATATGGTCAGGCAGCAGCAATGCTTCCTGTCTCATCTTCTGAAACAGCTCAAGCGCCTTATTTGTGTGCCCGTGCATGCCGTACCCGCAAATCATTGCGTTCCAGGAAACAAGTTTCTTTTCTGCAAGCTGCTCGAAGAGTCTGCATGCAACAGTCACTAGCCCACTTTTTGAATACATATCAACAAGTGCTGTTTTCACCTTGTCCTCGATCGCGAACCCTCTCCGCCAACTAACACCATGGATTTCTCTCCCTCTAGGAAGTGCTGCTGCATCAGCAGCTGCTGCAATAACAGTCACTAAAGTAGCAACTGTTGGCTCAAACCTATCAGCAACCATATCACGGCAAAGCAAAAGAGCTTCTGATGGGCACCCATTCTGGGCATAAGCCGCAATCAAGGAGTTCCACAGCACAGCGTCACGATTCAAAATCCTATTGAAGACTCTTCGGGCATCTTCAACGCGTCCGCACTTTGCATACATATCGATAAGCCCAGCGCCCACAAAGACATCCGAATCCCATCCAAAACGAACGGCATGCTCGTGGACCTCTCTGCCGATATCCAATGCAGACAGCGCCGCGCAGGCCTTGAGGACAAAAGGGAAAGTGAAATTATCGGGTACCAACCCATTGTCAAGCATCTGAAAGTAAAGGGACACTGCAGCCTCATGTGGCCCGTTTGATGCGTAGGCTCTGATGAGTATGTTCCAGAGGAACACATTGCTCTTAGGAATTCTGTCGAACAGATTATGGGCGTCGATGACGGAATTAGAAGAAGCGTAGAGATCAATTAGTTTGGTGGCCAATATGGTATCGAAACCAATACCGGAGAGTATGAGTCGGGTGTGAAGCTGTTTTCCGGGGTTAAAGGCTTTGCGCCTGACTACTGACCGAAGGAGAGAGAAGTAATACGAGTATTCATTGCTGTGTTGAAACTTTTGGTTTTTAATTGGAAACTTTGGAGAAGCATGTGGTTGATGAAGAGCGGAAGATGAGTGATAGGAGATGAAAATTTTGGTTCTTTTCAAGACAGAAATGAAAGAGTAGGGAAGAGTTATACTGCTTCTGGTAATGGACGGACGCATTTGAATTTTGGAATCATGCCTTGTAGGCATTTGCTTCTACGTGCATGCATATATTAATCGGTTTGGTACAATCCCAATTGAAACATTCCTAAATCAAGTCTGGATGAACCTTGCAATTATTTTACTTTAGAAAAAGTCCAGTATAGCAGTCTATAAAAATGGGAAATAATTGTTATTTGTAAAATGCTATATAGGAAGAGAAAAATAGAATTTACAGAAAACGAGTTGATTACAAATTGGAAAAATTCACGTAAATACATGAATCACCGAAGTTAGTATTACCCCAAAAAAGGCACCAACTACAACTTGAGTAGCTGTATGACCAACTGATTCATTCAAAGCACTGTCTACCATTGGCCATTTCAGGTGGTCCACCATCGAACAGTTAATCTGGCTGGTGAAGGCAATCTGCTTGATGTGGTTCCAGATCTAAGATTTGGACGAGGCTCTGTTTCATTTGACTTATAAAAGTTAGCACTCTCAGCGAGTGTCAAAGCACGAGCGATGTTCTCAGAGTTTACAGATGGTTACTTGTATGGTTGGCATCATCTCTATCTTCCCCATACACAGTTGGCTTCTCTTGGATGTTGAATGCCTGGTTAAGAAAATTCGCATGATTGCCAACCTCTCTTCCTTACACCCTGAAGATTCAGTAGCAATAAGAGGACAGACATCAAGGTCTACCACAATTGTACATCAAGAAGATAGAGTTGACAAGAAAATAAGAACGACAAAAGAGATACTAACAAGGTATCAAAATGAAAGATTAATTACATAAAAGTATCTCCTTAAAGACTACGATTCACCTTGACATGTACAAGTAAATATGTCAAATTACCTATATGGTTTTCCTCTTTAATGAAATAATGCATCCAACAGGGGTGTGTCAGTACAACAAAAACCATGCACTGTTTGGCAGGGCTATAGGAAAGCATGGCATCCCGGTTTAGTTGACATGGTTGTGGGTCACATATTGGTCTTAAATGACAGTAAATTAATTACACCACTTTCCGCAGCATGATGGCTACCAATCTGGCTCACATACTTTAAAGAAAACCAACCATGAAATTAGGACTTTATTTAGCAATCATCTCATATGAAGCAACGTCTAGCCTTAGAAATTAACATTTGATCTGCCAAATAGTTTCAACAAATATAAGCTAGATAATGATTTGATTTCCAGTTAAATCAGATGCAACTATGATGATGTTCTACACTTTTACTTGTAACCCTTATGAACAATGTCTAATTTCAATGGCATTATGAAAATGTCGGACACTCGTGAAATTTTACCACAAATAACGCAGTACCACTAGTGTTGCTATGCAATTCACTTTTTGATTACCAGCTCCACCAGGACTCCAACTATCAACCTCCCCTTCGGGGAGAGGATGCCTTCGCCACCCCACCCAGGGTGCTTTGGCTGCCATGTGATTCACTTGGACACATCATTTAGGAAGTTTCAAGATGCTTTCATTGAATGCAAGAACTTCAAGTAACAATGTAAAATATCTCCTATGAACAGATCGAGAGTTATATTTCATAATTATAAATATAGTACATTTATGGAAAATAAAAAAGTGAATTATCAACTACATTTGAGTGTATCACTGATTATATATAAACTTAATGAGCAGCCCAAAATCGAAGCAAAGGTTCCTTCCCTCTTCTGCATATCATTCTCTATTTGGCCCGCTTTTCTCACGAAAAATTATCATGAATGTCGTAATCCCTCTATTTGGCCCGCTTTTACTACGAGAAATCAATGAGGGAAGGATGGCCTGGAAACATCTTAAAGCTGACATCTTTTTGCAGGCACTCCAACTTTCGATGAACTCACATCACTTAGTGGTTTAAATAGAAGTGTTACTACGTGTTTAGATACAAAATCCATTGTAGTTCTCATATTCAACTTGATGTTTCAACTTTTGACTTGAGAAAGATGCCTTATCATTAAAATTTGAACTTAACAATTACTAGCTTGCAAAAACATCTTTAACAGACCTTTCAAACAAGATGACACTGAAGGTATTTGATTACCTACGTTTCAATACATGCTATCTACTGCAAGAACAAAGTTAACAAAATACAAGTACAAAATAGCGTATTGCAATATTTTGACAGGAATACATTAAATGGCATCACATAAATAACTTAAACCAGGACAAGAAAGGATTATATCTAGGGGAAAATAAAGCGCTATGCACATATATTCTACCATTAATATGTCAGTTGTTCTATGCTCCTTGAGACAAAGGTTAAGAGAGACTAAGGCAAAAGTGCAGAGAGCAAATAAACACTGAATAAGAACCACAAATTTTCAACTGATAAGGAAAGAACCTATACTATAGACATTACTTAAAGTAAATTAGAGGAGTAAACTTACATACCTGTGCATCATACATTACTACTGCCACAAAGACAACATACATGCCAAAGATCGAACCAGAAAACCCCCTGATCCAGATTTCAACAAACAAGTTGGCAGAAGGTTGCAGCAATAAGTTAATTGCCTAACATGCAGTAAATCATAATGTGTTAAACCACCAACTTAAATCCAAAAGTTACAGACTGGAACAATCACAGAACATTTATTTAAGTAGTACAGAATAAAATGCAGGAAAGGCGATCACACTCACCTCTCAAGGCCGAGTGAAGTAGCTGCAGCCACAACAGCCTGTAATTTCAACATACTATTTAGAACTTAATCAGAATTCTCTAGATGCTTTGGAAACTAAAGCAATGATGATAACTACTACACAATCACCATATTACAACTAAAAGAAACTACAGATTTTCTGAAACCAAAGCTGGTAAGCTACTGGTCACGCTAAACCAAAAAAAAAAGAATGAATCAAGGGAATTCCTCCAGATCTTACAGCGGCCTTAAGATCTAATCCTCTTTTACTGAGAGCCGACGTCAAGGGTTTTGAAACCTGCCCAATTACTGATGATAGCACAGCTGCCAGCAGAACCAATAACTCCCAACAAGTTAATAAAAAAAGAACAAGAATATCTAAATTATTAATCAGCAATCTACATGGAGCATGAACAACACAAGAATTTATAAAATTGCCTTATTGTTAGTGATTTCTGTAAAATCTTGCAAACTGCTTCTTCATGAGCTACTAAAGTATTCTTCAAAGGTAGACATTTGTATTGAAGTATGCGGTTTATTGAAGAAATGAGAGGGAGAGAACGAGCAAGAGCAGCAGTAGAAGAAGAAGAAATGAAGAGTGAGGCATGGTTGCGCTCTGCAGCTTTCCACTTCCAGCAACAACACTTGTTTACAACAGGAGCACTTTTGAGATACTTTATAACAGCAGGCACCGTTGTAGTGTTGTACTTGCCCAATTAGGCACTACTATTGATCGTGCCCAATTAGTAAATCCAGCCCATTTTAATATATCTAGCCCAGCCTGTTAACATGCAACAACGACCTCGGGTCGTGTTGAGGGAAAAGAATTACGTGAAACAGGTATAACCAAATTTATTCGACACGGCCAAAAGGTGATACCATAACCGGGTCACCATCGTATGTACACCCATTCGGAATCTGCCATGTAGGATGAAATTTGGTATCCATGTTTGAACCGAACAGTCTCTCGTGTTGAGAGACATTGAACAGAACAACAACAGAAACGCGAGACGGGGAAAAAGTTTTTCAGTTTCCCTCCATGGGTTGAATTTAATTCAATGATAGATTCATTTTCCCGCTACTCGCGAATGGAAAATTTCAAATCATGGGGAAACAATTGATTTCATGATTCATCTCGCCACATGGTTCTTCTGCTGCTGTGATTCGTGTTGTTCCAATCTGCAGGAAAACAAATTGACGTGAGGAAGATGATAATCAAACGAAGCGGGGGAGTTCAGATGCCGAGTTTCAAGCGCTGTAGCGCTGAACTACCAGTGGTTGAATTCAACAAGAAGCAAAAAAGGGATAGTTGTTCTTTACCTGCGAAGATCATCACCGATAGTTTCTCCAGAGACGTTTTCCTGCAATGGGTCTATGGTGATAACTCCACCACCGCTGCATCTGAGGAGAAGAACCAGTGTGGGGCCCATGATACTGCATCGGAGCCTGTTTTGTTAGAACCATTGCTTTCGTCGCGGCCGGATCAAGCTATTCTTCGGAAATCTCGCGGCCGAGCACGTATGCCGCCAGCTAGATTCAGAGATGAATTTGAATCGCTCCCATTGAAGAGTTTGAGCAAGAACAAACCTAAAAAGGACAAATTTGCAAGCCGAAAGGACAATTTTGCGTCGGGGAAATTGGTACAGAATGAGGTTGAGAAAAGATTAACTAAGGAGATTGTGGAGCAGAAGAGGGATTACTATCGGCCTGAAGATTTTGTTTTGGGGGATATTGTTTGGGCAAAGGTGGGGAAAGTATATCCTGCTTGGCCTGCCATAGTTATCGATCCGAAGCAAGAGGCACCTGAGGCAGTTCTTAAATCGTGTGTTCCTGGGGCCATCTGTGTCATGTTCTTTGGATACTCAAGGAATCAAAATGCAAGGGTAATAAGTTCTGGCTAGTTTTGGTTTCACTTGCTTACCTGCTTAATAAACTTGAGCCCTTTGGGAGCATATTTGTTTTCTGTTTTCAGTTTCTTTGTGTATAAGATATAGTATTATGCATATATAATTATCTACACGAAACCAGATTCTGAAAACTGAAGTGTTTCCACACAGACAGCTAACATGTACCATACTTCTGTAAGATAAATTTAGATTGAGGAAAAGCTCAAAATGCTATGGATTGAGAGCCTTTATTGTCTATGCATGTTGTTGCATGTCTGGTACTAAGGTTGGTTGCTGTAGTGTGCTTCACAACTGACTGAATATTTTCTTTGTGTTTGCGCTTTTCAATCTGCTTCCATTATATACACTTGGAAACTAAACCTTGAACTTCAATGTTTAATTCTCCCATCTAAACATGTTTGTATGAAGTAGGACTACGCATGGGTGAAGCAGGGAATGATATATCCGTTTGTAAGCTACCTAGACAGGTTAGTCTACATTTCCAATGAAGGCATCCATTATTGGTCCTTATGATTTCTCTTGGTAAAAGAATACTGTTGTTAGGTTTCAGGGACAGACACAGCTATACAAGAGCAAGCCAATTGATTTTAGGATGGCAATAGAAGAGGCATTCTTAGCTGACAATGGGTTTGTTATGGACAACAGCACATCTAGGCAAGCAAAATATGATCAATCTCAGGCTGGAGGAGTTCAAGAAGCATCCATTTCAAACCAGCAGGAGGCGTCCAATATACAGGCAAGAGCTTTATTCTCTCTTACTCAAAAGTATTACAACCACCAATGCAGGTCTTTGGCTGCATCTCTTGTGTTTCCGTGTGACTAGTGCCCTACTTGATTTTTAACATTAGTTTTGCCATCAACAGTCTGAAACAAAAGCTTTAGTGTTAGCTTTCTGTATGATGAAGTACAAAAAGATGATCTTGCCATTCCATGTTCATGTCAAAAGGTCTTCTTGTGATGTTCAAAAGTTTCTGTTCATGCATATATTGCTATCATTCTTTTTGCTGCATGTTTCATTGATTGTTTCTTGACTGAATCCCGTTTTGAAGTTCTATATTCAGTTTCTCCCAGAGTATGAAATACTTTATTTTGATCTCCATGGTTAACTTAATTGGCACATTACTTGGTTCAACTTGGCTTTAACCTTACCTCATGTCAAGACTTCAGTTTTATCTACTGTCAAGCTGATTCTAATTCGATTCTATATACATGAAAAGCCTACTTTCAGGAGTCTTTAAAAAGCTTAAAAAGATCTCACAGCAAGTACGGAAAGGAACCTAAGCCTTCAATTCTCTCTTTCTGCAGCATCTTTTACATCTTCTCGTTGCCGTCACTAGCTGTACTGACCTTCCTGTGGGCCACATGCTGTGATAGGTGTTGAACTAACTTAGCCATCTAACAATTCCACTCACCTTCAGTGCACATCTTCCTAAATGTTAGCATCCCTGAAAGCTGGTGTTCTGGTAGTCTACAAAAGTTCTGCCAGAAAATAGCTGGTGCTGACTATTCAGCAGTTACTTGTTTTCTTAAGTCTCTTTTTCTGGGATACAGTTGGAGGAGTAGGCCTACTTCCTTTCAAATTGACAGCTTCAAGAACCTGCTTAATCAAACCTTAGTCATGGGGATTCCCCCTGTGCAAGGGCTTTGGGCCCATGTTACATCGCTCAGTAGATATAAAATATGAATTAGTATTCAAATGCTTTCAATCTTTCACATTTTGGTAGCATTGGTTATGTAATTAAATTTCAATTAGCTTCCATGACCGAATAACCAGACGACTGTTATTTAGGATGTATAGCTAAGTAGCACAACATTAGATTGACGTTTTTTTGGTTGTTCGAAATTGGACCTAGCCACCTGATACAAGGTCTAAGAACTGATGTGTCACGGTCTGCATACTGCTTCGAAGCACTTAAACCAAAGATGCTGAGCTGTGTTTAAGAAACTATCTTTTTCGTTTTAAAATAATCATGTCCTAAAAAATATCAAACCTAAATATTTAAATCTTCAGCTTTTGCTAGCAAGAATCATGATATGCTGTCCCTTAGTTAGTTTAATACTTCTGTGCAGTTTTCAGCATCTAATTTTCCTTTGTGCATGAAACGTAGTTGTCGAACAACTATCTGTCCCATAATTTCCCTTTTTTCTGGAATAAGATCTGTCTAGAAAGGCTATCTTGATAAGTTTCTGATTATTACTTTCTACGTAGGATGCCGGAAAATCTGAGCATCTCTGTTGTGAGAGTTGTGGCTCAAGTCTACCATTCAAGTACACAAAGAAGCTGAAGAAGGAATCAGTCAAAGCAGTTTGTAAACATTGTGAAAAGGTTGTCTGGTTTTCTAACATACCTAGCAGATTTTCTATGTAGCCAGAGGGCTGAAGTTAAAACTTCTTGCAGCTAGTAAAATCTAAGCAATATTGTGGTATATGCAAGAAGATTTGGTATCACACAGATGGAGGGAGTTGGGTATGAGCATCTGATCCATGATATGAGTTATTTAGCATACTTACATACAACTATAACTGAAATTTGTTTGATTTAACTGTCATAGGTCTGCTGTGATGGATGTGAAGTTTGGGTTCACACAGAATGTGACAAAACTTGCAGAGATATTGAGGTACACTTTCGCTACTAAACTTAAGTGGAACAGAACTTGATGGACAGGTCATGCCAGATTATAATTATACTTAATGTCTGTACATTCAAATTTTTGTTGGGTAGGATCTTGAAGGCACTGATTACTTTTGTCCTGACTGCAAACAGAAGCCAAGTTTGGATATCCCAATTACTGAAGATCTATCACAAACTAGGTGCTTCTTCAGAGCATTTTAGCTCAATCAGCCTTACTAGTTATATTTAAGAAATACACACTTTTCTGGAGCAAATCTTGATAATTGATACTTCTATCTTCAACAGATTATGTAATATGACTTTACAAGAGAAGAAACCCCTGACTGTAACTGTTTTTTGCTGTGGTGTGGAAGGAACATACTTCTATGAACAGCACCTGTAAGTATTTTATAGCAGATGTTGCTTACTGATATTAGTTTTGCTGAGCTCCATGTATTTGTTTGTTTTTTCATTGTTTTAACATCTTCATGTTGGATTAAATAACTTACGTATATGCTCTTACTTACAGCTTGCTATCTTCATTTCGTTTGTTTTTCATTTTTTTTAACATCTTCGTTGCTAGTTTTTTTACTACTAGAATTTTTTTAAGCTCAGCTCGTCTTGTATTTGAATAACAAAGTTGTAATTGTATGTCAAGTTGACTGTTTTACTTGAGGTAAATGTTTTTTACTTCAAAACTCTTGAATTACTTGATGCCACATGCTCATGCGAAATTTGTTTACTTTCTTTTCCTTGTTCACATATATTACTCATTTGATGGCAGAATCCTGTGCCATTGTGGCTCTTGCAAAGCCCAAAAGCTGGCACCAAAAGAGTGGGAACGGCATACAGGCTCCAGAGGTAAAAAATGGAGGACTACTATCAAAGTTAAACCAGATATGCTGCCATTAGGGCAATGGGTATGTACTTTCGATGTGTTGAAACGTTTCCTTTATTTTGAGTTACCCTTGTTGTTATGTAATTTTTCGCTGTTGCATCAGCATTAGTGTCCTCTAGATTCTGCACCCATTTAGTTCAGCTCTCAGGCCCTTTTTCTAATTAGTTCAGCTCTCTGTCCTATTGTTTAGCATTTTCCACAATGGTTATTACCGCTACTATATCGTAGCTGCAGGTTTGAGTTTTCCATCTTGCGTAGGATAACTGCTAACAATTGGAAGTCGGGTTTTTGTGAATTCATCTTATAACATCTTATGAGGTACTTTTAGTTGAGCATTACTTAAACTGTGTTTCTTAAAGGCTAATATAGTTGCACATTTTCCTTTTACTTTAGAGATAAGTACGCCACAGATATCTTATTAAGGAACCTTGTGTTTTGTTATTAGCTTTGTCTCCTTATCCACCGTAGTTGCCCTAAACTTAGAAACTTTTGTGTAAGCAATACTCAGTTCATACCTTTTTCTGCTTTTAACAAAGACTAAGTAGTTTCTAGTGCCGTTGGTTTAGCGAAAATGTTAACTATTAATTTATGCATTTCACTGCAGATAGAGTGTTTTGGTAGTTTTGCAGATCCTGTTACAAGAGTGTCCTCAGTAATAGGAAATCAGAAGCTTTATACTTTGCTGCATGGTAAGAGCTCAAATGAACTGTATGGCTTTGTTTTTGATTTGTGATTCGTGTCAGCTAGTTAAAACCATATTTAGAAGGATGTAATGAGTTTCAGAAAATAATTTGTGGCCAATCATGCAGAACCCTATGAGCCAGTATATGCTAAATGGACAACAGAACGATGTGCAATCTGCAGATGGATTATAGATTGGGATTATAACAAAATAATTATTTGCAACAGGTATGTTTTATTGTTTTATATGTACACTATTACACTCTATCAACTTTTCGTGAAGTTTATAATTAAGTTTTGGCTTTCAGATGTCAAATAGCTGTCCACCAGGAATGCTATGGAGTGAGAAACATAACTGATTTCACATCTTGGGTCTGTAGAGCATGTGAAGCGCCTCAGCATAAACGAGAGTGTTGCCTTTGCCCTGTGAAAGGCATGTTCTCAAATTGTTGGAAGCTCAGTCTCTAAGTCCAGTTAAATCATGAAAACCGACTTAGTGTCACATAGTTTAGATTTCACTAAAAAATTTATGGAGTGCGGTTTGTTGTCAGACTCTATGCAGATATACGTTACGCTCGAGATTGTCATTTGCTTTTAGGGTTTGCAAAGACTATATCATTGGCTGCTCATATTTTCCCATTCTTGAAACTTTTCGATGCTTTCCCTCAGGAGGAGCTTTGAAGCCAACATATGATGGGAAATTGTGGGTTCATGTCACATGTGCATGGTTTCAACCTGAAGTTACTTTTTCAAGTGAAGAGATTATGGAACCGGCTGTGGGCATATTCAACATACCAACCCAGAAGTTTATGAAGGTTACCTTGTTTTCATACACGGACTATTAGTTTATATTTTTTATTTACTAGGCTTGTATTTGAGTTGAGAAAATGATTGGTGAAATGCTTCTGTCATGCTTCATGGCTAATCTTGTATCTTGTTTGTTGTCTGGGATCTTAGATATGTATGATATGTAAGCAGATGCATGGATCTTGCACACAGTGCTACAAGTGCTCAGCTTACTACCATGTGATGTGTGCGTCCAGAGCAGGGTTTCGCATGGAGGTAATTGAATAGTCATGAGAGCTTATCCAGTAATTCTTATTAGGATCCTTTGGGATTATAATCTCTTACTTTGATACAAATAGTGGACTGTTGCTGAACTATTAAGAACACTGGATGGTTCTTTGAATTAATATGTACAATGTCTAGCTTTTTTTCAGTGCTACGAATGTTCAGCTTTATATCTAGTCTCTTTCCTTTATATGTATATAAGCTTTATGTCTAGTTGGTGGTATAATGCATGTGACATTCCATTATAAGATGTGAGATTCAATATTCATTGAACATATGCAAGTGTACTGATTTTCTGAAAATTATATGAATGATTTAGAACACAAATTTAGAGGATAAGCCCAGAACCCCATTTATCTATGGTCTTATTTAGTTTCTTTGTGCCCCTCATTTGACATTCAGCATTTTCATTGTCTGGGTAGTTATTTTAGCTGACCCCTCTAGTGGATGAGTCTTAGTTGCCCTTGTTGTCTGGGCAGTTATTTATCCATCCTAGTTTGATCACAGCTATCTCATGCAAGAACTGAACAAACGTTATTGAGCTTTTGATGGACTACAATGGCGTGCAAGCATCTCATATGGCAGCTCGCTTTTTAATATGGGATATGCTTAGTTGTTGCTTTATAGTTTTGTGCATGAACCATTTTGAGTCATAATATTCAGGAAGATATTTAGCTGCAGAGGTTCTTGGTGATATCCTCCATTTGTCTAATTTAGGACTAAGTCTGACCTGGCTATGTACAATGTTAGTTTAGATGCACATGATACTTTCAGTTGTAACACGTTGTAAAGTGATAGTTGAAAACCATAGGGTTTGCATTCGTTGATATAGAAGCATCAAAGTCCTCTTTGTACTCTTCTTTTGTGAATCTTGTAATGCAGAAATAAGTATAGACCCTTACTATAAATTATTTATGTTGATGGGGTGCATCTTCTCCTTTCTTTAGTCATATTTTGTTGTCTATAAAGAGATGAAACTCAATGTTACCTTCTTTTGCAGTTGCATAGCCTTTTGAAAAACGGGAGACAGATAACAAAGATGGTTTCCTACTGCTCTGTCCATTGGTAAGTTGGTATTAAGTTCGTGTAAATCCTGATGCTTTCCTTCTTTTTTTTTATTTTTTAAGAAAGAAAATTTCGGAAGTCGTTAGGCTTAAAGGAAGGTATATGAACAGATAAAGTAAAACCGTTGTGTTCTCCTTTTCCTGTGACTCCACTGCAGTAGAAATGTTATAATGTGTCCTGTTTCTTCTGACTAAATTTAGATCAGTATCCTGTATTCTGATTTAACGTGATTAACTTATGTAATTGAATTGTCTTTTGTCAGGAGTCCAGACCCAGAGACTGCTTTAATCATTAAAACTCCGGAAGGAATCTTATCTTCTAGAAATTTGCTCCAGAATAATGAGAGGAAAGTGGTTCCAAGTTCAGTGATTATATCAAAAGAAAATCCTGAAGATTTGTTTCTTTCTTCCTCACACTCTCAATCTTCATCCTCCGCAAGGTGCCTCATTTACAGCAAAATCAATCCAAAAGTAAGCAGTCTGTTTAAGAAACTCACACACTCACAAAGACTGAAGTTGCATTCTCATCTCTAATACTTTCGTAAGTGTTGGTCTGTTGATGATTTTAACCCTGACAATAACCATTCAAATGAAAATTTTTGAAGCAGGCCTAGATGCCATGACGTCCTCTCCTTATAAAGCATCTAAAACTCTTATTCTAAATCCTTGGCACATTGGACCTTTGCAAGCTGATGAATATATGATTGCATTTTTAGGGCATTCCTTGATCTTGATGTTCTTGTGCAGAACTTCTGCAAGTTGCAAAATACATAAATGAATCTGAAAGGTTTATAAATACTTTGAATATAAAATGATATTTTTATACTGTTTCAGACAAGGTCCTGCATGAAGTTACCGGTATTCTGTTATATTGACAAACTGTACCTGATCTGATATGTAACATTTCATGTACTCCAGCAAGCACAAAATGCTCTCATTCACCAAGTTAAGGGCCCATGCCATCATTCTTTTGACCAAGTTCAAAGCGTTAATTTTCCTGTAGTAAGCTTCCTTCACTAGGGTTAATCTGCTACATTTTGTTGTCAATATTTGTTTTAATTATGAGAACATCAAGTTCCTGAAATTTGCAGGAAAGGAAGGGTCATAAGTTGTTTTCTACATTCAGGGAGCGCCTTTACCACTTGCAGGTATCACATCTCATTTTATTTATGCCTTGTATCACGTATAGTTTTGTGGTGACTTTTTCTTATTTTTTATTTTTCAGTTAACAGAGAAAAACAGAGTCTGGTTTGGCAGATCTGGAATACATGGATGGGGCTTGTTTGCACGTAGAGACATTCAAGAAGGAGAAATGGTACCTGTTTTTAATGCAATGATATGCCTGTGTATTTCTGTAATTACAATGATGGCCTAAAATTTTCAAGGATGTGAAGTTATCTATGCCATACTACTTTTATTGACATATTGGTACAATTTCTCTATGACCAGCTTACATTACCTATACTTCTTCCTTCTACAATGGTAACCTCCTATCCTATGACCTAGTGTTATTGCCTGGAAGGATATTACCGTCACTTGCCAATTCAAAAGCCATTGCTTGTATGAGCCTTTACTCATGTGTCTTTTGCAAGTTTGATTCTCTTAATTTCTCCGGTAGTTCATTTTCTTTTATTGGTAGTATGTAAAATTTTCATATCAGAAGTTAATATGTAGGTGTGCGTAAACAAGTGATTTTATCTGCAACTTTGGATCATTAGCCCATAAAAAGCTCTTACTGTCCACAGTTGCTGGTACTCTTTGGATCAGTGTCAATCCATGGTGTTGCTTAAGCATATTACTGGTGCAAAAGTACACCACTATTTGTTAGAAATGTTTGCAGTATGCTGCTATATGGCAGAAACGAATGCTGCTCCTTTCTACTATTTGACCCATCTTAACCTTTGCCAGGTTCTAGAGTATCGTGGCGAGCAGGTTCGTCGTAGCATTGCTGATTTAAGGGAAGAGAATTATCGCTCGAGAGGAAAAGACTGCTATGTAAGCTATTTTGACTCATTTTGTAGTAATACCATTTGTTCCTTAAGTGGCATGCTCATATATGCAAAAACAGGTGAAGGCCAGCTTTTGAAATGTTTACTCTAAGTTCTTACCTGACTAATCAAGATAAAATGCTACCCCATGGATAATTTTGTGTGATCATCGGGAATCTGCTTCCTCAATTTCCCCTGTATTGATGATTACTCAAATCGCTTCCATCAGTTACTACCTAGACATGCTTTGCAGTTGTCTTGCACTAAGCACTGATGCTCAACCAAGTTTACCACCTTGAAAAGTTGTGCAGGCTCACTGTGACTATTTTTCTGATATTGGCCACGGAGCATGGTTTCTACTTTTTGTAAAGTTGGATTCACAACTAATTTTGTCTCTTGAACTAGTTTTAACCTTCAGACAGTCACTAGGCCTGGGCAATGAATCGGTCTCACTATGATATAGTATAACCGTGACCTGTTGCAATTATATAGTAATGGGAGTCTCAGTAAGGTGAATGTGGTATGTTTACATATGAAGTCTTCGAACAATATGATTTCAATTTGAAAGCATGTTGTGTTAAGTTTAATATTGCTCGTCACGCACTCCACATAACTTGGTTTCTTGTTCTCATATTTTCAACTTATGCTGATAGTCTGGTGAACATTCAAGGACATTATGATGCTATACTTATTTTAGTCATATTGTTTTGGCCTTAGATCTTTTCTTTTTCTATTTAAATATTCAGTTATTCAAAATCAGTGAAGAACTAGTTATTGATGCTACCAGTAAGGGGAACATGGCACGCTTGATCAACCACTCTGTAAGATTTTTTTCTCTCATCATTCTTATGTTCTATGGGGAATATTTAATTGTCTGATACTCTGCTTTTGGTTACTGCAGTGCATGCCTAATCTTTATGCAAGGATTATGAGTGTCAGCGATGATGATAGCAGAATTGTGCTCATAGCAAAAGCTGACATTACTGCAGGAATAGAGCTTACGTATGCCATTTAGCTAACCTCTTTTAATTTGAATTGGTTTTATTTAAGTTCTAGGCTTTGTCTAGCTACCATTAGGAAAATTTAGGCCGAATGTTTCCTAAAATCCTAAATGGCGCATGGCATCTTCAATGTGCTTAGTCAAGGGCATTTTTTTAAAATTCGATCACTATTTATTAATATTGTGAAGCAATTTTTGGATTTTCTGCTTATTTTTTCCACTTGCTTTATGCAGCTATGACTATTTGTTCGATCCTGGTGAGGATGAAGAATCGAAGGTCCCTTGCCATTGTAAAACTCCAAACTGCCGAAAATTTCTATGAAATAGGAGTTTTGCTTAGACCATGAGTTCCAATTCTATATGAAGTAGGAGTATTGCTTCTTAGACCATGAGTTCCAATTGTGTGTAATAGATATTCTTTTACAGTTCCATTCATAATACCACCCAAATGTACAGACCATAAGGATGTCATTCTGGAAGAACACTAACGATGTCAGTAATACCACCCAAATGTACAGTTCGATTCTTCCGGCGCCATTCCAAAGTTGCAGGATGTTAATTAAGTCCAAACAATATTTGAACTCGCTCATTGTCACCACCTTGACCATCACGTCTGCAGGATTATCATCCGCTGCAATCTTCACAAGCAGAATTTCACCTTTTTCTATAATCTACCGTACAAAGTGATACCGGGTATTTAACTATTTATATGCATTTTTTCGTGCATGGAAGGCCTGGTTCTTAGCCAAGTGAATAACGCCCTAGCTATCACAATGCACTTTGATGTGTTTCTGAAAAACTCTGGTCTTCATGCCTTGAAGCCAGATAGCTTCCTTCATAGCCTCTGTATCTGCCATATACTTTGTTCTGCAGTGGACAAAACAACTGTAGACTGAAACGTAGACTTCCAACTGATTAGCACTTGAGCAAGAGCGAATTAGCGAACACATAACTAGTCGTCGATCAACGTTTATCCAAATCACGGTCGTGGTTTAAATCAAAGTAATCCAATCACATACTGACCAGCGTTATTATCTTGCTCAAAAGTCAAACCAACATCTACGGTGTTCAATATGTACCTGCCAATGTCTTTTATATATTGCTTTTGGGTCGCACAAAGCTTAGCGTTCTTCCTGTCTCCATACCGAGAATCTTCTTGGCTTTTTCAAAATATTTCATCTTGAATCCTTGATTCAATTGAGTCTTTAATTTCTCAATTTCTGTTTGGCTCTTCCATCATATCAATATATCATGTACATACAATAAAAAGTAGATCAAAGACCAATCTTGTAGCTCGAAAATATACGTAATAATCATGCGTGCTTCTGGCTGTTGCATCATATACTAATCAATCTCCTGTACCATTGCCTTGGAGATTGCTTTAATCTATATAATGATTTGTTTCGCTTGCAAACCCAATTCCTTTTACCAGCAATCTTGAACTGGCTGAATCATATAGATTTCCTCTCCAAAATCGCTATGTAGAATGCGGTTTTCACGTCAAGTTGAACTAGTTCCTATCCAATTGTGCTACCAAGGCCAACAAAATTCTAATGTTGGAATGCTTCACAACTGCAAAAAATATCTTGTTATACTTAATTATCTCTTTCTGAGCTTAGTCCTTAGCCACGAACCTCGTCTTATATTGAACTTCATCTTTGCCAGAAAATCCCCTTTTTTTTTGTGCATACATCCAGTTGCACCAATTGTCTTATTGCCTTCATGTAGTTTCTCCGCTATCCACATCTTATTCTTCTTAAGGGACTTCGTTTCTTCATCCATGGCGTTCCTCCACTTCTCAGATTTCAGAAATTCTGATTGCTTCTTTATAATAAAAGGAGCGACATCATATTCAACTTAAAGTGCATAGGCTATCAAATTCTTAAATTGAGTAGGTAAGTCTACTATGTTCTTGCAGAGAGCAGGCATTTTAATGTTTTGTCGGTGTAACCTATTGATTCCAGTCGTTCTCTGTTGCTGTGGAGGTTCTTCGATTAAAACCTTTTCTTTGTCATGTTCATCATATACCAACAGAGAATCAGGTTCTATTTTATCTTCACCAACTGAGTTCATAATTCTGCTTTCAAATTCCACCTGCTCCAAAGTATGTTGCACCTGCTGCGAAGTTCTATCAGTCTTCCCAGTTATTTTTTTCAGCATGGCAAACGCATACTTATGTTCTCTGGAAAGACACGAACCAATTGTACCATATGCTGAAGAATTGATATTTTTTCACTCAGTTCCATCTGCTCCATCTGGTTTCTTTTCTTCATTGCGATGTCTAGACCTTGTTGGAAAATAACGTCTAGCACTTCGCCTTTCGTCATGCCAAAATGACCTTACACGAATCTTGTATTTGTTAGAGTTGTCCTCCCCAATATTGATGAAGAGGCTTCTGACTTGATTGGGATGGATTTATCATCCAATATTTTTTAAATTAGTTTATCCAATAGCAACTAACAAGTTTAGAATGAACTTTCAGCTTTGATACGACTTGTTAGTGCCAAATAATTAATCCAATAAATGCACTTCAATATAGTAATAAAGGTTTAAAAAAAACGTGAATTTATAAGATTGGGTTAAATTACCACCAAATTATCTTCAAAGAGAGAATACGAACTCTCAACAACTCACAAACCCACGATATAACAACTATAATATGTTAATTTTTTGTATGCTATGGGGATCATATGTGAAAGAAGAAGATGACACCCTTCTCAACATGTCTATTGCCTCCTATCAATTTCTCCACAACCTCAGAGCTTCTTTATAGGCGCTGAATTTTGTGCTTAACTATCAAGGCTAATTGCATCTAACTTAGTAACACCAAAATTGAATGTAATCTATATTTGATCTTTCAAAATAGACAGTGCAGTCTTTATTAATTAAAGAGCCACAACCCTATATATTGTTTGTGGGAGTTGAATTCACACTATCCTTTTAAATAAAAGTTTTTTTCTGCTATAGAGTACCAAGTTTAAGTCCCCAATTGCATCCCGAATTATTATTTCACAAATAATTTTGTGTTAAAAAATATCGAATGTAGTTTATACAAGTTATTGTTCTAGAAAAAATATCGAGATTATATCCTTAGGAAGTATAATAGGGATCTCTACAACTTCCAAAGCTATTGAAGGTGCCATGAATCTATAAACAACAGAAATTAGAGAAACATTTTCAAACAGAATTCTAATGTATGGTACAAAAAATAGCAACTTATCACATCCTTATTTTTCTGATGCAGATGCAACAGGGTGGTGTTAATTGTTGGATGTGGCTCATGTATAATGTTTAGTTTAATGTATAATGATAAAATCCTATTGGTTAAGGAGTTATTAAAATTATTCATTATGTGTGAAGTTATAATAATTCGGAAGTTATAATAACTTTTCACTTGAGAGAAGTTATGGCAACTACCAACTATGATGGTTGTGGGTTATAAATATATTCCTAATGAATGCTTGGTCCTCCCTCTATCTCAATTAACATCTAAAGCTTTGTTATCTATTTCATCACTTAAGTATTGCTTTAGAATCAAGTAAAGATCAATAAGGAGAAATCAAGTTTTCTAAAGGCAAACAATTGATTAAAGAGAAGCGTTATGGACCAAGGTATGTTTCTCTTATTTAAGTCATGTAAAAATTATTGAGTTTCTAGATCTTCGTATTATGTTCTATGTGAATTATGATATCTCATAGAATTACGAAATTAACTTACATGTGGTATACGATCCAAGGTTTTAGAAATCAATGATTTTTCATTAAAGATTTCTTTTCTCTCTTGATTATGAAAATCCTCAAATTATTTATTTTGAGAGTTTATGTTTTCCGCTGCTGTTGGTAATTATAAATTAAAATTTTTTGCATGCTTTTATCAAGTATGTGTAAAGTTCGCCAATTAAATTATTAACATCATAAATTGTACGTTATTATATGGTGATTTATGTGATATGTTATATAGAAGAATTTATATCATATATGTATGAATCATTTTCTTGCAATTATTAAATTTATATAATTTGAATTTGTATTATGATGGTTTGTTAGCCACCAAAGTGGCCAAATCGTAAGTTTTGTAAATTTTAAATTGTATAATTTGTATGTTAATTTGAATTTACATTATGATGATTTGTTAGTCACCAAAGTGGCCAAATCATAAACTGTCATGAATTTCAAATTATATATTCTATATATTCAATTATCCATAAGTATGCGATGCTTATAATTGATATGACATTATGTTAAATATTTTATTTTATGGATAATTAAAATTTATGATTATAAGACATTTAGAATCACCCGAAGATTGATTGGTAGTTCTTATATTTCATAAACATGACGTGGTAATTTATATATTTTATTAGATTTATTTTGTATATTCAAAAATAGCAAACATGTCTAACTTGAATATATTTAATTACCAAATTAAGTTAAAAAATTTTATTTTAGCATCATTATTGTTTTGTATGTTGTATATCGTTGCTTCACCCAAAGGAGAACTTCGATATACATTTATTGCTTAAATGAATTGTTTGAATTAGTATTATGTATTTACAAGTTTGAAAGTCAAAGTATTAATTTGCGAGCATTTATTAATTTTGCAGCATCTATTCTTATTTCTTTACATTCGCATGCTACGTCTGTATCACTGTTCAACGGACTTAATTTCTCTGATTGATGTGAACAAGTTCAGTTTCACTTAGGTGTACTGGATCTTAATTTAGCACTTTTAACTGAGAAACCTGCTGCTCTTACTGATGATAGTAGCGATGAAGAAAAATCTTTCCATAGTATTTGGGAAAGATCAAACAGACTAAGCTTAATGTTTATGCGAATGACTGTTGCAAAGAATATTAAGTCAACTCTTCCTAACACTGAAAGTGCTAAGAAATTTATGAAATTTGTGGAAGAGCGTTCTCAAACAGCTGATAAGTCACTTGCTGGGACACTTATGGGTACATTGACAAAATTTGATGGATCTCGTACTATGCATGAGCATGTTATTGAAATGTCAAACATTGCAGCAAAATTAAAGTCTTTGAGAATGAATGTGGATGAGAATTTTCTTGTACAGTTTATTATTAATTCTTTGCCTTCTGAATATGGTCCATTGCAAATGAACTATAACACTATGAAGGACAAATGGAATGTGAGTGAATTGCACAGTATGCTTGTGCAAGAGGAGACAAGACTTACGAACCTGGGAACTCATTCCGTTCATTTCATTAAGCATCAAGAAGCTGGAAAGAAAGTTAGAAGAAATAATAAAAAGGAAGCGCAAAGACCATTTAAGACAAATGGGTCTTAGGCTTCAATCCACAAGAAAGAATATAAAGATGACAAGTGCCGGTTCTGTAAGAAATCTGGACACTATCAGAAAGATTGCCTGAAGCATAAGGCTTGGTTCGAAAAGAAAGGTAAGCATTATGCTTTTGTATGTTTCGAATCAAATTTAGCTGAAGTTTCTTATAATACTAAGTGGATTGATTCCGGCTGTACCGCTCATGTTTCAAATACGATGTAGGGATTCATTACGACCCGAATTACAAACCCAAACGAGAAATTTATTTTTATGGGGAATCGAGTCAAAGTTTCAGTTGAAGCCATAGGAACTTATCGTTTAATTTTAGACACTAGATATCAATTGGATTTGTTTGAAACACTTTATATACCTTCTATTTCCCGCAATTTAATTTCTTTGTCAAAACTTGACATTCATGGATACTCTTTTAAATTTGGAAATAAATATTTTAGTTTGTTTAAACAAAACAATATTATTGGTTCTGGTGTCTTATGTGATGGGTTATACAAGTTAAAATTTGATAATTCTTTCGCTGAAACACTTTTAACCTTGTATCATGATGTTGGCACTAAACGATGTTTAGTGAATGAATGTTCAGCTTACTTGTGGCATATATGTTTGGGTCACATATCCAAATCAAGATTAGAAAAATTGGTAAAGAATGAAATTCTTCCGAATTTAGATTTTACCGATCTTGGTATGAGTGTGGAATGTATTAAAGAAAAACAAACCAAACACACAAAGAAAGGAGCCACAAGAAGTACACAGCTTCTTGAGATTATGCATACTGACATTTGTGGACCTTTTGATATTTCATCTTTTAGTGGAGAAAATTATTTTATCACCTTTATAGATGATTTTTCACGTTATGGTTATATCTATCTGTTACATAAAAAATCTCATGCAATAAATGCCTTAGAGATATTTATTACTGAAGTTGAAAGACAGTTAGATAGAAAGGTGAAAATTATCAGATCTGATAGAGGTGGTGAATATTATAGAAAGTATGATGAAACGGGACAACGTCCAGATCCATTTGCTAAATTTCTTGAAAGACATGACATATGTGCTCAATACACAATGCCAAGCACACCACAACAAAATGGTGTAGCAGAAAGGCGTAATCATACTCTAATGGATATGGTTAGAAGTATGTTAAGTAATTCATCTTTACACAAATCATTGTGGATGCATGCTTTAAAAACTGCCATGTATTTGTTAAACGGAATTCCTAGTAAGGCAGTTCCAAAAACTCCTTTGAACTGTGGACAGGAAGGAAACCTGGTTTAAGGCACCTGCATGTTTAGGATTGTTCGGTGGAGGTAAGAATTTATAATCCACATGAAAGAAAACTGGATGTAAGAACAATCAGTGGATTCTTCATTGGTTATCCAGAAAATCAAAAAGGTATAGATTTTATTATCCTAATCATAGTACAAGAATTGTTGAAACTGGAAATGTTAGATTCATTGAAAATGGTGAAATCAGTGGGAGTGAAGAGCCACTCAAAGTGGAAATTAAAGAAGTTAGGGAACAAATTTTTCTACCTCAAATTTTTTATAAAGTTGTTCCTACAACTGTAGAACGGGTTAACAGTGTACAAGAACAACAAATAAATGAAGCTCCTCTGAATGACATCAATATTATGAATCTATTGTAAATGAGCCACAAGAAATAGAATTAAGAAAATCTCAAAGACAAAAAAAATCTGCTATTTCGAACGATTATGTGGTTTACTTATAAGAGTCAGATTTTGACTTAATGATGATCCAATTTCATTTTCACAGGCCATTGATGGTGGTAATAGTTCTGAATGGATAGATGTCATGACTGATGAGTTAAAATCTATGCAACGTAATAAAGTCTGGAAACTTATTGAATTGCTAGAAGGATATAAATGTATTGGGTATAAGTGGGTCTTTAAGACCAAACGTGACTCAAATGGCAATATCGAACGATATAAAGCTAGACTTGTTGCTAAAGATTTTAATCAAAAGAATAGCATTGATTATAATGAAACACTTTCTCCAGTTTCAAGAAAAGACTCATTTATAATTATTATGGCTTTAGTAGCTCATTATGATTTAGAACTACATCAAATGGATGTGAAAACCGCCTTCTTAAATGAAAATTTAGATGAGGAAGTATATATGTGTCAACCTGAAGGCTTTTTGGTTGAAGGAAAAGAAAAATTGGTATGTAAACTTAAAAAATCAATATACGGACTTAAACAAGCTTCCGACAATGGTATCTTAAGTTTAATGATACTATCACCTCCCTTGGATTTAAAAAAAACACCGTTGATCGGTTTGTATATCTAAAGATCAGTTGGAGCAAATTTATATTTCTAATTCTGTATGTTCATGATATCTTGCTTGCTACAAATGATTTTGGTCTATTACATGAGATTAAGAAATTTCTTTCTAAGAACTTTGAAATGAAAGATATGGGAGAGGCAACTTTTGTGATTAGTATTGAAATTTATCGAGAACGATCACAATGATTATTAGGGTTGTCTCAGAAAGCATATGTTAATAAAGTTTTAGAAAGATTTGGAATGAAAAATTGCTCGGCAAGTATTGTTCCAATCCAAAAAGGTGACAAATTTAGTCTTATGCAATATCCAAAGAATGAATTGGAACGCAAACAAATGAAAGAGATTTCTTATGCATCTTTTGTTGGGAGCCTGATGTATGCTCAGACTTATACTAGATCCGACATCAGTTTTGCCGTCGGAATGCTAGGCCGATATTAAAGTAATCCAGGACATGATCACTTGAGGGCTGCAAAGAAAGTATTAAGATACTTGCAATGAACGAAAGATCATACGCTCACTTATAGAAGATCTGACAATTTGGAGGTTGTTGGATTTTCAGATTCAGACTTTGCTGGATATGTTGATAGTAGAAAATTCATATTCGGGTATATGTTCCTTTTGACTAGAGGAGCAATATTATGGAAAAGTGCGAAGCAGTCTGTCATTGCTACTTCCACTATGGAAGCTGAATTTGTGACATGCTTTGAGGCCACAATTCAAACTAATTGGTTGCAGAACTTTATTTTTGGGCTTGACGTTGTCGACAGTATTGCCAAACCGCTGAAAATTTACTGTGATAATTCTGCAGCAGTTTTCTTCTCTAAAAACGACAAGTATTCTAAGGGTGCTAAACATATGGAATTAAAATATCTTGTCGTTAAAGAAGAAGTTCAAAAAAAAAGAGTGTCAATTGAGCATGTTAGCACCAATCTAATGATTGCGGATCCATTAACTAAAGGGTTGCCTCCAAAGGCATTTACTGAGTATGTCGAAAGAATGGGCATCATTGAAAATTTTTAATGTTTACGTACTTGACACTCGAGCTCATTTATGTATTGTTTCTATTATATGTATCCTATATTTTATTAGTATATACATAAATATTTTATAGAAATAATGACAGAATTTGTCTTTTATAAAGACATTACGCGAACCATTATGATAATTCTTATTTATAGATTTTATTAAATTTAAAACTAATTTTGCAGTACATGTAAGGAACTGTATCGAATTAATGATATAGAACCGCCATGACTCATATTAGTCTTTACTTAATAATGATATTATGTTACAACCAATTAATGAAAGGATTTATTTATTGCGCATTAAGTTTTATTGAACTATTAAGTTGAACATTATAACACATGAGCCAAGTGGGAGAATGTTGGATGTAGCTCATGTATAATGTTTAGTTTAATGTATAATGATAAAATCCTATTGGTTAAGGAGTTATTAAAACTATCTACTATGTGAGAAGTTATAATAACTCCATATAGTGGAAAGTTACAATAACTCCCCACTTGAGAGAAGTTATGGCAACTACCTACTATAATGGTTGTGAGTTATAAATACATTCTTAATGAATGATTGGTCCTCTCTCTATCTCAATTAACATCTAAAGCTTTATTATCTATTCCATCACTTAAGTATTGCTTTAGAATCAAGTAAAGATCAAGAGGAAGAAATCAAATTTTCTAAAGGCAAACAATTGATTGAAGATAAGCGTTATGGACCAAGGTATGTTTCTCTTATTTAAGTCATGTAAAAATCATTGAGTTTTTAGATCTTCGTATTATATTCTATGTAAATTATGATATCTTATAGAGTTACGAAATTAACTTACATTAATTATTCCAATTTATAAAATCAGAAAAGAATACAATTTAGAAATGTGAGCTTAGTGGCTACCAAATAATTCAAAACTTTGATCACTAGTTATTTCTCTAGTGCTAAAGTTTTACCTTTTCTTTTCTACAAACTATATTTTGTTGACATTTATTTTAGGCGCCTTTAATAATGTTTATTATCATATTAAAAAGAATGAATAAAAGTATCTATATTTTGGTTTTCAACTACAAATGACAAAACTATTTCTCATAATCATTCTAGTTATTAATTATATCACTGATATACCAATTAAAATTGATTTAATATACCAATCATTTAGGTATAATGATTCGCAAGAGCATCAATTCTCCGTCCAATGTAGCGCAATTGTGATTTGAGCTAATACACTTATTTATTGCACCAATTTGAAAAGTTTAGGCCACTGGCTCGGTCCAGAACTCTTAAACTGACTCGGCCTGGCCTATTGGACTAAACTTTTTTTAAGGTCCACTAATAACAGCCTCAGTCAAGTTGGATTAAGCGACGTTTTGGAATTACTTATAAAATTAAGTTTTTATAAAATAAAAAGTATTTTTGTTTATTTTAAAAAATAAATTCTATTTTTTTTACTTTAAAAAATAATAAAAATATATAATAAAAAAATTTTACTTTCTAAAATTTTTCTATATTTTTTAAATTTTTAAATAAATTTTTTATATACTTATAAAATATATATTAAAAAATATAAAAAAAAAATTAAAAATTTTTGTTGAAAAAAAGTTGAACCAAACAGCCCCTTAACATAATACGAGAAGCCGGGGTGGCAACTGAATACGAGAAGCTGCCTGTTAAACTTTTTTCTTGTTTCTTGTTCTTCTTCTTCTGCGACCCGATAGCTGGCTGTTAGGTAGATGGAATGGATCAGGAGAACCCGTGAATCTCTTCTAGGAGGAGACGAAGATGAGCAAGACGATGACTACCTTGGCGAATCTGGCAACAATTCGTTTTCTCTCACTCGAATACAGGTTCAGCGTTTGCTCAAAAGTCAAAACCATTTTTCTTTTCTCTTTCTGCTTGTTTTTCTGTTGATTTATACTAATGGTTTATTTCTCTGACTTGTTTCTTACTTTTTTCAAGCAGAGGATATATGGTTTCGTGATCTGTTTGGTTGTTGGACTGCTTTTTATGTTCCTGGTAATGTAGCTAAATGTCTGAGTTATTAGTTAGTACGAATTTCTTATTTTTGAACTGTGGATCAGTTGGAGCTCTAATTTTGTGCTAGTTGGGTCAACGGCTGTTGATGTTAACCAATTTCTCCTCTCTTGCAACCCTTCTGTAGATCTCATAGTTCTTCTGTAAAAATGTTGAGTTCATTCGAGTGTATTTAAATTAATCCCTTACTGAGAACATGTTCAACATTCTACTTTCATCTAGTATCTGTTCTGCGGTATGTTTGATAACCCAACAGCAACTACTTTCTATGCTTGTATTGTTCTGGGTTTGTGATTTTTCCTTTGATCATGTACAACTAAATAGGAGTAACACTTGCTAGGACAGACTATTTCTCTCTTCTTATTTGGCAACCACAGTCTAAAGAGTTATGATTTTCGTTCCTGAAAGAAAACCATGTTTGATGAATTTGATGCTTCTATATGAATATTGTATGTTCTCGTTATGCTTTGTAATATGTCTGGTATGACTACTTGTGATGTGAATATTCTCTGTGCAGTCTCTTCTCGTTTTCTACAGGCCCATCAAGTTCGCATTATTGTTCACCTTTGGGAACATACTTGCATTAGGAAGGTAACATAAAAAGTCAATTCTTCTTTCTTTTTCTTGTTTGGGTTGAGCCATTGTCATGGAAGTAGTCTTTATTCTTCATCAGCTGTTGCCAGTGATGATGACCTTATCGTTTTGGGCTTTTCATTGATGAATATGACCATGAAGGAACTAACGCCTCATTTAGCTGTGTTAGCAGATCCTATGTACAGTTTTTTGTTAGTGAGTTGACCATTTAACTTCTAAGATGATGTTGTTGGACCTTTATGTGGCAGCACAGCTTTCCTTATCGGGCCTCTGCAGCAACTAAGGATGATGTTTGATCCTGTCCGCATGTACGCTTCTGCCATTTATGTCGGCTTCTTGCTACTTGCACTTTTATGTGCTCTTGGAGTAAGTTATTACTGCTAAAATATGAGGATAAGAACTTTATACTTTTTCTGACAATTCCACATATAGAATTATGTCCGAAAGTCCTAGTTAACACTTACGACATACTGGTTGAATTCTGACTAGATGCCTTGTTTTGGGGCAGATTCATAATAAGTTGTTGACATTGGTCGCTATCATTTGTGAAGTTTGCGCGTTCATATGGTAAGCTCCTTAATACCTTTATTTTTCCAGGCAGAGTTTGTTGTCTGATTAATAATTAAAGTTTCCTCAAAAAAGTGGTAATTTAACCAAGATAGCATCAGACCTATCCAAAACTAGTCTTAGTCACTATTATCATGTTCAGATTAGAAGGCTTCTTTCCATAACTTTTCTTTAAGTATGACAGTGCATGAAAAGGGGAATATTTTGATCATTAAATTTTAGTAATTAGCTTTTCATACGGGTACGTCTATTGTGTATCACTATGTGTTTCTATTCAGTCTCCATGAACTAGTTGCATATGTTAGATGCAAGAAAGACTACAACGTTTTTGAGTTTCCACTGTGTTCTAATGCCTTTGTGAAAATCATAGCTGAAATACTGGCGAAAAACTGGCCAAGCATTTCTCAATACTTAGTTCAATGTAAACATCATTGGAATTCAGTTCATTCTATTTAACTGCGTCAAACATCTATGTACTCATTTGAATGCAACTTCCTTAGATACCCAAATAAATTGAGCCATTTGGATAGAAAAACATGAAACCAGATATGAGAAACTTGAAACCAGAATATCTCATCTAACTAACTTGACTGTTTCTGACCATTAAATCCAAACCATTGGGCCCTAAATGCTTAAGAATAAATGAAGCAATCGAGCAACTCTTGGAGGGAGGTCGTGATAACCTGACACAATCATATAAAATGTTAATCAATTTCAATTGTGCATATCCTTGCTTTTAGGCAATTTACAAAATGTTGAAGTATTTAATTACAAGCGATGTTATAACCATTCTATTTTGAACAGCAAAGATTATCGTACTTTGTAAGTAGTGTAGATTTCCTGCCTCTTTTGATTCTTCAAAAATCAGATTTTTGATTAAACAATGCCTTCTGCTCTGCATTTTCTCTTTCTTTTTTGCACTTTTTAGGAAGTCCATATTTAGTAGTAATCGAAACAGCTTTTCTCCACAAGGAAAAGCTCCAAGGAGAAGCTTTTCTATACTGATTTTGTGTGACCTTTTGTTATTTTCATGTCCTTTTAAGCTAGCCTTGGGATTATATGCGATGAAGTGAAAATAGCACTTGCATGCAGTCCTGTAACTATCTGATTGTTGCCTTCAATGACGATGATGGACATATGTGAATAAAACTTTGGGCATGTCATTGTGTGCCGCTTAATATGCACTTGTTTTGGAGTCCATCTTCCATCTTCAAACACCCATCCCAAGGTACACTAGGTGTTACTCTGACATACCCAAAGTTTTATTCTCAAATCTTTGTCATTCATTGTTTTTAACAGTCACAAAGTATTACCATCTGTTTTTCTGCTTGTGCTAAGACATGTCTCAACATACCTTTGCAGGTACAGTTTGAGTTACATTCCATTTGCTCGACGATTGGTTTCTGATGTCATGATAAGATTGTTTGACACTGAAATATAGACAGTTGCTGAGAATGACCACTTGGTAATGGTTTGCCCTCGATGTATGCAGCAAATCTGTTTCTTCCTCAATTTTCTCATTCAGGCTGCAAAACTATCTGGACCCTCTGAGTATTAGAAGAGTATAGATTGTTCTGTGAAAGAGTTTTCATAATGCCCTTCATTCTTGTCTAGAACATTGGTGTGATCGATTTCATTTTCATTTTTGTTATTCATTTGAGCGAATTAAGATGTATGAATATAAATATCGATTGAAATTTTGACCGACGCCAGAACTTTTTGTTACCTGTGGTAGTAATATTCAGTTCAGAGACATTTCGCAAAATTTTGCTTGACGTGTAGCTGCAATAATATCTCATGAACAACGTGTTAACTCTGATCCAAATGAACTGCCATAGCATCGTAGGTAGCTTTTCTCTGTTGTAGTAAAGTTATTAGTTTTTTTAATTAACATTACTGCGTCCACTAACTGGGGAGCTGACACTATCGAGCTACCTCAGAGCTATTTATCTGCCGTTGATCTTGCCTCGAGCTATGTACTTACAATAACTGGTGCTCATTCGAACCCTTTTAACTAATAACGAAAATACCCCTGGTGGTGATCTGTCTATTTATACTCGGGTTTTCAAAAATTCAAATGTTTCGTCCCCTGCCACGCCTATAAATACATTATCTCATTTGAAAACCAAATGGGTCTCTCTCTCTCTCGCTCCAATTTCTTCTCCTCCTGCTTCTTCTCTAACTCTTCTTCCTACTCTGTTGCTCCAGAGCTCTCGCCTAAGATCCAGAATAGAAATAGAACAGAGAAGGTGGTGATCATGCAGAGCGGTAGAAAGAGGGTGAGACTTTCCGGAGGTGATGAGGATTTCGAGATCGAGCTCACCAGCAGCAAAAATCCACAGACGAGGAAGAGAGCTGGAGAAGCTCAGGTGCTGGGAGTTGAACCACCCCTGACTAGAAGGAGAGCTCGAACGCTCGCAGCCTGCACCTCTCCTAGGATCTCTGCTTCATCGGCCATTGTTCCTCAGTGCTATTTGGACTGGTAAGTAATCTCGAATTCTCCATGGATTGAAGTTTTATAGATCGTGATTCTGTTTTTTCTATGTAATTCTCGCGGAGTTATTCTTTGTAAGTGCGGATCATGGAATGGTGGAAATGTGCTGGATCTGTAGTTTCTCTGAATTTTATTTTATTTATTTATTTATTTCAGTTTGTAACTATTTAGTTAATTGAATGCAGTAACATGGATGCCGTGCTCCTAGTACTTTCACTTAGAGATAGTTCTCAATCACCTCTCAGGTCCCCGTTGTCTATTTTCTTGTGAATCTGGAGTTGCAGAGATGATCATATATGTTTTTGTCAACTATTTTTTTTTTATAAAATTTGAATTTCGTAGAAGAGCTTCAGCGCTTTTGGAGCTAGCAGTTTTGAGAATTTTCTCTTTTATTTTCGCTCAGTCCAGTGAATTATGAAAAGTTTTAGCGATATTACATAATCTAGGTTCGGTTTTGAAGTAACTTTGATCTAGATTTTCATTGAGTTTTGTTTACCTGTCGTCTCTGTTCTGTTTCTATCTTATCGCAAAGAATTCGGAGTTGTGAAATAACAGAGCTAATTGTTTTCAATCTGAAGTTTGTGTTATTAAATTTCATATGGGAGGTCCGTATCCCAAAAAGTTTCCATTCCCAGAATCAACTGTAAATTCGATCTGTAATGCTCCCATTTGAATCTCGTCTTTCCATCTCTCCCCGATTTGTCTATCCATGTTTGAGCTGTTAAGATGAGCTACGGCTGCTATTCCTACTGTGAGGTAGTTCGTTAGATTCCATTTCATTATTGAGAAAACGAGCTTGTTTGAAAGTTTTATTGCCCGTATTTTGTTCCATATAATTAAATTAAAGTAACTAAGAGAGCGTCTAATAATTAAAAGTTTCGTGCTCCCGCTATCTTAATTAATTTGAAATTTGAAGTAATTGTTGTTTGCGACGAAGCTAATTATTCTTAAGATTCTCTACAAGGGCGAACTTTCCATTTCTGCTTAATTCATGGTACTGATGTGTTTTTTCCCGAAAAAGGTGCGACGCAGACATTTGGACAGAGGTGGCCAAGTTTCTAGACGGCCCCAGCCTTGTGCAATTGAGCTTGAGTAACCGCTGGTTCTACCGTTTGATCATGCACGAAAGCATCTGGCGGTACGCTTTCTTCCGTGATCTTCAGATTCCCCCAGCGTTTCCCCTGTCCTCTGCTTTCAAATGGATCCATCTCTACGCCGCCGCCTTCGGTTTGTACATATCACACTATTGCAAACTATATGCGTACAAGATCGATTGTCTTCTCCTGATCTTGTTGTCGTTCTTCTCTCCAGATGGCAGCCACGCGTACACGTTTAGGCAGCAGGAGAAACACATTGGTGAGTAAAAAAGCATGAATAAATTCATTGGATCAGCATTCTGAATTCGATTTCCGAGTTATTAAAGCTTTTGAGGATTGTATTAGATTGGATGAGAATTGGTGCGTTCACCTTCGAGTCTCCCATGGCATTGCTACTGGAGAAGCTAATAAAGCCGAGAAGATTACCAGACCCAAAACAAAGCCAAGAGCAGAGCATTGAAAATGATGGCGCATGCATAGTCACCAATGTCCGGCAAGGCGTTTGGATTGCCGGTAAAGATTAGCACTCTTTAGTTTCATGCTTCAATTGATGGACAACATGTTGCTTAGCAGCTCTGCTTGGTTTCTAAACCTGCCTTTATGAATTAATACATGTACAACGTTTTGGCCTTTAGTCTAATTGAAGGTGACTAACTTCCTAGTGGACTGATTTCAGATCTCCAGCTTGTGCGATGCCCTGTTTGCAACTTGAGTACTTGTGAAGGTAACTAATTATATCACCTATCTGTCTCCTTGACAAAATTGTTGTGCGCTCCTGATTTTAAAACTGCATTGGTATCTTCAAATCTCTGATTTCACAATTGATACTAGAATTCATCCCCAGGGAAACAAGTATATATTTATGGTATATACATTTAACATGTCAGGAACAATGCAAATCCTGGACGCAAGGCATTCAGAGCTGTTCCTGGAGACAGGATACAAAACAGAACTATGGGACTTTGTTGATCTTGGCACACGTCGCCTAAACAAGACCTCTGATGTAGCAGCTGGTGGTATTCTGGATCTCAAATACCTTAACTCCTCTTTCGCTGCAGGTAATTAATTAATTTATACCCTCTATCCAACACTATACATGTATGAAGGATGTTAAATCAAAGTATAATTTTGTGTTGGTGTACAGAAATATTTGATCTGAAAGCATGGGCAGGCAAAGAAAAAGATTGGCAGCCCAAGGCACGGGTTAACGCTCATGCTGTTGCTGCCAACACTAATCTACAGCCGAATGATGGTATAATTAGTCGTCTGTCATGTTAAAATTTCAACGGTTCCTAGTTACTGTTTGGTTAAATATTTTCATTCACCAGGGCTTCATGTTAGATTCCAAGTGATGAGAAGCGGCGGAGAGGATTGTGATATTGTTGCTATCAGAATCTCACAACAGCTTGTTTGATTGGTTTAATACATACACTACAGAAATTTGTCTAAGGTGAAATATGTAATATTCTTAGGTGCAGGTAAAGTTACTCTGATTCTTTCTCTTTGCAAAGCTTGTTGCACAGCCAAATGAAAGGCAGATGAAGTTGATTAACTAAATGAAATGTATATGACACACAAAAGGATAGATAATCTTTGATAATGGAAAACATTCTTTTGTTTGGTGTGCATGTGTTTGTCAAAGAAAGCTGCTGAATAATATGATAGAATGTTCTATCTAAGTGACAAAATAGCATTCATCAATGGATGGCCATGAATGTGTAGCTTTAAATCAGATCATGAACAACCTAAGTGGCTTATCTTGATGAAACATGTTAGATGAATGTCCATGTCTAACTTCATTCTGAATCAGCTACTATTCTGGTTTCTTCGATCAACCATGAAACAGTGTGTTTAAGATTCAAATTTGATGGTAAACAAAATTGAGATTCCAAAGTTCTTAATAAACTAATGCAGATACCTTTCATAGTGTTTTAAAGCCTTTCCCACCGGGAAATATGCGCTGTCCAAGGCACACAGGTAGGAAGGGAAGCCTAAGGCTCTGTCCGTCACAAGCTCGTAAGCTTGGATTGTTATCGAACATGTTCCCACCAACCGTATGTAGCATACAAGGCTAGGCTTCTGTAGAAGTGCTCTTTCTGAAAACGAACAGAAGCTAGTAGTTGCAAGTCAGTGGAGTCAGTACGCCTAATAAATCTTATACACTCCTGCAAGAGTACATATATTTCCATCTGCACATTGATCATAAGCTTCATTTCCCTCTTTTCCTCTCTCTGATATGCATATGGGGAACTCCTTCCGTTGCTACAGAATTAAGGCCACAGAAGCAAAACCCGCTACGGAAAAGCTCAAGGATTAGTAATCTGCATCGGAGATCGAACCATGTTAGCGTATTTCATCCAGTCACAACGAACATCGACCGAAACAAGAACCGCAGGAATGTCTACGCTATTCTCAAGTCTGCTTAGCAAACCGATCAAGATGATAAGAAGGTAACAACTACGGTGAAGTTAGTGTTAACAAAGAAGCAGGTAGCGACATACTATCCAAATACATTGGTAACCAAGTTAACATGATGGAGTTCGTGGCAAATGAAGTTCAGATGATCCAACACCGTTTGCGCCATGGCGCATGGAGTCCTGAGCTGGAGAGCATTCCTGTGGATTGCTAACCGGTTAGCAATTTGTACTATCATGTATGTCCCTAGATTTTTTCTCCTTAATTTTCTTTGAAAGACCTTTTTCTTTGAGAAGAATATCTTTTCAAAGACATGGAATTTTAATTAAGCATGCACATGCCATGGCAGCGATCATATTGTTTTTAGGCATCTAAGCTTCTAGTTTAGCTTGATAAAGCTTATGCTCCAACAGCAGTATGGTCAAAGTTGATATTCGTTGACCATTACGTAACCAATTGATCAAACCCAGACCAAAATGGGCAAGTCTATTTTTAAATCATTCAAAGAAAATGGTCCAGAAGTCCTTAAGGGGATGTAAACGCACTCTCACAGTACAAGTTTCAAAAATTTTTTAAAATATTTTATAAATTAATATTTTAAGAAACATAATAGATAAATTGTATATCATAAAATTATCATATGGATAAATTAATTATATTTTTTAGGTAAAAGTAAAAAGTAAGCTCGTTTTTAAAAAAAATTTAAATAAGCTTTTTTTAAAAATTTTCCTTAATTTAAGCTAGCGACTTAGCTGTTTCATCTGAGTCTGTTACAACGTATTTTAATTATATAAAAATAAGGTTGTCAGAATCGAAATTTTAAATATGATTATTAGGCTTAAATAAAACAAAATCAAAATTTTAAATAAAATCATAAAATTTTATTTATCAATAAATTTTTTTATTGATGATCTTGCTTTTTATGTTTTCCTTCCATGATTCCATCAGAAGCATCATTCAAAGTTTTTGTCTTATTTTTTTACAGAGAAGCTTTTAGTCTGTTTAGAGATAACAGAAATGCTGGAACTTGAAAAATATGATTGAATGAACATAGGTACATTGCAGATTTGCTTGCTATCCATGTACACATGCTTAGTGCTTGCTGTTCATGTTCAGACTTTCTCTATAAATGTTACATTTTCTTAATTCCTCTATATATACAATAATACAAAGGCTAAACTCAAACTCATCGCTAAGGCAGAGGTACTCTCATTTCCGTCATGTAACTATGTAATATAAGTATGTAATAACGTAACATGTTAATGTTTAACAACAAAACCAGCACTGAACATTTGGAATTTGCATCAAAACCAAAGACATTTTTTGGTTCCAGATCATATGCATTTTTTGATGTTAAACAACACTAAATATCACAATTTTAGCACTTCATTCATCAACATTTCAAATTGTTCAACACTCAAGACTGCAAGACCCAGACAATTAAAGACTGCAACCATAAACAATCACTAATTCACTATGTTGCTGCTATTATAAGTTCCTAATAGCAAGACTGAAAGAACAAACGGACAAAAATAATGTGGTTACAACTTACAAGCCTACAACATAGTGTCAATACTCAATGGTCAATGCTACAATAGCTTGTAATATTTAAAAATCTCAAATACAAACCTAACAGAAATTATCAACAGAAATATCATCAAACAACTCACAATTATCTTCATCTCGATCCATATCTTCTTTCTCATCATGAGCTTTGTCTCCACTAGCGCCACTAAAACTTCAAGCATGAAAAGAACCAATATTATCTAAATTAACATTATTCATTGGTTTTTCCTTTAGTGGTAGCATCATATGAAAATCATGAATCTCCACATAATTATCAGATTTATTCCCATTGCTCTCAATTTCTTTAATAGCAATAGCTTTCTCGTTTTCATTACAGCCTACAAAAAAATAATGCATATAATGTTATATAGTGAGCATAATAACTTCAAAGCATTTCAGTTACCAAAACATTCACAAACCAAAATAGCATTCTCATAGGTAATAAGCACACTGTATATAACATTAAGTAATAGCTTTCAATAGTGCATGACTGAAATATACTTTAATAAAGACATACCGATGCAACAAAACAGTGAGAAAAAAACAATATTAGTATGATTTCTTCAAATTCATCATGGTCCTTTCTCAAAGATTTCAATATATTACTAAAACTAAGAGAAGGCTTGATACAACAGATGTAGAAAAAACACTCCAATCTGTCTCCATAAAAAAGAAAACACTTACTGGACAAATGAACCAAAATATTTCTGAACAAATAATCAGCTTAAAGCATATAGCATTTAGTTATTTTTGAGCAAATATTTCTAGATAGAAAAATATATAGCATTTCAGTTTTTTAAGCATTGAAAAATCAGAATAATATTTACCTGAAGTTTTGTCAAGAATATGAAGCCAATTATGGCCAATATGATCAGCTTCTTGCTCTTCTTCAACAATCCATTCATTGTCAGAGGGTAGATCATCAAAGGTACTTATAATTCTCGTGCTTCTTTCATTCTATTTTAAATTGCATATAACGAATACCAAGTGATTCATCTTCTGTTGATACAAATAGTTTCTTCTTTTTGTATGAGCCTAAATAATAAAGAAAGTCCTATAAGTTAGTTAATATATAACATATTTAGAAAAAATAATATAGATGTAAGTATGTTATCATTTCAAACGCACTCCAATTGCATTCGTAGCCAGAAGAACTACAAGTCAAACTTAGAAATTGAATAGCAAACCTTTGTAATTCTGGACACTTTGCTTCAAATGAATCCCACCAAAAGCTGGATCCTTTTTTCCTTTCTTGTTACTGCAGAGTTTATGCCAAACAATCCTCTTGAATGTTTAAAAGCTGTAAATTGCAAATCTATTTATACTCTCTCATTTGCATCAGCTATCATTCTTTCTAAACAATTATATAATCCAATTTTTACCTCTGCATTATCCTTAAAGTTAGCGAATAATACTACCAAAGGTTTAAATAGTAAGCTGCAGCATGCAAATGCCTATGCAATTGAAGCTCCCACCTTTCATCAAAATAATTTTCTCCACAAGCTCATAGTTATAAGAAATTCAAAGAAAATAAGTAACAAAAATTAATAAATTAACAATGACAAAACATCTAAGTTAACACTTACATTTCTAAAAATATTTACCTTTTTTTGACATGACCAAAATTTAACTATATCTTTTTGTTTGCATCATCCATCTCCCTATAAATAAAACTCATAACTAGTTTCTCATCTGAGTCAACCAATCATAGCACTTTAGTAAGATGATAAGTGACTTTCAAACATGTATGGACATTTCGCTAAAATCTGCTATCCAAAATCGTGTGTTGGATTTGCTTTCCATCTTGTTTGTTTAAATTTACTTGACTTTCATGCGTTAAAGCTGAACATACTCATTCACACACCCTTATGATCATAGAGACATCTCAAAGTCAAGTACGAATTAGCAAATCGAGTTACAACCGGTCCAATCAAATCTCTTCCCTTTGCAAAATGTCTCAATATAGAAATAAACATGATCCTTCCATAAATATAAGTTGTAATCCTTCTTTCTTACATAATTGTCACATTATGAACTTTCAACTTTTTCTCAAAACCCTGCAAAATAAGATCAATACAATGGGCAGCATAAGGTGTCCAAAATAGCTTTTTTTTTTTTCTCCATCAGCCTCTCTCTTGCTGCTTTATAATTTGTAGCATTATCAGTAATCACTTGTACAATATTTTTCTTTCCGACCCTCTCTACAATACTATCTAACATCTCAAAATCCTATAAGTTGTTTTAGAGGTATTAGAAGTATCAACAGACGATAAAAAAACCGCTCATTTTGACTATTCACTAAGAAATTGATTTAGATCGTCTTTTATTATCAGTCCAACCATCAGACAAGATAGAACAACCAAATTTTTTCCACTCTACTTTGTAATCCTCAAGCAAAACTCTTACACAACCACTACTAAAAATAAAGTCTTCACCGATTGAATAAATAGTTGGCAATAAATAAAAATCAGTCGGTAAACAAAATTACCGACGAATAAACGACAGTCGGCATTTTGTTAGCAAACACCGGTTGGTAAATCAATTACCAACTAAATAAAATATTCAGTCGATATTGAATAGTAACTTGTCAATTGAAGCATGCCATCGCTAATTACCGATTGAAATCGTAGTCAGTAATTACCGATTGAGTGTGCAGTAGGTAAGTACCGATTACACTATTTGTCAGTAATGTAAGCATCCTAGTAAATATGCATCAATATATCAATATTCAAGAAACATTCAATACATACGTACATCAAAATTATATGTTAATTATCTGTCATATTCTAATACATACATCAATAATGAAAAAGGATTTCATTATTAATAAACAATATTCAATATATTCTCATCAAATTACATATAATATTATATACATCTATCAATATCAATATCACCAAATTTTACAATGATGATCTATTAAAACTATCATCAGACATGTGTATTAAAACTGTCATCATTCTTGTACTGAATTTTTTGACGACTTGGCCAAGCACAAAATACCTTCCATAGGTTTCTCCAACTTGCATAATTGTGAAGGTTCATAGTAACCAGTTAACCACTGCTCAAACACTGCAGAAAATAATCACACTCCAATTCAATAAAAAAGTATTTGATAAATTTACCTAATTAAGTTGACTAAAGAAATATGTTAAACATTAAAAAAATTATAAATTTAGGATGTTTCTTGTACCTTCAATATTGCCAACAGAAAGCAATTCCTCTCTGTAAGCACTAGGCTCAAAATTAGTTACAGCATCTCTTCCATTGCTTCGATAGCCTCTTTATCATAAGCCTTGATGTCCAAAAAGAATCGAAAAGTAGAAAAAGAAGATTCTTATTGGAATCTACACATGCAAGGTGAACAATCACCAATTGATAGCCTTGCAGGAGTCTCAGACTCCAGCTATGCTCTCTCCCATCTGTCAGTTCAGCCATAGGCCAACACTTCTACTTCCAGGAGCCAATCCCCAAACCTGAACTTGAGAACAACTTCTTGCTTCGGCAGTACCCCAGTGGTTTAGCTGATTATTGGGAACAATTGCATGACTCATAACAATTTGCATGATATGCAGAAGGAAATGGGATTACCTCATTTTGTGGATGCTGCTTTCAGTCAGTCCTCAGGGGAGCTTGAGCTAGCTCTTCAAGGAAGCAGGCAGTGCCAGAATATTTATTCTCAGGCAGCGCTTGAACTTAAAAGTTGAAAACAAAAAATACCAGATAATTTAATTTAGAATTATTTGTAAACAACTGGATTAGTGCTTGAATGGAATGTGGAATGATAATATGTAATCAGAGATTCCATTCTTCTTCTTTGTTGTTTTTGTTGTTGTTCTTTTATTCGAAAATTCTTCCTTCCTCTTTTAGGCAAAGCAGCAGCAACAACAACAATAAATCTCAAAT
The DNA here is from genome assembly GCA_019914995.1 of Acanthochlamys bracteata. Classification (NCBI taxonomy): domain Eukaryota; kingdom Viridiplantae; phylum Streptophyta; class Magnoliopsida; order Pandanales; family Velloziaceae; genus Acanthochlamys; species Acanthochlamys bracteata. Next base: position 3,699,647 of record CM034132.1, on the reverse strand, counting down.
AAGCACCACCGGTCTAATTAAAATTTTCCAAGAATCATTTAGCTTATTCAAAGCTCTTCACTAAACAAAATTTTGAAAAAATATTTTGATAAGAACAAAAAAAGCATTAGAATAATAGTCACACCTGACAAAAAAAAGCTGTATGCCCTGGCAACATAAAAACAAAAAATACAAAAGCTTAATAACACAATTTAATTTAGCCAAAAAATTTTAATCGAACACTTCATACACCTCTCTGTAAAAGCCAAAAAAAGTGAAACATGAAAAAGTTTCTGTAACTAAGGATTTGGCGACTGAAAAGAAAAAACACTTTCGATTAGCAATTGGGATTCCTTGCTTCACAATATGACTGCAATCCAAAATATAAATTCAAACACTTCCCGTATGCATAAATTTAATAGCTCAAAAAAAATCACAAACCCACTTTGTGCTCTGAACAAGAGCCAAACCCATGGCACTAGCATCACCATCACCAACATAAAACAACAAAATTCCTTATATCAAGATTTCAATTTGTAACTTGCAGAAAGAAAAAGCGAAAGAAAAAAGAAAACCAATCAGATCTCACTCTACTCACTCCAAAACACAACTTCACACCGACCACCTAAAATTCTCTCCAAACTCTAATCTTTCAACCAAAATAAATTGCTTTTCTTATCTGAAGAAATTGTATAACGGTGTCTAGACTCTGACAAGCAGTGATTACCATGAAGAAAGCACCATTAGCTTCTCTTCTTCGGGTGGATTATCCAAAATCGCTTCAAGAAATCAACAACCAATCTATTTCAAAAAATTTATAAATGAAAATATTCAAAAAGAGATTGGTGATTGAGTGAAGAAAAGAGAAGTTTTTTATAGAACAATCTCCTTTTTTTTGCTTTTCTTTGGGTTTGGCAAGAAGAAACAAAAGAAAAAGAAAGCAAGCTGATAAATGAAACCAGTGCGGCGTGGAGATAGTTTTCCCTACCTCGATACAGTCGATTTGCCGGCGGAGGGATCCGAGAATTCTAGGATTTTTACGGCGGTCTAGATTCGTCTTAGGTTGGCTCGCCGGAGTAACGTCAGCAAGAAGAAGAAGGACGACTAAGGTAGGAAAAGGAAGAAATCAGTGCCGGAGAGATGAAAGCATGTTAGTGAGGAGGTCGTAAGGGACGGGCTCACTGTCAGAAAGAGCAATAACAGAAGAGAGAGGAAATAAAAATGAAGGAAGAAGAAAATTATAAAAAAAAAATTTACCGACTAATAAGTTCGGTCGGTAAATTATCTATTGATAAAATTTTAATTAATACTCTACCAACAGAAAAAGATTGTAATTGGTAAAATTACTGATTATAAATAAATTCAATCGGTAAATTAACTACTGATAAAATTTTAGTCGATAAATTTACTAATTAAAAAATTTTTTGTCGATATTTGATAGATTTACCGACTGACTATATTGTCGGTCGGTAATTTAAAAAATTTACCGATTAGATTATTTTCGGTCGGTATTTTATCAATTTTATTTTTTTAGTCGATATTTTACAATCGGTGAAGCTATTTTTGTAATAGTGGACCTATTTCTTTTTTCAAATAAGTTTTCCTAATTTTATGATAAGGAGGAGGCTTAAGTCCAACACCATACCTACCAACCAACTCAAGCATTTTTAAAATTTAAAATTTTTACACAATTAAAAAGAATTACAGTTGTGTAAAAAAATGAGGTATTTGTTAACGACAGTCTTCCTCAACTCTATTTCATCAAATAATTAATATTTATCTGTGTATTTTCAAACCTAGGAGACTTCTTTCCAAACGTGCACTTCACTTCCTTTTCTTTTGTATTCTCTCATCTTCAGATTCACCTCCCTCACCAAGTATTTTTCTTTTCTTCTTGTCTGAAACTTCTTGAATTATTGCTAAGAGCTCTAAAAGTTTTAGTCTAACTTCTTCAGAAATTTGTTTACATGGTTCAACATTCTTATGTGTATAAACTAAGTGATGTTTGAAACGAAAATTCTCCCACTAAAAACCTTCCAACAATACTTGCACTTCATTTTTTTAGGATTATTATCTATATTTATAGCATGTTCCCAACCTATATCAGACCTATTTTTAAAAGTATATTTTTTCTTATTTTTTTCAGAACCAGATGCAAACATCTTAACATATATATTAAAAACTGTAACTAACAAATTAGAACCATATCAATCTTGATATATATATTGGCATATTGCACACAACTACATAAATCATAACTCCTCGAAGAAAAATAAGTAAAACAATGTTGGCTACTATCCTAAGTCATAATTCATAACAATAAATTTTTGAAACAATTTTTTTCAACTGTCTACTGTCCTACCTAAGTATATCTAGTTTAATTTTCATTTTCTCAACCAAGCTATTTTTTTCTATTGGTTACTGTCCTACCTAATATACTGGCTATTGTGACTAAAAAAAAAAACAAGTAAAAATACTACTGGGTGCTAATTGGCAAGTGCTACCTACTATCCTAACTCATGAGTCATAATAACTAATAAGTAACAACAATTTTTTTCCTACTGCTACTGTCCTACCCAACGTAATCCATATCTTCTCATCGAAGCAATTGTTTTCTACTTGCTACTGTCCTACTACCCAATCTACTGGGTACTGTCGTAACAACAATTCATCTACAATTACTCCTACTAGCTACTATCAATTATTTCTCCTTACTTGTAGAGAAATAAAAATCGATCGAACGATCAATAAAGAAATAAAAATTAACAAAGAAATTTCTTTTCAAATAATATTTTCTCAACCGATCAACAAAGAAATAAAAATCAATAGAGAAAAATGTTCAATCAATTTATCTTCAATCCACCAATAGAGCAATAACAATCATCAGCGAAAATTTTCAAACTATTCATCTCCATTCTCTAATCTATCAAAAGAGAAAAAAAAAATCTGAGCATAGCAGCACCCATTTGGCCGTTCATAACATGAAGGAGAGAGACTAAGAGATGAGAAAGAGCAAAATTTTGAACGTATCTCAATAAAGAATTATGACGATCGGTGTTGATTAGAAGAGGAAGATGCGGCGTTGATCGGAAGAAACTTAAGGATTTCTATCACGTGCGGCCAAGCGATTATGTATGCAATTTTTTCAAAAAAACTCCCTCAGGTTTGGTTAATTACAAAATAGCTCTCCATAACAGAAATCGTATGATTGCATACAGGATCATGATTTTACTGGTTTCACAATCAAGATCGTGATTCTGGAGTGATCCTACACATTTTGCGATAATAGGGTAAATAGAATTGTTTTGGTGAAATAAGATCGTAAAGATTTAAATCAAAATTTTAACAATCATGTATAAAGTTGATTTTCACAAAAATGAGTTTTATAAAGATAAATTTTAGTAAGTAGAGTTTGGTGAAAATAGATTTCATCTATTAAAGTTAAAATTCGTATTCCAATTAAGTTGAAATTCTATAAAATACTGTTGAATATTTATCGAAAATGATGAAAACTTATTCAGAATGATACGTACTTGAAAAACATTATATGCCAAACGTCCGCTTTGTCAAAATACATAGTTCAATAGGATATTTCACCAATCTGAGAAGATAAAATGTTTTAATTAGTTTTCCTCTATAGACCACATTTTAGGAGAATTTGTTTAGGACCCTCTTATTCGTTAATTAGGAAGCAAACCCTTGAATATTAAATTAGAAGAACAATTGTGATAGAGATCTATGGACTATGAAATTGAATGCAAGATTGAACAGGCAACCAAACTATTGTTCCGGATCAATTAGTTTAGGTCTTTCTGTAGTACGTATTGTTTGGTTTTTCTTTTTCTTTTTATTTTGAATTTTCAGTCTCAGAAAACGAGGTCATGCGTTTTATAGATTTTACATTGAATTTGTGTTTCGCTCATTTTGTATAAACAAGCTGAGAAAAGGTGAAAAAACAAGGCGAGCAGCTGGGCTGTTTGTTTGAACACAGTTGTAGTTTAGTTTTATGAAGCATGTCGTTGAAAGATTGTGAACTAGTTTATGTTTTTGAGCGTTTTAGCTCAACTGTATTGCGAATTAATGATATGTTAGCCCGTTCTGCATATGTTGACTAAAAAGAAAAGCCCGAGCTAGTTGTAGTAGATTACCCCTGCATATAGCAACTATATTAAACATTTTGAGCTCATGCACAGACGAAGTAAATCTTCTGTATATCATCTAGATTGTTTTCCTTATAATTTTTTTGCTAAAGCAAAATATATTGCACTTTGATTCGCAGTTTCCAGCTTTCCTTCGGAATTTAAAAAATGTTTTAATACTTAATGGTTATTGTTATAGATTGCAACTACTCGGAAAAATGAAAACATCCAAACAAACAAAAATGGGGGATTTATAAGTTTCTAAAAGCTAATTTGTTACGTTTGATATCTGTATCAAGCTGAGAATTTACATTACCACTCTGGCATAAAACAAGAGTCAGATATTTAAGCAATTAATTTAACCCTTCTGCCCCACGTGCTTGAATAAACAACAAACAAACGATACATAAGAGTTACTTAACTTTCTTCTTCAATCTTGAGTTCTTGTTATTTACCTGAAAGTTAATCTTCCTGTGATCTACCTACGAAACCCTTCCAACGATCTCTTCGCCACCTTCCACGCTCTTTTTCCCTGTAACCCCATATAAATTAACTTTGAAGTTCGTCACTTCAGGCAGCTAACTCTCTCAACTGTAATCTCTTCCTACTCAAACCTTAATTAACTATATATCATGATCAGTTAATTCAAGTCTTTTAATTATATATGGAGAGCATTAATGGCGAAGGCAATGGGCACGGAGGAGGAGGAGGAGGCGGTCCTCCGGCGTGCGCATCGTGCAAGCACCAAAGGAAGAAGTGCACGCCATCGTGCGACTTGGCCCCTTACTTCCCTGCAACAAAAGTCTTGCAGTTCAAAGCAGTACACAGCGTTTTCGGCGTCAGCAACGTTTCGAAGATGCTGAAGAAAGTCCCCGGTGGCAATCACCTGAACAGGCTCCGCGCCGTTGATTCTCTTGTGTGGGAAGCACAGTGCAGGCAGCGTGACCCAGTGCTTGGGCCGTACGGTGAGTACCTGCAGCTGGTGATCGAGAACCAGCGGCTCAGAAGAGAAAGGTTGCTTTGCGCCCGCTGTGGCTCACTAGCAAGTTTAAGCTTAAACAACATGATGATACAGAACAATGGGAACAGAGTGTTGCACTTCACCGGTACGCAGGTGCAGACACCGTTGTCCGGAGAAGGGTTCATTAGTTATCTGCACCACAATGGGAATCTAATTGTGGAACCTGGCCATAATTACTTAGCAGCTGGGTTACCTACTAGAATGAAGAACAGGCACGCTGCCATCGGTCTGTCTCAGACCAACCAGCAGAGAGATGCTGATCAGTGCTGTGATCAACTTGAAATGATGAAACCTTTCTGATTAAAATTTCATGTCTACTTTTAAGACAAAATGTGTTATTGTAGTTGCTATTGCCTATGAGGCTCCCAGAAATTGTCTCTTGGTGAAGGACTGTGAATAAAACTAATCTTTTTACAATGGAACTGGACATTTCAAAGAAAATGTTGGGCCTTAAACCAAATTAATGCCCACTAGTTCATAAATATCTTCCATGAGGTTATTTGCCCAACTTCACTAACATCTAAAAAAATTGATCTAGCAAGTTATGTTAGTTATTTAAGTTAACTATATGCATTTTACCCTCTTTAGCTTCTAACGTTGTAAGTAGTAATGATTACGACTTCTAATTACTGTAACTGTATTTAATTATTGCTCCACCAGCCCTAAGCCTTCTAGCTGAAAGATCCAATAAACCTAGCATGAGTTACTTGTTAGATAGATGAGTGCCATGCCTAATTATTGAATGCTCTCGTTGTAAATTTCTCATATCTTTTGTAACAAAAAGAAAAGAAAAGAAAAGAAACGAAAAGAAAATATAAATCTTTAGAGAAACTTCACTCTCATACTAAGAAGCTTTTCTAATTGATTGATCTGTTACAAGGCATTGACAAGTTTCAATCATATCCTTCGTCAATCAGAGGCTAAATGCTATTCATACAAATGTCCGTAACTTCAAAGTTCAAATCCATATTTGAGGAAAAAGAGAGATTTACTTCCGTTCTATGCGTCTCAAATTAGCATGCACTACCAGGGGATACATGTATAACAGAAAATCCGATTATGATTCTTCTTCAAAATACTAAAACCTGGCTGCAATCATGATTCTTCTTCAAAAACTTAAATTTCAGGGATCTCCATTATGCTTTCTAGACCTGGTCTCCACTTGTTATGTACAACCGTTTCTTGTGATCTCCTCTGAATTACAATCTCCACCAAAACATCTTCTAACCTTGTGTCTCCTTTCTGTTTCAGCTGAAGAACCAAATCCTCCAGCTCTCTTCTTGTCAGCAAGATCTTAACTTGGAAACCACTATCCTTCACTTCGTGATCAACTCTCTCTTCTTCGTCTTCTTCTTCTTCTTCTTCTCCAATTTGTCTCTGATCTATCTTTCTGGGAACACAAGTCTCCATGCAGTTGCCCATGTATTGACAAACTAAAGTGGAATGTGTGAGTTGAGAATGATAATTTAACCAGTAGATAGATATATTGCTTTACCTTTTATAGTGATGAAGAATTGGTGTCAAATTTATGTTGCGCCCTTACATCATGTGAAGGGCACGTGATGTGGTACCTTGATGAAAGTTTGCTGCTAGCTTACAACATCTGCCCTCTCTGTTAAGATGTAATCGTCACTGGCGTCACCATATATAAGCATCTCAAAACTCAAAAGCTACTTTTAAAACGTTCTCGACTTATAATATAACAAACAATGATGCAACAACTCATGAGCCAGAAGTAAAATCGATCTTTGTCCCATATAAAGAGGTTGATGATTTTCCAATGAACAGAAGGACCAGTAACAAAACAATTGGAAATTTTCTCAAAACAAACAATGACCAGCACTCGGAAGTCGAGAAGATTAGTACCAGTGTGAACTTCTCTATCTGGAACTGCGACCACAATCTATGCTGCTAAGGAGACAAATTGTTAGCAGGTATAGAGTAAATAAACACAATCACCATTCAATCGTTCAAGATTTGTGCTTTGGAGAAAACCGTGGCCCTACCCCAGCAATCACGATAGGGTCACAGTCCCAATTTATTACATGTTATAATAAGTGAAGGAGAAGCAGTTAGATCGCTGGAATAACTAAATCGGGCGTAGGTCAAGCCCTGGCAAACAAATTTATTAACTGCTATAATCGGTAGATGAGCCATGGCAATCTTTTCCGTAAAGGGATAACTAAATAAAGAAAATACTTAGAAATTTAACTGCATCTTCTCCATATTGTCATAGTAGAGAAACATGAGAAAAGCTTAGTGTTTAGTTCTCAGATCCTCTCTCTAAAATCACCGTTCTTACATCAATGTATAAAACTCTGTTACTTACTAGATTGATGGAATTCAGCTGCAAGCATTGTTCAAAGAAGATTATAAAAAGTGTATTTTCGCGACTGATGCAAAACTAAACCGCTGCATGACTTCAGGAACCTACTCCTTGTTATAATATTGCTCAAGAAAACAAACACATGTTAACACTAGTAACATGACTTCCAGCAGACAAGCAGATTGAGACTACCACGTGAAGCTCAACCAAAAGTGGGCCGTTGCATAGTTCCTACCATGTTTAAGAGTACATTATCTAAAGACAGCTTTCATAATGGAACAATAAATGCATATTTAATATTGCTTATAAATTTTTTTTCATTATAATTTCTTATTTTATAGTTATCAATTTTTACAATATTTTATAAAAAATTTAAAATATTAAAAAATACAGAATATTTTTTTAATTTATTATTATTTTTAGCTAAAAAGATCGAACTTATTATTTAAAATTATAAAAAATATTTTTATTTAAAATTCGAAAAATACTTTTTGTTTTAAATATTACATTTCAAAAATCACTCTCTACATTCTAGTTGTCCTGTTATGTAGGTGACGTACTTTAGTTTGGCTATTAAGACCTGAACTTCATAACAAACAAATTAGATTGGCAGACTGTAGTTATCAGATAATTACTATATTGATAAATGTATTATTATACATACTTCTATAATAATTTTGATATATTTTAAATGTGAATTTTAATGAATATATTAATTTTATCTGTCGTGAATGCTAGGTAGAAGTTCAAAAAATCAAAGTAAGAAAAGAAGAAAGATGAGAAACAAAATAGATCAACTTAGTGGGCTGTTTCCTCAGCCCATTTCAATTGATCCAACACAAGCTAGATCAAGTTAATTGAGAAGATTAAATCGATTAGTCTTCTTACATGCTCTTTGAAGGAGTGGCGGAAAACAGAAACCAAAAAAAAAAAAAACCTCTCTTCATCCAGCAGCATGGGATCCTTCTTTAATCCATCTACATTTAGGGCGTGTTTCAAATGCTCGTACCGGAGTTTCGTGAAAGTCAAAAGTAAAAAAGTAAAATTTTTTTAAAAATAAAATAGAACTAGAGTTCAGTATTTATGTTTCAATAGTTTTTAGAAATGTGTTAAAAATTAAAGGATATAATCGTATTGGAAAGTGTGCAAATAAGAAAGTTGAAACTTAGTTCCGCATGTGGAAATGAAGTTCTGAGTTTTTATGTAATTGAAACATATAAATTGTTCGCAACTAAAAAACTGGCGGAAGAAAATAAAGTTACGGGCGTTTGAAACGCGTCCTTAACTGTTGTGGTGATCAACTTAAATACTTCTTTGATCCAAGCATTACAAGAGTTCAGTAGTGGCATAAATTCTTAGAATCCTTGATCCCCACTGAATTAAACTCTTTCAAGCAAGAATTCTTGCACTACCGTAACGTAACTGCTCGGCCGAAGACTCTCAATCTTTACTTCTTTTCATTCTTTTTGAATTCGACTGAAATTCAAAGAGGGGGGATTGAAAGGGGAAGGAGAGGTGTATAAAGAAGAGAGCAATTCAGTGAATAGAGAAGAGAATCGGAGGCCAAATTGTGGTACAGAACGAACGCAGAAAAGCATGATTGAAGAATTGGAGCATACGCCAAACAGATTTGCTTACTCATATTTCTTTTATACAATTTGGTTGCGTCTAATATTAACATAAGTAGCTAAATAGTTTGATTAGAATTTTGGATGAAATTTTAGTTGAATTTGTTTGAGTTTTTGAATCTTCTTGTAATGAATAATTGTTGACTGTATTATGAATTGTTAATCTTTCTATTAACTGAAATTTAGACTTTAAATTTAAATACATGATCAATATTGAGTTTAAAGTTTGAATTATTTGTTTAATTATATTTGCGAGAATCAATCAGAATATAATAAAAGAGCTTAGGATCAATAACTATGACTAATATTTTCTGGACCAATGTTAACATGATTGTATGATTTCTGATTTTACAATTCTTAATACATTTCTTATTTAATTCTATACTGAACCAAAATTAGAATAAACTAGAGATAGGTGATTCTAAACTAGACCAAAATTAGAATCGTTATTTTGAAATCTGACCTAAGGATTGAATTAAAATATTATGTACGAAATTTTCACATTAGTAAATAATAAAACTCACACTTGTTTAAAGATTCAATCAAATGACACCCGTGGTGGACTCTAGAATTTTAGTTATTTTATCATCTCTGTTTTCTGAAAAATATTATTGTCTAATTTATTTGCTTTTTTATACATATTTATAGTTTGATTAACAATCTTCATCCTATTACATATTTTGTGAGATTAGTTTTGAGTCAGAGCTAACTTCAGTCTTTGTGGATCGAACTTATTATATGCTATACGGTAGACAACAATCGTGCACTTGTAAGATAAAATAGAATAAAATCTTTATAGTTCGTAGGTGATTTTAGCCTCATCATATATGCAGTCAATCACCAATAGACTGTAATAAAATCAGCATAACTCTAGAGATTTTAAGCTGAATGACTCTCCCCACTTGCAAAGGATACAATTAACCATGTCTCAAAAAGTAAACTTTTTAAGAAATGAAACAATACAGAGTTATGAAGAAAGGGTACCTTATTTTGAAGCTAAGCTTCATTCAATATAAGATTCACGATCTAGATCATGTGCACTTGAGCAACAACATTTCATACCATTCCTCTGCCATTCATAGTTTAGTTATACATTAAATCTTTTAGCCTATTCTTTTCCAGCTACCTTCAGCTTCTATTTCTCTTAATATCCCCTTATGTATTACATTATGTACAAGCAACATGCATATATATAAATGTAATAGCCAAGAAAACTAGAGTAAAGTATAAATCTAAATGCATTCATATCGCAAAATAAACATATTACGGTGTTGGCACAGGCAGAAACATGCCCTAGTTATGGTTTATAAAATATACAATAATCCAGACTATTGTAACACTAAGGCTAAGTTAAAGACGGGCTACAAAACCTAGGCCAATCTTTGTTTCTTCTAAGTGGCAAGACATTCAAAGACCTCTTTGATGTCTGCTAATGTGATCGTATTTGATGAGTAATGATTCTTGAATGTACCAAATATAAACATTTTAAGTTGCATTTGTTGCGACGCTTTTGGAAAATACTGCACAATCGCAAACACTCCTACTTAGATTAATTGTCCAAATTAAACATCACCATCTCTAGAAATTTAGCTATATATGGAACATGTACAAGGAAACAGTTTTCAATATGATCGATAACTAAGGTTGTGAGTCAAGAAACACCAAGTACATAAAGGTGTTACATGCTAGTATATTGAAAAATTAGCATTACTATATCAAAGCAGATGATGCTCATATCTAAAATTGTCCTAGTTAAAGTATGAATTTAGGATTTAACCTACCAAGAAAGAGATGAGCTCATTCTTCATGTTTGTTATGCCACTGTGAATTTCTATATTTTAAATATGATCAAGCTTGTTAAGAAAGTTGAATTCTGCACTCTCCTCTTTCTGCAACTTCTTCTGTATCTTTTGCTTCGCCACTTTCTCATACTCCTCGATGGAGTCCTCCTTGTCAATCAGAAAGATGTTCCTACCTGAGTATACAACTCAATACATGCCATGTACTTACAAAGGAGATCTCTCCCCCTTCTAGATAGAAACATAGGCTTCTTATCTGAATTGATAGATGTTCTATTTAAGGAATCTCCAAGAGTGCATCTTGGATTTGAACATGTAGCAACATCTGATACTTCTTGTTCTTTGAATTGACACAGTTACTTGCAACTTCAGCATGCAATACACCGGTTTGGTTGCGCGTACTTTCAGTCCGATAAGAAATGCTTCCGCAACCAATTTCACTTTCAAACACAAAACTATCATTCTTGTTACCTTCATGATGTGCACAAGCTATGAGCCACTCACTAATAACATTTGATAGTGTCACTTAAACAGGATTCTTTTTGCCTAAAAGAAGCCCATATAGATGCATCATAATGGTTTAAGAATGAACATTTCATAGATCATTCCTTGCAGATAAACGCCTTATACAGCAGTTCGCCCTCCTCTTATATATGTATCTGTAATTTAATATAAATAAAAGTCCTATAATATTAACATCAGACAGGTACTACATGGGGAGAAACTCTATTGGTTATAAATATTACTATATGTTATATAATCAAACATCATTGCTAACGTATCACAATCTAATCCTTTGACTGAGAAATCTCACATGGAAATTATTACATCTATTAAATAAGACATGTCGTAAAAGCATTGAGTATAACTAGAAACTAAGCCTATATATACATCTTTTCTCTGTCAAAACATATGAAAAATTTCAAACAATGTCGTCTTAGCCAATCATTCAAAAATTTCTTTATCCATCATCAGTTTAACGAAAATCCAAACTAGAAAAAGGAGCTAGCCAGAAGGGGAAGAAAAGATGTAAGATAGAAAGCTAGCTCTACCACTAAGATTGTTAGTCACTAATTGTCCTGTTATTGTTGTGAGATGGGTGGTTAAAGAAATGAGCATTGCTAATAGTAAGTAACAAGAACAGTGCAACAACTATATGGTACTTACATGACTTAAAATTTCATGAATTAAATTGAGTTAATGAGCTTATTATGAAAAGTTCAAAATCATTAGAGAGATTATTTGAGGAAAAAATCAAATAATTATCAGAGAGATTCTGAAGCAATGCCATATTGAATCCAAATGAACTACTATATTATTGAAGCGCAATAATTTTTAGTACCATCAATCTAAGGAGGAGTCCACGGAGAAGAGATTATTTTGAAAGGACTAATAAAGGAGGCAAACAAAAGTGCATTATGCTTATAAATTCACATTTCAGGGTCTACCTCTTCAATAGATTCAAGACAAAAAAGGAGGTTCCAATCCTCACATATAGGAAGAATCTGATCTGATGAGAAGCAGTAATAGCAAGTCTCACGACATTCTCACAGCGCATATACTATAGAAGAATATTAATAGTAGTTCCTATAAATAATAAAACGTATCTTAACATTAATCTCTATTGCTAAAAGCATTTTTCAACTACTGATTTGTAACCGAAAACTCTCGCATGATTGTGTCAACCTCCTGAATTATGATTAGCTTCAACCATGTTAAAGATATTCCTTCGAAAACACTTAATCAACAATGATCTAGAGGAATAAAGCAGACCTTCAAATATGGAATAAAGCATCATAATCACATTATAGATTTGCCCTCAATTAGGTCTTACATACCTAAATTAATTAGGGAGTTTATAATTTAACAAACCAAGGTAGGTCTATGTATAAACAAGCAAATTACATGATTTTGGAAACTATGAGAGTTATTGAATCTAGTGATAAGCAAATCTATTAGACTAATAATCGGCCCAAAAAAAATGCATACAACATAAAGTGCACTATTCTTTTCTATTGGAAGGGGTCGTTTTTCTTAAGCTAATCATGAGGAGTACTAGTCAAAACCTCTAGCAATCCAAATGACAAGGTAACATAAATTATAGCTGAATAAAAATATAACACTAACCTATGATAAACAGAAAGATTGGGATATATACTTCGTGCCCGCATGGCAGAACAGATTGCAGGCGGTGCAAACCGCCTTATCGTCATATCCATCTCCACTTTATTTTTCTATACTATCTTTGTAGAACTTACCTTTTTAATTATTTTTATATCAAAATATCCCTTAACTATCTCCATTATGCATACGTGCATCCCACTTAAACTAAAAGATATCTACTTTTGTTTTCGCTCAAACACCACTCACTGATTCTCGACCATCAGCTCTCGAAAGAGTTCCTCGACACCTCTCAAACCAACATTAATAATGGCTTCACGAAGTACGTTTCTTTTGTGTTCATATATTATGATTGTTGTTTATAACTCATGAAATATTAAGGGCCGACAAGTAAAGATAATAAAAAGTGAAATTTTGTTTGAAATAGAAAGAAAAAGCAAAACACTTCAAAACTTGTTTGACACAAAAAAGAAGAAGAACAATAATGATAGGTCGCACAAACAAATATCGCAACATGGCAGAAAGTATTCCATAAATCGCATATGTCACACAGTATCCCAAAGGTCGCAAATATAGAATTCCACTGGTTGAACAATCATACACACAAGAGTTTTGTATATTTATTTGGATCAATTGATATTTATGAGGTAGTTGATATTTTAAAGTTAATAAGTTTGTACTAATGAGTGTTGGCATTATATAAACTTTTTTTCAAAAGTCTCCTACAGGTATGGTTTCTATTTTTTATTTTTCCTTTAGGTCATAGCAAGTGATATTTTTTGTAAGCACAAACGACAAACAAAGAGAATAATATTAAGTACAAACTACTAATGATTGAAGAAACTTTTTCATCAGATTTATCGAAAGACGTAATGTTGAGTATAAACTATCTGGTGTTGAGGATGAACTCGTTAAATGGCAAGTTTAAATAATTGTGGGGCTCCTAAGGATGAATGCTTTTACTCGGCATTATTGATTATGATTATCTTCAACTGTAAATGAAATTGGGCATTTCCATCTTTACAAGACTGGACTAGTGTCCTTCAGAAATACCCAAAATTTATTCATCTTGAAGGTCAATGAATCAGTAGAACACAACCATAATCTGATAGTTAGAAGATTGATGGATTTGTTGGTGAAAAGATGCTCCCGATATTATAAGTAAAACATTTCAAACTTTTTAAAGAATTTCTAAGGAAGGTTAATCATCATAAGAATAATAGAAAATTTCTCAAAACTGAAACTTTTAGATTTGAAAAATTTTCACTATTGACTAAGATTTTATGACAAGTATTGCGATAAAATGTTTGTCAGCAATGCAAAATTTTCAAGTATAGCTATTCAGTCTTGAAACGTTATAGATTTTCCTCATGATGGTTAACTTGCAATCCTAAATTATTCAAAATGCTTGAGAGTGTCTTACTTGTAAAGTCAGGAAGAAGACGTATTTGGCAACTATTCTATCCATTTTCTAACTTTCATACGATGTTTAATTCAGCTGATCAGTTAATTTTCAAGCATAGATTTTTTGAATCTTTTATTTTACAATTTGCATAGATTAAAAAGGTTTTTTCGATTGCCGTTTGCGCTTCTTCTATATATCACTTAGCATAAAAATATTTACAAATTTAGAAACAAAAGAATAAGTTATAAGTATATCAAGTGATCTTTTATGACTCTGACAAATAGTCAATCATGGTAGCATATGATTGCACAACGAGAGAATGAGTCGCATATGGTCACACATAGAGATGAAGTGCCATTGTGTGCGACCAGTAGCTAGTGCGACCCTTACATCCATTTATACAACAATTGCGACTCTTATAATTTTTTCGTGACATACTATATGTGGGACTTGTGTGACCTAGACAATACTTTTCGTGTGACTTTTGCGACAATGTGCAACCATTATTGACCTTCTATAGAATAGCAGATAACAGCTAACTCGATGGAAACCTAGAAAAAGAATATTACTTCTCAGCGTATTTTGTCAAGCCTTTGTTATTTCATTTAGAATGAAATATGACAAGGATAGATTTCATTTAGTACGATTGAGGCCGGCGGCAAGACTTTTACACAGACGCGATCAAAATTGTTTCAGCACAATAATTTCATTATAGAAATTAAGAAAGTTTTATAAGTAAGAAAAGGGTTTTTGTGTGAATAAAGTTCGGGGAAGAGGAGTTACACGATGGAATGGGTTAAGCAAAAAAATATATTATTAGCTCCTCATCACTATAGAATAAATCTTATATGATTCATATTGATAAGTTTGAACAATATTATATGTTAAAAATATGTAATGTACTATTTTATAAATTATTGTATCTTATTATTTATGAATAAAAAGTAGAGGTATGCATAGAAAAACAACTCTTTCATATGATATCTTTTATATATGAAATAGTAAGATAAGCAATACACAATTACCACAGCATAATTCTTACCACTCTATCTTGATTTTCTTTAAATTAATCTGCATTATTGTGTTTAATATTTACTAATTATCTATCGATACAACAACTAGTTGATTTGTCTATTATTATTATTGAAGCTTTTCGCAAGCGATTAGGGGCTGTTTGGTTCTCCGTTTCAAAAGCTGCTTATCAGTTTTTCTCAACTTTTCTTTATTTTACGTTTTTCAATACATATTTTATAAGTATATAAAAAATTTATTTAAAAATTTAGAAAGTGTAGAAAAATTTTACGAAGTGAGATCTTTTTATTACATATTTTTATTATTTTTTTTGAAGTAAAAAAAATATAACTCATTTTTCAAAAAATATAAAAATACCTTCTATTTTACAAAAGCTTCATTTCATAAGCAATCCAAACGCCCCCATAGAGTAACCACTTGTCAAATTGAAACAAAGCGGATTATATTGATAAAAAATATTATTTCTACTTTTACATAACTCTTGAGACATATTTGAAAAATTTTTGTCCTGTTATTATAAAATACATATCCACTATACTCTAAAAAAATTCACTATAATAATAATATTTTTTATTTAATTTTAAATATATAGATAAATTGTATGTTATAATTTAATTATATTAATTTTTTTATAAAATATTACTTTCTAGAAAATATCTATTGCTCTGAATGCTTATTTTTTATAGCAATTAATCAATTGCCGGGTAGCTGTGGGCGGAATTTGGTAGCCGACTTAGCTCAACCAAATTATGAGTGGGCCTATTAACGAAAGGTAATGGACCAAAGGCCCAAAGTCGCCTCTTTCTTAACTTTTCGCTAAAGACCGACAACAGCAACGTGGCTCTGAAGCTGCCACCACTCCATTCTCTCTCTCTCTCTCTCTCTTTCGTTCCTTTAAATCCTTCCCCGAGCTTCAATCAACACACACAGATCAGCCAACAAAATGGCTCACAAACTTCAACGATTGCTATCCCCGAGACCGTTTTCCATTCCAACACTTCATTACCTTTTTACCCCTACTAGACTCTTCTCTTCTGGTCAGTCTCTGCCGCGGGAACCAGGATCAACGGCTGAGATCATCGCTCCACCATCTCCTTCTTCCCCTAACCCGACGGACACCGGTGAAGAAGAGAAACGCGACGAAGAGAAGGGAAACGTCGATGAACGAAACGAAGAGGAAGATGATGGTGTTTATGTGAATAAGGAGACGGGCGAAGTCGGAGGACCGCGTGGTCCTGAGCCTACTAGGTATGGAGATTGGGAGCGCCGCGGCCGGTGCTCTGATTTCTGAGTCAATCGATTTCGCTTACGACGGTACGTGATTTATTGATTTTTAGCTCTTTTATTATGTTGTGTAAATCTTGTGCTTTATGTACATTGTAGTGTTTTCTCTTATATGTGACTGTGCTAATCCATCTGTTCTCTATCCTGGTTCTAACTGAAGGTTGTTTTGAATTTATGCTTTATTTGATCAGGCTTTTCACTGTGGAAAGTAATTAGATCATTTCTGGTTCGGAACAATTACCCCTATCAAGATTCAGTAATGTCTTTTGAGCTGATATCGATAGTTTCTTAAATTGTCACTCATTTCCATTCGAGAGATGATATTATTGATAAAACACCTAATGCACGCCAACTTCTGATTCATTAAGCATGTAGCTACCTCAATGTTTTGTAGGAAGTATATAACTTGATTAGATCAACATGCATATAATATGGAGTAATTAGTTTAATTATGTAAGTATTAAGTAATAAGCATGTTTTATCAGATGTTATCCTCATATCTTCTGGTGTAGTTTATTCACGGCAATTGCATCTTGGTTTTGGAAACTTGCTTCAAACTTGGCAAGTTTTTACATTTCTTTTTTGTGCTCATGTTGTATCCTGTTACGCGTTGTGCTTATGTTCTTGAGGCACACTTTTTTGGTGACTGCAACAATCATTTGAGTAATTGACAATGACATCAGGCATCCAAGCCTTCATATTAGAAGAAAATAAATGACGTTTTAGTTTAGCAGTTCTTTGAGGCTGCAGATTGGCTAGATGGTTAGGAGTCTTGCCTTTTTGGTGTTATTAGGTAAGTTTCTTTCAATCAGGGACTATGAGGATGAAGCACTTGATCTTGAACATTTTGAACATCTTGGTGTTATTAGGTAAGCTTTTGTGTAACCTATTGAACATCTTGGTTCTCTCAGTAGAAGCACTTACATTTAATATCTAATGATGAAGCACTTGAGCTCTAAGGATGAGGTGTCCTGTTTTGGTCACTTCATGAGAATAGACAAAACAAACAGCCTTTGGTATAAGGATGCCTCTTATGAAGTGGTAATGGTCATGTTAATAACTTCTTTGAGAACCCTTAGCAGACTCCTTGGAATATCTCCATGCTCCTTGTTTATGGTGTTTACTTAAATAGCATTTGTTCATGTATACCTTTCTGATAGTTGTTCAAAAGGAACTGCAAACTATAATGATTGAAGATGAGTGCTTTTATAAATACCTCGGTCCATGGTATCTAATTAATGATTGTCAGGTATGTAGGCTTGCTAGTTAATAGGCAAAACATAGATGGCAAGTGATGTAAGTTAACAGTCCCCCTTAGTGGCACATTCAAACCAATTTCTAATTCATCAAATAGGTCTCACTCAATCAGGTCATGTGCTCCATTTTAGCGTCCACTGTGAACTACTCCTTTACAATTTTTCTCTAGTTTTATCTGTAAATGTTACACTTGTCTGTCCTTAATCCACTGTTTCTCACCATTTAACTTTCATCCCTTTTCTTTTGGTAATCTTATTATAACTATCTCTCATTCAATACTCACTCCACTACCAATTAGGAAGCAACTCCCCTTCCTCTGAGTATTGACATTATCTCCTGCACATGAAGTACTCTTGATCCAATATATTGATCTACAGAATTTGCCTTAGGGTCTGTTTGGATTGAGAGTACGTGAGAGCAATGGAGAGTAAGTGAATAAATTACTCTTCATTGCTCTTGTTTGGGAATGTCTTCATAAGAGTAATGGAGAGTAAAACTTCTCTCCATTACTCTTATATGGGGAGTAATCGGTTACACCCCAAGGTGGGGTGTAACTGAGAGAAGAGAAATTTTGAGTCTTTTAAATTTTAAAGTTCCCATTTTATCCATGTTAGTTTGTTATATTTACGTACTGGTTTTGCTTTTTTTTTGTCTCTACAAATTTATAAATTAAATAAAATTAGTTAAAATTAAGATAAATTAAAAAAATATATATACAAATTAAATTCAAATTTTTTGCTATTTTTTTAAATTATTAAGTAATATATACTATATAAATAGTTAAACGGGTCATTTTTGGGTCGAACCGAATTCGTTTAAATTTTTCGGATCATTTTCGGGTCGACCCGAAATCGATCCAAACCCGTCTAAGACTTGACCCGAACCTGACTTTTTCGGGTCGGTTTCGGATCGGGTCGATTTTTGCCACCCCTACTCAAGACCAAACAGTCACTCTTTTTTTCTTCTTCATCGTCAGAGTTCTCAAGATAAATATACTTGTCAATAAAAAATTGAAACAGTAGTATCAAAATTGTCCTAATAAATAGCGCGTAAGAACACCGGCCTGAAAGTAAATTATATTAGCTTTGCTCAACTAAAAAACAACAACAAACACAAAAGGGTATTTTAGTATTTTAATAAAAATTACTCTTATTTACTCTTTAGTTACCAAACAAGAATAATCATTTACTCTTCATTAATCTTATTGATATATCTAAACAAGATGAGATAAATTATTACTCTTACTCTCGTCTCCACTCGAATAATCTACTCTT
Organism: Acanthochlamys bracteata; assembly: GCA_019914995.1. Taxonomy (NCBI): domain Eukaryota; kingdom Viridiplantae; phylum Streptophyta; class Magnoliopsida; order Pandanales; family Velloziaceae; genus Acanthochlamys; species Acanthochlamys bracteata. The sequence goes on along the minus strand of CM034132.1, from coordinate 3,680,382 downwards.
GTTTAATCTTACTCTTATTTATTACTCTTATATCCAAACAGACCCTTAGTGATCTACCGATTGATTCACATAATTGCTAGACCACAGCATCCTGTCATCACCCCATTACAAGCCCATTTGTATTAAAAGAAGATTAGTTCACAAGTCTCAATTGTTATTCAAGAATGAGGCATACTAATTTTATTATATATATTTCCTCGAAATAAGTTTTGCAAGTTTACTAAATTATGATTGTAATGTTTCCAATTTATGACCATAGTTACTGAAGGCAAAAACACTTAAGAAAATTTCAGAGATTTTATCCTACTTTATCTCCCAAGTGCACGGTTGTCATCTACCTATGTTATCGTCTACCTATTAGACTGTAGTAGATAATAGTTTGTTTTACAGAGATTATCGTTAATTCTAATTTAACTAAGTTATCAGTGTAGGATTGTTTAAACAGAGAATGATAATTGGGGTTTTAAAATCCACAACTAGTGCCTTTAATTCTTAAATAATTTAAAACGATGATGATAATTGTGAAGATTTGTATTTACTACTTTGGTCCAATTTTTAAGCACGTTTTTTAATTATAATCTAACTATGATCCAGTTTAGAATACCTGTTTCAAATTTTATTTGAAGTTCTAGATTAGAATTTAATGCGAGATGCATTAAGATATATGAATTATAAAATATATAATTACATTTACTTTGGTCTAATAAATATTAATTATAGTTATTAATCAGCTGATTCAAAAATCATACTTTGATTGGTCCTCATGTACACAATTAATGAAATGGTTCATATATCAAATCTAATATTAATCAGTTATATAAATTCAGCATCTAAACAGCTTTCTATAAGAATTAAAAACTCACAATCAAATCAACAATCAAACATTACATAGTATTTAAGAATTAAATCAAGTTTTATTAGAATTTCATCCATAATTTAAGTCTAAGGAATTTAGCTACTCATACTCAATAGTACACATAATGAAGTTGAATAAAAGAAACATGAGTTAGAGAGCAATTCTGGTTGTTGTATCTTAAGTCTTCAATCTTCCTCTGGCAGAGGTGCTTTTCGTGCAGTGCTGCTGTCCTCAATGCAGTGATGCTAAGTTCACTCGGCTGTGGATTCTCTGCTCAAATTCACCTCCTCTGCTCTCTGGCTGCCCCCTTATTTATACTAAATGTCTCCCAAATTGGGAAAGAGTTTCACTGACTCAAATTTAAAAAGGAAAGAAAGAGAATTACCAAATCTTTGCTTCAGATCTAAGAAGAGTTTAAATGAAAGAAGGATCTAAGATATTTGGATTCCCTTTGAAAATTTGGTTAAGGAACTTGTCGTGGTGAAAACCGAACTTTGAGAGATTTGCCAAAACCAGGTTTGTTGAGAGAGAAAGGTTTTCCCTTGAATCAGTTGGAGAGAGAAATGTGAGAGAGAAGGTTGACGGGTGAGCTCACAGGATGGATAGAAAAATCTTGTGTTTATCAATAGTGAGAGAAAAACTGCTAGCTTCTTTCTCTCTTCTTTTTCATGCTGGGTTAAGTAATTTTGTGTTCGAATTGTGGCCCAATCTTTCTTCTAGTAGCTTATTTACTTCCCTTGCACCTTGTTTTCCTTCCTTCTTCAATTATTTCTTCAGATAGTCGCCTAACATGCTCCAAAAATACAACAACTTAGCTTGTTAACTGTGAAAAACTGCATTTATATTATGGCAAAATGATAGAAGAAATTTGTACAAGTATATGTTTATTAATAGTGCTCCTTTTGTTTGCTGCGCAAGTGTATGACAGATAGGATGTATATGTTACCATGGGACCTATCATCTATGATAAAAATGGCGACTCTCATAAAATGTACGAGAGTTATCTCAGATGAAATAAAGTATGGGGTTAATATCATAATTGATGCATTTCTTGAAATTAGTGTCTTTATTTGCTTAAGCAATGTTTTGTAGTTCTGCATTTGCATTGCTGCCGTACTGAACTTCTGATTTCTATATCGTTTTAATGATATTATTTATGTGGAGTCAAAGTTGACTGCTTTAATCTTTTCCAGGATTTAGTCCTTGTCTTGTTTGTTGCCATTAGAAGCGACAAAGTCTAAAGAGGCATTTCCAAGATATTTGGACTTTCTTGTTAATTATAGGATTTTTGTTGTCAGGTTTTAAGAGTTTAAAGACCTTTGATCTTTTGTTGAGTTTTTAGTGGTCACGGTTCATTTGCCCTGTCTTTTTGTGATGCAGGCAAGAATAAGAATTGTTGTGCAGTCTTGAATGGCACGGTGACCTCCTGAGACATCTTAAAGCAGCTTCTTAGCGAACCCGACAACAGTTTAGCAGCTTTAGCATCCTTGTGGAAAAAGTATCTCTGTTATAGATAATAGATATAGTAGTAGAGACTGTTTAGTGGTATAGCTACTTCACATGTCAAGGGATAATCCTCAGTGGCAAGTACTATTTTGGGACTGCTTATATTGTGCAAGCTTTGCAGAGCATGTTAGTTTAGATATTTGTTTAATTTTCTTTCGCATCCACCGTGAATAGATCTTTTCTTCTGCAGTTGAAATATTCATGAGATATTGGTTACAGATGTCGGCCATCCATTTAGGTTCTCTTGGAAAAACAGATAACGGTAGCGGTGATGTGGTTCTTCGTTCTTCTTTTCTTTATTTTCCTGTTCATGTATATTGCACAATCAAAATTAGGTGTAGACTAGCAGTAGTGCCCTAAGTCATTTGGATGGTACGGGGCACCTAAGTTTGGAGATGGTGAAGCCACCCTATGGATCGAAATCGGCTGTGGGTTATCTTAGCGTCTGTCTGGTATTGCTTATAATTTTTTTGTTTTGTATTTTTTAATAAATTTTTATTCTATTTTATAAAATTTAAAAAGTAAAACAAAGTTTTGAAAATTTTGTTATTATTTTTTTAATAAAAAATAAAGCTCGTTTGAAATTTTCAAATGTTTTTACTATAGAGAATATTTTTTTAAAAACCGTTTCTTTAAAAATGGGGGTGTGTAGTTTCCGTAAATTTTATAATAGTGAAATTTATATTATTTTTGAAAATAAAAATAAAGTTCGTTTTAAAAATTTCCAATACTAATCATTTTAGAGAATCTTGTTTGTAAAAATCATCTTCTTAGAAAGGGAGGTGTGCAGCCTCCGTAAACTTGTTATGGGACGAGGATCTTCTTCGTAACAAGCTTGATAGCCAATAGGTTTGAAATCACTTCCTAACAATCTTAAAAATTGTTCTAAATAAATAATTTATTTTAAATGATTTATTTAGTATTTATAAAAAAATAAAATATTATATTTCATAAAATTTAATATAATATGTTTATTTTTAAATTAAAAAATTTATATTTTTTGAAAATAGTTTTAACATATAAATACTTTACAAATATTCTTTTTGTCACGGATCTACCCTAGATGGGCTTAGCATCCACGGGTTTTAAGAAATCCAATCCGATATGAGATGATCGGACGGCTGTAGCGCGTCCATCTTTAATCAACCATTGTGCGTAATCAGAATTCAGAAAAGTGATAACGCGGTAATTGCTATCCCGCTCAACCGACATAGGACGCGATCAATTAACCCAAAACAAAATCCCTCCCAATTCGTCTACCCTTGTTCCGATAGTTCCCGCAAAGAAGAATTTCAGTAGCCAGCAAGCGAGGAGGAGGAGAAGCATAGAGGTCGCGCTTTGCTAATAAAAGCTTTAATTTTGTTCTTCGATTTCTAAATTTATGGCGGTCAACCAGATCTTCGTCAAGCTTCTCGACGGCCGGACTCGGTGCCTTCAAATATCTTCTCCGTCGATCTCCGGCGCTGATCTCAAACAAAGTCTCTTTCTTCTCACTCGTATCCCTGCACCACTTCACCGACTCGTCTCCGGCTCCCGCGAGGTAATTAAACTCACCACCAAATCAATCAATCAATCGATTAATCAACATTTTGTTAGTGCTAATTGGTCGTTTGACCTTATGTGATTTGTTGTCGTTAGGTTCACGATGAGTCCGTTCTGTACTCTGATGCCGGCGGTCTGTTCCCTTCGTGCGCGCTCCTGCTGCGGCTGCCTGGTGGCAAGGGTGGATTCGGGTCGCTGCTACGTGGGGCGGCAACGAAAGCTGGGCAGAAGAAAACTAGCAACTTTGATGCATGCCGAGACATGAGTGGGCGGCGTCTTCGCCATGTCAATGCTGAGAAAAAGTTGGAGGAGTGGCAAGCGGAGGCAGCGGAAAGAAGGCTTGAGAAGATTGCAGAGCAGTTTATAAAGAAGAAGGCTAAGGAGGCTGCAAAGAACGGTGGCGCAGATGTGGAGAAGTATTTGAAAAAGTTCAGGGAGGATGCTGAACGTTGCGCCGAGGAGGTGGAGGAATCAGTGAGGGAGTCATTCATGCTTTACAAGGAGTCCAAGCGCAAGGTTTTTCCTGGCACTGCTGCACCTGATGCCAAGCGCCTCAAGATATGGTGAGTTGTTAAGTATTCTTGGTTGTTTTGTCTTCTTAACTATATAGAGAGGGTGATTGTTGCATGCTGTTATTTTAGTTATCCAAAAAGTAACTATCAGAGATTGGCATGTAACCATAGTTTGAGTATGACACCAATTGAAAACAGTTGCTTTGTCACTAACATGTACCACAACAATCGCCTGATTTGTTGTCTCTGTCTGTAATCTTAAGGTAAATAGCTAATGAGTTGTAGTTTTGTTGATAACAGCTTGGAGCTTTGGGCGCTCGTTAACTGTTGGCTACATCATTTATTTTGTATTGGCTTTTCTTTTATCTTTTGTATCGTTTGTTCGTGGTTTCTTTTTGTCTTCCACCAGCTTCAATAACCAAACCATTTAATTTATGTAGGTTGGGAAAGAAGAAGATGGATGACAGTGATAGTGGCAGTGATGAAGATGATGAGAAGGAGGATGTGGATAACGAATCTGTAGTTCTTGATGATGGAAGCTTGGAGGGTAATATTAAGGAAGGCAAGGAAGTTATTTCAACATTTGAGTCTCATTCAGAAGGTGAATCATCTGGAAGTGGTTCAGTACAAAGCAATTTGGAGGAATCTAATGAGGATTTGGAGGGAGGGCAAAAGGAACTTGGTGATGGTTTTGGTAGCAATGATGGAAATGTAGATTCAGATGATTGTATCGGTGCTGAAGCAGGAAGTTGCCAAGATGGGTCTCCCGCAGAATTGACCTCTGATATTTCTACCTTAGAATCACTTCCTGTTGCAAAGGACTTGAATGTAACAAGTTATACGGATGCCGAATGTGATGAAGTGAGGAAGCTATCTAGTTCTGAAGCTGTAAGTGGGGCATCTGAAGAACCTAATGCTGAGATTGGAAAGCCAATTGATCATGGAGTCGCCACGAAGAGTCCAGTTGTGTGTACTGGTGAACCTCTTCAACAACGCAATGGAGTTTCAAGTGCTGAGGAGCCTTTGGAGTTTGATAAATTTAACTCGTCTGCTGAGTTGGAGGTACGTATATATCAATTTTGTATATTTCCTGTTTTATCCTCATGCTCTAGGAAGGAACTTGTTGATTAGAATGAGGTGTATAATCTGGATAGGCGTAATCTGGATAGGCTTCCTAAAAAAAAATCATAGTAATGTAGAGAGTTGTGATACAATAGATGTTATCATCGAGTTATTCACAGCTAGGATGCTTCTTTGTGGCAATTCAGTTTCTGTATAGCAATTGGTGCCTCTTTTTATTTGTTGTTTCTTTACAAACCATGTCATGCATTCTGTTGTGCAGTGGTTATATCGAAGCTTGTAATCATATAGTGGTTTTGTTTACTGAGGCAATAGTTTATGCATCCATTTTTCATTGCAATCTCTTGAATGTGAAATTGTTTTATGTATTTCGGAGCCAGCTACTTCAATCCAAAAACACCACCTGATAGTCATCCTGACCTAAATCTAACTATGATCATTTGTAGGTTCTTGGTATGGGAAGGCTGAAAAAGGAGCTGCAATCACGTGGCCTGAAGTGCGGAGGAACTTTGCAAGAGCGTGCTGCAAGGCTTTTCTTGCTAAAGACAACTCCTTTGGAGAAGCTGCCAAAGAAAGTTCTTGCAAAGCCGGAGGGGAAGTAGATCATTCCTGTTCACATATTTAGAATAAGAACCTCAAAAATACTTCTATGACATATATATCTTAATTCTGTATGACGTCGTACTTGATGTGGTCACAAGAATGTAAGGACTGTAATATTACTTAATATCTGTGGCAATTGTAAAAGATTTCTGAAGTGCCTGTTGGCCTTAGCAAGTTGAGCTTGTTCTAGAGATTTTGTGGTTCTTCCCATAAAAAATCAGACTGGGGTGGGGTGCTACATGCTAACGCTTGATAAAGTGAAAGCAATATTGAGGATACCTTTCCTCTTGAGTTGGATCGTGCCAATGAAGGATGGTCATTTTGCTTGAAGACTTTAAAACAGTTAAAGAGGAGGTGCTCGACGTTATTTGGAGTTCTGTGCGAAAATGGCGATGATTGAGCTTTGTCTGACTTGGTATGAAGTAAGACTTTTAAGAAGTGGATTTGAAAAATAAGTGGAAGTTTTATATTTGCTTACTTAAAAATGAGTTTGAAAGCTTTTTTTTTTATATTTGATTATATTTATTAGGATGAGTCTAGAAATGAGTTTTTGACAAGAAAAAGAATTCTAACTAAAGTAGCCCCAAGCATCACAGTTTTAGTAAAGATTTTGTATTAACAAAAAACTTTGTTCCTATACAAAAAGATTTTTTTCCCCATTTTAAAAATTTTCTTACTTTTCACTTAAACAGATCAAAATATTTTTAGTATTTCTCAATCTACATCTTCTCAACATATGGGTAATATTTTGCCGAAGTAATTGTCAAAAGAAATATTGCAAATGTTTATTTATACGTCCAGAAAAAAATTGGGCCCCAAATTATGAAAGATTTCATAATGAAAAAGTCTCAAAGAGATAAAAAGAATTAGCAGAAAATATAGACTTCTTAGAAACTTCTCTTCAATCATTCTTCCGCCATGTCTTCAACTATTCTAATGCCATTTCATCGGTCATAATCCGAAAAAAATTTCTCGACTCTCTTCGACCTCATTACGCAATTCGTCGAAAAATTTTTAAATATTGTATACTAGTATAGAAAGTATTCTTCAATCTCTTATTAACCTTTATTCAAATAAAAAATAAATTTCACTAAAAACATGAAAAATATAATTAAAATATTATATAAGTTTCTGTTTTTTCGGTCGCTTCAACGACTCTGTAGTTACTCTTTTACCGTCTCATTAACGATATTTTGCGCACTCCTCAACCTTAACTCGAACAACATACGAAATTTTTCGACAGTTATTCAAACTAAATTTTAGGAACCACCTTCTTCGTGTAAATAATAGTGTTAACGGGCACTACAATAATAAATAATTGTAGTAATGGTTAGATATCAAATAATAAACATAATTCGACCATTATTCAAGCAAGTGATCGACATTAATTAAGTCGAACAACGACCTTTATTCGACCATCTAAGCAGATATATTTATAAACATTTATAATAGCTTTTGTAAATATTTTAATATACAATTGAATCTTTTTTAAATGAGATATTGAAATATACTCAACATTACTTCATTTGGTAGGTTACCATCAAACTTAGACTGTCCTACTCAATAATAGTGAGTAAAGACATTCAAATCTCATCCGCATAGTGATCATTGTAACTTACTAAGTACATACTTTGATTGATGCTTATGACTTTATATATTTTTCTACAGGGCTGAAAATTTATATCTTCTTCGAATTATTTTCGAGGAGTAGTCGACTAAGTGGTCGAAGAATTATTAATGGGATTGTGGAAGAGTGATCATTGGATAGTGGACAATTTCTACTGACTATTCGACTATTATTCCATAAAGCAAAAATTTGTACTTTCTACTTTATTTTTTATTCATATTTTTAATGAAATTCATATTTGTTTTGAATTGGAGTCAATAAGGACTCAAGTAGATGGTGGAAGAATCGTTTAAGAGATTATTATGGGAGAGGTTTCGAGAAAAGCTGTATTTTTTGCTATTTATTTCATCCCTTTGAATTTTTCTGCTATTAGATCTTACGTGATTTGGTACCCATTTTTTTAGAGATGTAATTGGATAGTAGTAGTATTTTTTTCTGCATTATTGCTTTACCAAAATTACGCACATATGTGTTTAGAGAGGGATTGGCAAGACTGATTGTTGGCGAAAGAAGAAATATAACAAAAAAATATGAAAAATTTTATAGGTACTTTGGTCCATTTAAATCGAAAAATATTAGAAAATTATTTTGAAAAATATTTTTAAAAAGGTTTTCTATAGTAAAAGAGTTCTTTAAGCAAAAAATTCGTTAAATTTATCAAAATATGAGCCTTCAAGAATCAGAGTTCTCAGTCATGAATTTCTCAGTTGAAATTTAAATTACAAAATTAGGCTGCATTAATGTATATAAAATTCATGTTGGAATCTTTGCACGACTGTTGAAGAAAAAAGGAGAAAGTCAATAGCACATATAGTTTAACAACTTCCGGCGCACAATTCTATATGTTCTAAGGTTCAGTTAGATGATGGAACCTTGTCAAAATTACACTCTCTACTCTACTCAAACTAAACTAACCAAAAGACACTGACATGAATTAAATAAAATTGCCAGAAAAGAGCATAGGTGAATATCAGATCTCGAGCTATCAGTTTATTGAAAATCTCAAACTTAGGACTGATCAATTCCAAGTACTCTTGACATTGATTGTTGATCGAATTATAACTCGTTCGAAGACTTATGATTGAGCGGATCTGATGAAGACGGTGCTATCAAATCAGATAAATAGAAGCCATTGCATAGAGACGGTCAGGTTCGAACAGAGCCGCTAGCACTATAACCGTTACAATCGAGTTAGTTAGACGATATTTAAATGGTGACCGTTCGAGAAGAAGAGAAACTAGACTTAGGGCGTGTTTATCTTGTGTGTAAAGTGGGTGTAGTAGAGTTTTTAGGAAATAAATTTAAAAAATAAAATTATAAATTAAAAGTATTTAATAAAAAATAAAATTTTATATTAATTTTATATTTATAGTAAGTTTTAAAATTAAAATTTTTAAAAAAATTATTAATAAAAAAATTTTATTTTAATTTTTGTATGTATTTTATATTAAAAATAAATTTTAAAAAAGTGTTTTTTTTGTTTGGGCTGTTGGTAAACACGCCTTTAGAGTAAAGTAAAAAAGATCAAGAATTGACGAAGAGATAGGAAGAAAATAGCACAATAAAAAATAAAAAGATAATCTGAGAAACAAAACCTACTAATGAGCTTAGGGTGCCTTTTTTTACACACCCAGATCACTTCTCTTCTATTAAAAATTCACTTCTAATTCACTTTTTATTACAAAAAGTCACTTTGACTTATTTTCAATAAAAAAAACATATCACTTTCAACAATACTATTTCTAACACACTTTCAAAAAATTCACTTTCAAAACTAAAAGAACCCATCCTTAGCTTCATTGAATTTACTTTCAGAAAACACTTTGGTATAATCTTTTAATCCTTTTTTTTCCTCTATAGTTGAAATCTTATTCTTTTCGAGAGAGAAATCTAGAACTGAATGTGAAATTTTGTAATTTTTCTTTTTGTGTACTCGTATAAAGAATGGCTATATGAAAAGTCTTTTCCATGATGAAACCTTACAACACTATTTGGGAGAATTTTTTTTTCACTTTTTATTCCACAAAAATACTTTATATTTTTAATAAATATTTTATAATATTTTATATAATATATTTAAAAAATTTTAAAATAAAAAAAATTTTACGTTGTAAGATATTTTATTATTTAGATAAAAAAATAGATCATTGTTTTCAAAATAAAATAAAAACTTTATTTTAAAAAAATTGATACAACTTAATTTACAAATTTTATTTTATCTATTCAATTTATACGACTTAATTTACAAATTCTTTTAAGGTGTGTTTAGTAGAATTCTTTACATATTTGATAACTGAGTGTGAGAAGAATCGTTGAGTTACACACGAACGAGAAGTCTGCATTCAGATATAAGCTAAAGTTGATCTTTCTTATCTGACCAAATTAATTTAAAGCTACATGTTCCAGGGGGTGGTTGAACTGTTCTTCAGAAGAATTTTATCTTGATGAGTGATTACGATGGAATTGAATAGTAATATAACTTGCCGTCACGCATCACTCATGACGTGCTCATCACTGTTCGTGATCGTTTGAGTTAGATAAGAAATCTTATATATATATTTTTTGAATCATCTGTTAAAAGTCAGAACAAATAAGTTAGTGTATGATTTCAGCAACCAATTAAATTATTTATTTTCAGCAACGCTTAGATCCATTTACCCATTCGTACGGACAATAAACGCTATTGTTTTCTTGTTGGATTGACTACGAATTATTTCTTTTATATTTATAGAATAGTATATAAAACCTTAAGTCAATTATAACGAATCAAAACAAAGTTTATAACATTTTATCGTGTTTAATCTTTGGGTTTACGTTTGGTGTGTTTCAATACACTATTAATAGTATTTAAAAAAATTTTTTAAATATAAATAATTTATATTATTTAAGTTTTATATGTATTTATTACACAACAAAATGTAAATTTCATTAGTCCCACTTTCTTACCTACCTCACCACCAGCATAAAACTACATCTACTCAATATTGTTTGCATTAACTCATGCACGTAACATGTATCCATGCCCCAAAATTAAAGCACAGGTTTTCATTATCAGTTTAAGCAAAAGAAACAGTTTAACCGAGTTAGAAATATTTTGAAAACTAATCGCAGGCATGTCCCTTTAGATAATTCTTTTCCATTCAATTTTTGTTCAACACAAATCTTTTTGATCATGAATTTCAAAAAATTTGTAGCTCGAGATCCGAGTCATCTGACCCATTGAGTCAAACCCAATCCAAACCATTTTGTTCGGAGCCATGTAGGGATTGTTTGACACGGCTTATCATAAACAATTTTTTATTTTTTATTTTTATATATTTTTTAATATATATTTTATAAATATTTAAAATATTTATTAAAAATTTAGATAGTGTAGAAAAATTTTTCAAAATGATATCTTTTTATTACATACTTTTATTATTTTTTTAAAAATAAAAAAAATAAACTTATTTTTCAAAAAAAAATAAATATTTTTTATTTTAAAAAAATTTTATTTCATAAATATTACTAAATATTTCCGTACTCAATTCATTGAATACAAGTCAACCGACAGCTTAACTGCCAACCCACTCTCTGGTTCCGGGCCCGCCCCAGCGCCTCTGCCAAAGCATTAATAGTAATTTTCATAACAAGTCCAACGATCATATTAATAACAATACCAGGTGCCAAATCCCTTACTTTCTAAAGTAAATTTATAAGGGAGTTTATATTGCCAAATTATAATTAGTCGACACAGAAGAAGCCTTTCTTCTCCTGTTTTCTCGCAGTATAAATTGACCTGTTCGCCATCCTCCATTGCTCGTTTTCCTCTCCATAAACAAATCCTGAAATTATTATGGAGCATTTGGTCGAAGTGGAGCCGGCAAGGCCCGCCGCCGGCGGTGTTCCCTCTGCTGGTCCTGTCTACCGCAGCGCCTTCGCTAAGGATGGATTCCCGCCACCGCCACCAGGACTCAACTCTTGTTGGGATGTGTTCCGGTTAGTGATTACTTCTTCTTCTCTCATTATTACTTACTCTTGTTCAGTAATAGGCTTTTGTTTTGTTTTAAAATAGCTAGTAATTTGGTGTTAATTGTTTCTAATCGTTTACTACTTCGATCTGTTATGGCTTTCTGTTAGAGTCGAAGGGATCATGTACCGTGAAATTTAGGAGAACTGACTGAATGGAAAATATCTGGAAATGGAGAGTGAAAAAAGGAGTAGCTGCATGATCTTACTGGACGTTGTTTTATTTTATTCCGATGGTTTTGTTTCGTGAATGTTTGCTGCAACGCTAATTTTAGTTGTCCCTGTAGTTATGAGCGTTTGGATTTAATTTCAGTATGAACCCTTCAGAAGTGTTTGAATAGACTCTATAATTGTTTCTCTAATTGTTTATGGTTTTGGTCAATTGAACCAGCCAATCCGTGGAGAAGCGTCCAGATAATAAAATGCTTGGCCTTCGTAAGATAGTGGATGGAAAGGTCTGTGCTCTTTCATTCAAAAGTTTGTTTTTTTTTCAAAATTTTGTTTTTTTTAAATATTTTTGTTGGATTGCTGTCGCTTTAAGATTATAGCATGTGCTGACTATGGACAAACAGAATGAATTTTGTATTCCTCTGAAATGTTTGACTAATTCACACCTCAACATTGCAGCCAGGTGAATATGTTTGGTCAACATACAAGCAAGTCTATGACATTGTCATGAAAGTTGGGGCCTCTATTCGCAGTTGTGGATTGGAGAAGGTAATCTGAGGTAGTAAGCAACATGCAGTAGTATTAATAGTTTCACTTGCAAGTGGATAACGGTGGTAGTGTTTTGTTATTGATCAGCTGTGAATTGGAAAAAAATAATTTTAGAAAAAAAGCATATCCCTCGATTGTGCATTTGGCAGTTGGCAAGTATCAGAGAATCAATTATTATGTCATTTGGAACTGGATACCTGTATAAGAGATTTGATTTAGCTTCAAGTCCCAAGACACATATAAGTAACTTAGACTTTTGTTATGCATTCTTCTTTATTGCCATTAATTCCTTTTAATTCAGCTGAATAGCTTATATTAAAGCAACCAGCTCTCCTTTGCTTTCCACTTGGTGTTCTTCTTTAAGCTGTTGTTGAATAAAAACCTTGACCATGTTCATCAAGCCCAGTTTCTGTTGACCTTACGGCAAAGATGGAAAACCCTCGTCGAATCCTTCTCTAACTAATAAAATGGTGCTTTATTAACGTCCTAATCATCTGTTCTAACTTATTATTAGCATTATTTTTCTAAATTAGTTAAAATGAATCGGATTGAAATGAGCTTGTCTAATGTATTGATAAATGCTTCGTCCTTTAGTTTTCTGGAGTTGTGCAAGAAGATAATAGATGTGTGATATGCTCTACTAGTTGGAGGCAGCTTAAAAATTAGGATAGCAATTCGGACTAGGTTTATGTACTTGATTACTAATGATGTCTGAACGATCAGTATTTTCTGGGAGTAGCTTTCATCAGCATTCATTTAATAAAGTGAAAAAAATTTGAGTTCGTATATATGATTACATTTTTTTAGTTTTGTTATAGAGTTCTTTTCTGAAATTATCAAGTGATATTTCCAATCTCTAGGGAGGTCGCTGTGGCATCTATGGCGCTAATTGTCCTGAGTGGATCATTAGTATGGAGGTATCTTTATTTTCCATTTTTGTTCTTTCTATTCTCCAAGAGATAGATGCTTGGGCCGCTGATTCCTAGTGCTCAGTTTATGATTCCCTCTATCCTAAGATTGATATGTTGATTATATATGTCTCTGTGACTGTGTGTTTGTTTAAAAAATGAAAATGTGCTTTGATTAAATTCCTAATTAGCTCTTGCAATTTGCTGATCTCATTCTGTTTTGAGGTTCCAACATGTTCAAGAGCCAATTATCACTTCGTGGGAGTAACTTATTCTATAGATATAAATGAGCTAGAGCCATGTTTATTTCTATTTCACAATTAGAAACAATTATAAATGCAGTTAGTCAAATAGAGGACTTTGTTTTTGGCTAAGAACATGAAAAGAAAATGAAAAAAGAAAACTTAAAAAAGACACAAAGGAAAGAGAGGTGATGATGTTGAAGGACATTTCATGCATAGGGTTTTACACATAGAACAACCGAGGATCTTTGGATAACTGCGTATGTCTTCATGTGTTTGTCAACACGATCTACTTTACATATTGCATGCTTAAGTAGAGTGCACTAAGTTTCCTGTGCAGTAGTCTAGTGCGAGCATTATCATGCTAAGTTAATGTTTGTGTTTCTTTACCCTTGCATGTTTATGAAAGATGCTAAATGTCTTTTACAGGCTTGCAATGCTCATGGGATTTACTGTATTCCATTATACGATACGCTTGGTATGTAGCTACTACGATTCTTGACTCCTCTTGGATAATCATGTAGATGTAGCGTGACTATATTTAGAAAATAACTTAACATAACACAAATGATGCTTCTTTGCATGGTTTTAGGTGCTGGTGCAGTAGAGTTTATTCTGTGCCATGCTGAAGTTGGAATTGCTTTTGTCGAAGAAAAGAAGATCCCTGAGGTACAGTATGTTTCATTGTCTTTAAATCCCTTACATGTAAAGTTCTGTTGTTTCTTTCCTTATCTAACTGCTTGCCCCATAAGATGGTTGCCTATAAGTGGGGAGTGTGACCCATTGTATCCATTGTTCAGGCATGGGCTCCACTGCATCCTACCACACTTGGCACAGAAAATTTGAAATGAGTAACTGACTTCTTAAGAAGAATCTCAGATAACATGGATAGCCATAAGTGTTTTAGTTTATTTTTCTTTTTTATCCTGGATTAAGTTACTAACCCTTCATGTCCGTCAGTTTTACATCAAGTGATTGACCTATATGACTCTTCTTTAGGGCATGTACTGCAGGTTGGTTTTCCTTATATTTGAATGTGCGAAGCATTTTGTCAAACATGCAGAACACTCCTATTTATGTGACAGTGATTAGGACATTCGCTTCCAGATACATGTTTAGTGAATAATGTTTGCTGAAATTATACATTGATTCTCTAACTCTCACATGAATTTAAAACTGGCAGGTGTTGAAGACCTTCCCAAATTCAACTAACTTCTTGAAAAGTAAGCAATGTTTGCTCTATCATTGTTCGTTTATACTTTATAGCTGATTGGAAGTGGTCATATATATATATATATATATTTTTTTTTTTTTCTTTTATTATAGCGATTGTAAGCTTTGGCAATGTCACCCCTGAACAAAGAGAAGAGGTTGAAAAGTTTGGTTTGAAGATATACTCTTGGATTGAATTTTTGTCCTTGGTAAGTCATTTACCTTATGCTCTGAATTTGTGGAGACAACCTTTTATTTTATTTTGAGAGTGAGCTTTCTTCTCCCCAAGTTCTTTGAAATTTCCATAAGACACAAGTACTCATTTGTCGCACAATAAGAGCAATGGTAGGTCTTGCTCATTCATCATCCAAGGGAAGCTGTAAGTGAGACATAAATATTTTTTTTCCTGATTCATAGTGTTTATGCCTCTATTTCTATTTTCCCTAAGCTGTATCTTGGTATGAAGATGTACTGTTCTGTGTACAGAAAATCCATCCATAATTCCTTAATTAGTTCTAGACTGTTAAGTACTATGGTAGTATTTCTCTGCAGTCTTACGTAATCTAATTTTTTCCCTTGAGAGTTCACAACCTTCAGTAGAACTGTTCGAGTTTCTGTCTTTTGATGTTCTTATGCACAGTTTGTTCTTGAATTGTTACTTAACAGGGAGAAAATCAACAGTTCAGTCTCCCAACCGTTGAGAAATCTGATATATGTACCATAATGTACACAAGTGGAACTACAGGTGACCCTAAGGGTGTGATGATCTCCAACAATAGCATCATGACTTTAATTGCTGGTACCGATAAGTTGCTTCAATGTGTGAATGAGCAGGTAAACCCATTTCGTAGTACACTCACACTATTTACATAGCAGTAGACGCATCATATGGTGAAGTCTCCGGCACTACAGATATTAGTTACTGCTCTGTGGTTTGATTTTGGTGGCTGTGCTAATTTCAACATTATCTTCTTTTTCTAATATGAATTGCAGCTGCAAGAGAATGACTGTTACATGTCCTATCTTCCTCTGGCACATATTTTCGATCGGGTGATTGAAGAGTTGTTCATTTACCATGGGGCTTCAATTGGATTTTGGCGTGGGGTGAGCGATTTGATATTTTGTTCCCCCTCAATAGTACAATAATCAGTGGTTTGACTTTGGGTGCTGTTCTCAGGATGTCAAGTTGTTAGTTGAAGACATTGGAGAGCTTAAGCCAACTATTTTTTGTGCTGTTCCACGCGTTCTGGATCGTATTTATTCAGGTAATATTAGTAGATCAAGTGCAACTGCTTGTTTATTAGACCTGCTTAAAATGTTACATACTTTTACTTGTGATACCTTCAACATTGTTATAGCTTATGTGTGATGGATTAGAGGCACAAAATCTTGAGATTCTTGAATCTTCATATTTCCTTCTTGGTTAGAATGCTAGTTTCATTTTGGTTAGGCACACTGCTACTTTTGATATTTTGAACCGTAATTTGGTTAAAATGGTTTTCTGGAGTTTGTGCTCATGATCGGTCTTCATGCATGCTGCAACCCATCTTGTTCAAATTGTTAACTTGCTAAATATACGAGTATCAAGAACTTGTAACCAGCCACTTATGAGTTTGTTTATGAAAAGTTTGGCTCGTTGTTGTTTGATTCCGCTTTGTGTTTTAATTTTTTGAATATCCAGCTGTTATTTGAATTAGAAAAAATTTCATTTATGCAGGTTTGCAACAGAAGGTATCTTCAGGAGGTTTTCTGAAGGGTACATTGTTTAAAGTTGCTTATAACTAGTAAGTTCTTACATTTAGATTAAACCTTCATTTCTTGCCCAATTACCCGCCATTGATGTACCTTATGTTTATGATATCTACTCTGAGCAGACCTTTACACCTTTTATTTTAACCATTGTATTTGTTTCTCACTAACAGTCGACACCTCACACAAAGTTGTATTTTCTTCTCTTTTTGTAGCATTACATTTGTTTTTGTAATAAGTCTTCTTTCTACTATCATTATTTGCATTTTTGTGTGTGTATTCTCTTAAGCTCATAAGTTCATGCACACACAAGCTGAGAAAATTTCCATTGCGTTTTAACTTTAATATTAATGTCTTGCAGTAAATTTCACAACATGAGGAAGGGTTCCAAGCACGAAGAGGCAGCTTCGATTTTTGATAAGATTGTATTTAGTAAGGTAGTTGAACTGAAAGTGGTTGTTTTTTTGTTTCTTTCCTATTCAATACATCTGTTCCATTGAAAATTATTTTTATATTGTTTTGATAAAATGGCATTCTCATGGTTGTGTGCTATAGGTCAAACAAGGACTGGGAGGAAGAGTACGCGTTATATTATCTGGGGCTGCTCCCCTAGCTCCTCATGTAGAAGCATTTCTGCGGGTGGTTTCTTGTTGTCATGTTTTACAAGGCTATGGTACGGAATAAGCTCCAGAAACTTCTGGGTGATTGGATATTATATTTATGGCAATCTAGTTTTTGATCCTTGTTAAATTATTGAAGTCCTAATTTTGCTAATGATGCTATTGATGTAGATGCAAATTACTTGCAGTTTGTAATTATTCTCACTATATGCACAATTTGAATTAAAATAATTTGAATTATCGTGGTTCAATTTCTGTATGAAGAACACATTACAGAGATGATTTGGTTGAGTAATCACATATTGTGTTATCAAATTGAACCATCTATACTTCAATGCCTTGATGGAAAGGATTCTGACCTTCCTACTTTCTTTTCAGGTCTTACAGAAACCTGCGCAGGCACATTTGTCTCTCTACCAAATGATCTCTCAATGCTTGGAACGGTAGGCCCTCCTGTGCCTAATGTTGATGTTCGTCTTGAATCTGTTCCAGAGATGGATTATGACGCGCTTGCGCCAACCCCTCGAGGAGAAGTCTGTATTAGGGGTGAAACCTTATTTTCAGGATATTACAAAAGAGAAGACCTGACGAAGGAAGTTATGGTTGACGGGTGGTTTCACACAGGTATATTTTCCAGTTGAAGCTTACCAGTATTGACTGGAACTTAAGTATCTAGGAAAATTTGTTTCTTGAACGTTATGGTTTATCTCATTTTACATAAGCCTTTACCTTTTTAAAATCAAATGCCTGTCCTCTTAAGTGTTGTGTCATTAATTATGTTCCTAGTCAATGTTTTTCATTTTGTGACACTCCCTTTCAAAGTTTTCGAAAGATGGCTATTCTTTGTAGTTGGCCTGGTCTGGAATCCATGTACACACTGTGAAGCTTTGACAGTGTTTTACTTTGTCATTTTCTTCAGGAAGCTGGCTTAGTTTTCAACAATAAAATTGTTTCAATCTGCATCTGCAGGTGACGTTGGTGAATGGCTACCCAATGGAAGCTTGAAAATTATTGACAGAAAGAAAAACATTTTCAAGCTCTCGCAGGGAGAATATGTTGCAGTTGAAAATCTGGAGAATGTGTATAGTCTTGTGCCTGACATAGACTCAGTAAGTTTCCTGATCTGGTATACTATGTCCTAGAAAGGTCCACATTACCTACACTGTTGACTGCATTCTACTTAGAATTAAAACATCTATTCGTAGTAATTTTGCTACATTTTTTTCTAGATTAACCAAATTTGCATTGCCTGTTAGGACTCTTACTTATCCATTGCATTCAGTTGACATAAGTATTTCACTTGACTCTTACTGTCCCAATGGGAATATAGACTGTTGGACAGTAGTAGGGTATAATGTCAGAAGATTGGTAGTTTATTGTACATTACTTCATTTTTCTCAAATTTTGTGTCTCTTTCCTCAACTTAAATATTTGCATTCTTACAGATATGGGTCTATGGAAATAGTTTTGAGTCATTCCTTGTTGCTGTTGTGAATCCCAATAAAGAAGCCCTTGAGAGGTGGGCTGAAGAAAATGGTGTTACTGGAGATTTTAACTCTCTTTGTGAAAATCCTAAAGCTAAAGAGCACATTCTTGGGGAACTTAACAAAATTGCAAAGGCTCAGAAGGTAGGCCAATGTTTTCATCTAACTTCAAGAAACAACTCTTTGATATTTTGTTTTTCCTGAGCTAAGTTTGTTTCTACTATTTTCGCTGGCACTTGTTTCTGGATGTTACAGCTGAAAGGATTTGAGTTCATTAAAGCTGTACATCTAGACCCTGCACCATTTGACATGGAGCGTGAACTGCTTACCCCAACTTACAAGAAAAAGAGGCCGCAGCTACTTAAATATTTCCAGGTAGATTATCAGCTTCCTCTTAGCTTTTGCAGAATAGAATTGAATCCACATATACCTTCGTATTTGGCAAATTGTGTGTCTATTTGATATTGCAACAGTTAGAAAATGACGTACTTTGGCTTATATACATATATAAGAAAGTATAACTGGCTAAAATAATTTACGAACTAAAAGTAATTATTGTCTATAGCAACTAAAAGATACAAAGAAAGCAATGTGATGAGTAGCTTTATTCAATCTTTTTGCTGGCTGTTTTAAGCTGCATAAGCTTCTGCAGTCAAAACCATGCAAACTAGACAAGATGCTAAATTACATGTGAATTGTTCATTTGAAGCACTAGGTGAATGGTTAATAATTGCAATCTTTGAAAAATTATATCTTCTTAGAATAACATCTCTTAAAAGCCCTAAAAACTCTACATATGTGAAGGATAACTTCATATGAAAGGATACATTTACTTTGAATTATCCGTAAGGTCTACTTGGTCTGATGATTGCCAAGAAAGGAAACAACCACACAAGAACTATCTTATAAATATGATTTGCTATGAATTATAAGATATTACTTTGTTATTTCACGGATGCTTTTAAACAAAGTTGCACGGCCTGCATGAGTTTGTGTAGCTACGTACTCTTTGCTCTTGCAATGTAATGTTGGACTTGCTTGGATTGCATTACCACTTACAGTATTTAAAAGTAGTAGCTGCAGTGCTTAACAATTGATATATCATGCTTGTTAACTTTGTATTTTACTCTTTCCTGATGTCTGCAATCTGTTCTATGGAACTAGAAATTCTTTCTAATAGCCCTATAACTAGATATGACAGAAAATATTAATTTACTATATAACAATAAATTAACCAATTTGTTAATACTGGTGCATTTATTGTACCGTTATATTCCCGTATTTCCTCGTTTGACCTTTGATATGCTGGAAGTCAGTGGCTCGGTTTTGTATTCTTCATTCAGAGAGGCAGAGAATTCTGTAACAAGAACTCTGTTCATTTCCATCAATCATTTGCATTTTTTACCAGATAGATTTGTACAGAGATTTATTCCTTGGGCCAAAGAAAATGTTAATTGCTTTTTCATTTACTGTTCTGCACATCGCATCTTGCTCGGTTTGGAGAATTAGTTTTTAGAAAATGAAGGTAGGATTCAAAACTACTCAACAAACCTGGATTTAAAAACTTTGATGACCTGCAGTTTGTGTTGTATCCTGTCTCCTTCTGTTGCCTTTTAACTCTTTCTGGCGTGTTTTAGTTTCACTCTGTTGAAGTTTTACATCTGATAATTAACACATTTACTTGGTAAAATTTTAGAGGTTGAATTTTCACTTTCAAAGCTGACATTGTAATTCTTTTGCAGGAGATCATAAATGAACTGTACAAGAATGCCAAGTGAGGAACTTCTTGGATATGTCAAGAGCTTCCATAACTTAATGCTTCAGTCCAGTCTGTGTTATATCTGGACTGGAAGTCTTTCAAGCTGATAATATTATATAGCATTGCGAACTTAACTGTCAAATTTATTCCACAAATAACTGTGTATATTGTAAATTATTGAAGAGTCGTTGGAAAAGAATATCTAATTATGGAATTGAAAGTTTCACACATGTTTAATCATCTTCCAACACGGTATTTTTATGTGATTTTCTGCTGGAGTGCAACTATCGTTATCATTTGGCTTGGAGGGGACGTTTGGAAAATTGTTTTTCAAATATTTTATTTTATTTTTTTATTTTATGTTATTCAATATATTTTTATAAATATTTAGATAATTTATTTAAAATTTAAACAATATAAAAATATAAAAAATTTTAAAAAATTAATTATAAGTAACAATTTTTTATTATCTATTTTTATTTTATTTAAATTAAAAAGAAATTTTGATTTTTTTTAAAAAAAATTTATTGTAAAAGAATTTCCGAATGCCTCCGGAGTATCTTTCCGCGATGGGTGGGAAGTTGGCTGTTAAGTTGCAGCTTCTATTGGTATTGTTGCCCCTTTGAAAAAGTTTTAAAATGAATTTATTTAAAAAAAATTTTAGACATCCTCAAATTACTCTTAATTCTGTTTTGGGATCGTCTCTCTTAGATATCTCATCATAGACCAATAAAGTAGTATGTTATTATTATTATTTTGTTTTTGTTCAAACGAATAAATTACCAACAGTTATTGTGAATGTTAGGCGTTATTTAGTGATGTTTGTTTAAGCTTTTCAATTTCTTTTTATTCTATTTTTTATTTTATATTTTTTATAAATTTTAAAAATAAAAAATTACTAAATTTTTTTTTATTTATTATTATTTTTTAAATAAAAAAAATTTTATTTTAAAATTGTTTTACATATTTTTAATTTAGATAAACACTTTCAAACATATTTAAACTCGCATATTTTACAAGTGCAGAAGGTGTTAAATTATTAAGCCAATAGCGATTGGTTCAAAATATCTTTCAACCTAGGAATTATAGTACGTGATATATCTATATAAAGGTGCCCATATATTAACTCTAACCATTAGATGCACAATTATTAATTCCGATTTAAATCTTACGATCTTATATTTTTATAATTTTATATCAATAAAATGATCGTAATTGCTATAAGATTCTGATCTTGCATCCAATCCATAAAATTTCGATCTTAATTCTAAAATTTTTAAAATTTCGATCTTACTTATGATATTACGATTTTAGTTTATAAGAAATTTTCATGAATCATGAGAGTTATTGTGGATTTTGAACAAAACTGGAATAATTAGAAAAAATTTTGTCATTCGTTTGTGGCGAGTGCGGTAGTGTTTGATTTATTCTATGAGAAATTTATTATAAAACTAAAAAATTATTCTATACAGTGATATTTTGAATTATTTTTTCTCTTTATTTTGAGGTAATAAATATATTGCTTGACGCGTAATTGATTAATTACATAAAAGTTAGGTTTTTTAGATATAGGTATAAATATATAAGTATGTATTTATAAAATAATAACATAGTCCGTAAAGATAATAAGATAATAAGCTAAATAAAATATAAAAAATTATTAATAATATAGTTCATCCCAACCACAACTATGAACATAATTAATTTATTATATTAAGATGAAATATAAGAAAAACTATATTTTAAATTTTAAGCAATTTTAATAAGTACTATTTAAAATTTTAAAAGCGTTAAATAATTTTATAAAAATATTACCGATAAATAAAATTTTACGATTTTATTTAGAATTTTGATTTTTTTATCCTACTCGTAAGCGAAATGATTTTAAATAAAATTTCGATCTTAAAAATTTTAATTAGATGGGATATTTGGTAGGACGTAAAGTATTTATTCATGCTTTCATGCTTTTTTTTAAGATATTTGGTAGGACGTAAAGTAACATCTTTTAAAGATTAATCATTTGAACAAATCGGTTTATTCAAAAGCTTTCATGCTTGAAATTTGTTATATTGTATTAACATGAACAAGTCGGTTGATCAAAAACCTTAAACGAATCAGTTAAAGTTCGTCACAGTGCTTAGTTATATATTCTAATAATGCCCACGAAAAACTTTTCAATGAAATTTAATATTTAAAACTGAAGTCTACGTGGCTCGATTCTAGACCTTTTAACTCTACGGCACTTATGTCATGTTGCACAAATAACTAAAAAATTTAGATTGACAGACTAAAGTTTAATATTAATTGTAGTATATACATTAATGTAATACAAATGTTTTGTTGTCAGATACTAATAATTAGTTCGCATTATTACCAAAACTTTTTTCTTTAGTTCCTACTTGTTTTTGTTCATTTTTAATATTCCTTTTCGGATGCATATTATACCTGCGGATTCAAAAGTGCCCTTAGATCTTGGCCTAATCATGTAAAATATTACTGCTATAAATTTATATTTTGATATGGTTACTTCATTAAGTGTTGGCTGAACTGAATTTATAACCAAAATTTCTTATATGCTTGTGTTTTAAATGCATAAAAGTGAGTTTTATAAAATAAATTTTATGCGGTGGAGATTTTTGAAAAATAGAGTAGAAGTAAGTTTAGTTTTATGTTTTAATTTATTTAGAAATAGATAGGAAGTGAGAAATAGAGTTCTAAAAGTTAAAATGATAAGTTCTGAATTAGAGTTCTCAATTCAGCAAATAATTGAAATACGTGAGCATTCCGAAACTCCAGATTTGACGGGAAAAAAATAAAGTTTGGAGAATTAGAAATAACGCATGGCAAGCTACTACTTGGATTTAAAATGCACTTCATCTTATAAATATTTTACAACTTCATTCTGGTGTATCCATACTTTGTGATTATTCTTTTATATTTTTAATTACCTCATTATCTATGTGGTTGTTTTAATTGCATGAAAGCGCATTTGCGAAAATAAATTTTGTAAAAGTATAGTTCGATGGGAGTAGAGTTTGAGGTAATAACTAAAACACATGAAGTAAATTTTAAATAGAGTTTTGGTGAAAGTAGAGTTCCGTGTGGAAATAGAAATAGATTCGGAATTATAATTTGAAGTAATTTTAAGTCTTTTTTGGAGAAAAAAAGTAGAGTTCGATGGCATAAAATATGCCCTAAATATTTTTATCTTTGTAGAAATTTGAAAGTTTTTACTTTGTTATTGTTGTTGCTAATTTTTAATGGTTTGTATTGCAGGCATTCATGACTTTTTTAAGGAAAAGAAAATATTTGTCTTTAAAAGCATTGGGGTGCCCCATAGGTTGAATTTTGGTGCCCCATATATATATATATATATAGTTGATTCAGTGCGAACCAGATCAATTCAAACCATTCCTCATAATCCATCGATCCAATTCAACGAATTAAATAGTTTGATAGGATACTTAGTTATAAACAAATTCTTTTTCTTCTTATTAGTTCTTTACATCTAGACTTGTGTTCAGAGGTGCAAATATAAATCGGCCGGTTCAGCCCGCCCGGGCCAAATGAATAGACAGATCGGGTCGGCTCGGTCTAGTTTCATATTTTATGATATAATCCGATCTATTTATC
Source organism: Acanthochlamys bracteata (assembly GCA_019914995.1). Classification (NCBI taxonomy): domain Eukaryota; kingdom Viridiplantae; phylum Streptophyta; class Magnoliopsida; order Pandanales; family Velloziaceae; genus Acanthochlamys; species Acanthochlamys bracteata. The sequence continues at coordinate 3,656,324 of CM034132.1, read as the reverse complement.
TAATTTATTTTTTATTTTATATAACAAATAAATAAATAATATTTTTTAATTAAAAATTAACTATATTAACGGTCAATGTTGATCAGATCAACGAGTTAACGTTGACCGATCAACGTGCACAGTGATAGACTGGTAAGCCGCTTGGCGGGCTGATATTATTTATTGAACCAGGCTGGGTTGGCCCAGTAATGTTAATGTTCATGGTCCGAAGGAGCCAAACTTCCAGGCCATTTGACTGGATCATGGTTCGGTCAGTTTAATCCGGTCCAAATTTATATCTCTACTTATGTTTGTCTTTTTCTTCCTCGTGGTCATCAATACTGCCATCTTGTCATTCTTCTTCGCTCCCTTCAACCAACTGCCCCTAGTGCTGCTCTGATTGTTGTTGTTTCACTGCTTGAAGTTCTAAAGCGAGCATCGCTTACTCGCGGTTGTCACAGCAAACGGTTGCGACATTGATCCTTCTTCTTCTTCTTCTTATGATCAATTAGCAACAAATGTCGATGGTCTCTACTTCTTCATTGCATGTGATCAATCTTATTGCTACTATTGATTGCTACCTTTCTTCTTGTTCTTGAGATCATCTGAACTTAATTTGACACAATTGGTCGAACTATTAATCCGGTGATCCAGACAATATTTTGGGATCGATTTCTGAATTGAGTCTAATAACACTATTTTTGAATGCAAATAAGTGGAACTTATCTTTAGATTATATGTAGTTGAAGGTGTGTCCTTTTCACCCTATAAGTCACTTTTTTTCCACTAAAAGTGACTTTAAAATGATTTTATATATTCTTTTTATCACTAAAAAATCACTTAAAATAAAGTGATTTCTCAATACAATAAAAATTCACATACAACACTTCCATTCTCGTCTAAACTCACCTTTCATTCTATTTTATTTTTCCCCCACCCACACAAGCACTCCTAGATGCCAACTCGAAGCTAGTGATCTTACTTCCTGGTAGGCGTTCGTCACCTCCGGCACCGAGCATCTTTCCTCTACCCTCCAACATGCATTTCTCATCCCTTGCCCTATTAAAGTTGTCCCCTCTTTTAGTTGCGATGAATTTCAGCTCCGCCGTATGATAGGACATAAGCTCCGCCCTTAACTACTTTCTTGTCCCTCCCTTTTTTTGGCGGGGGTCAACAAATATTTAAATTTCATTACAGTAGCATCATATTTTAGAATTAGATATATTTTCTTACATAGAACTCTCCTTATTTAGTGTTATAAGAAATCTATATATACGTAATGGTACGAGGATTTGAAGTATTGAATAATAATTTTGGAATAGATTTTCATCGCCTTTGACTTTGCTATGTCACTACTGCTCCCCTACGCTGCTTGACAATCCTTAGTCAGAATCCCAAGTCACCGGAATACGGCTAGCCCCACTTATAGGTGGGCTCGGTCTTAGAAATGAGTTGTAATTTCTAATTTTTTGCACTTTTTATGTGTTATTGGATCGGTTAAAAGTTCTTTTTGACGTAGGCGATTGTTGGTTAAGCATGCGTAATCTTCATTCTCCAAAATCGAAAGGTCCATCTCACCCTTGCTTGTTTTCACTTTCTTCATATTTTCTCCTTGATTTTGGATTTGTATGGCTCGTTAATGCATAGTAGTTTGTGCTTCTATTTCGATTTTGCTAGTAAATCATTGATGTCGTTAAATTCTTCAATGTGTTCTCGATTATGTTTCGTTTAATAAATATTGATGGTTTGCGGTGTTTCTTGCCGAGGAGATAGATATAATTGAAGCTTATGAATTGTATTTAGTGCGGTAGTTATTGAAAAGTTAGGTGTTTCAATTGACACCTATTGATCTATCAATTTTAATCACCTTTCACTAGCGAGCAAAAAACTGTACATAAGGTAACTATCTTATATGCTAATCCTACTTGAAGAGAGAGTAAACTTTTCCGAGTAAATGACAACACCTTATTTTAGAATGAGTCGATTGCTGGGTTACATGAAGTCGCTTCGGCTATACAAGATCTCTCTAATGGTTACGCCACTGAACTTTTGGTCTCCAAACTTTATTTGATGATTTTCAAAAGAATGGGCCAACTATGATTTTGACACGCTAATACTGGATTTAAGAAAGGCTTGTGGGTTTCTTATGATGAGTGATGTCGCTAAAAGGCATTGATGACAGGGTACATCAACTTCTAACTGGCATCATTAGCAGTTAGGTATGCATTCTGAAAATTTCTTTTAGATTTGTATGGATTGTAATATATTATTCTAGTTGTGTATAGTATTATGTATTAAAGATCATATTTATATAATTATAGTTGTAAAATATAAATAAATGTACATGTGTATCTTAGTTGTGTAATGCAATAGTTAAAAATTATATACATTTTTATTTTTCTAGATATTAGTATATATTTATTACTAAATTTAAAATTTTTAAACAATGAATTGACCTCACTTGAGATTCTCGCTTTTAAATATAAAAAAATATTTTAAAAAAACACAAAAAGATCTTTTCATTTACTTTCGGCTCACTTCTGGCTATAAAAATATATATAAACTAAATTCGCTCTGGGCCGCACAATTTGTAAATTATTTTTATTAACTGGCTTACTTGTTAAAAGAACATACCATGAATCTTTAATTTCTAAGTACATTTTTATTGTTGGTTAAGTACTTATTTTTAAAAAGTTTAGAGAATTGATCCAAGTTGCATAGTCATTATTGTTCTTTGTGAGAATTGAAACGGATGTGGTTGAGTCATGGTGTTTGATTGTTTTCTTTTTTATGTTAATTGAAAATAGGAAGTCCTTATTTATTTCGAGATAATTGTAAGAGTCATTCTAATGAGATTTGCCTTAATAATGCTGTGAAAAAAGATAAGATGTGAAGTTGAAGGTGATCATATAAAAAATTAGATATTTTTTAATTAGGGAAAAGGAGGAAATTTGTTTTGAGAGAAGGAAAGTTAGAAGTGGCAATATATGACCCGATCCGAAAATACAATCCAAAATTGACTTATATAATTAGCGTTATGTTAGAAAAGTTGACCCATATAAATATATGGATTGGATTAGGATTGAGCAAATTTGATCCGATTATTAAATAGGTCGATTCGGAATAATCCAAAATTGACACACCAATCCGAAATATCAGTTTTTGAAGAAATAACATTTGATTTTTTCTTTCCGTATATTAAAATATTGACAATAAAAATAATCAATAATAGTAATTTACAAATTATTAAATTATATGATATTTATAATTAATTATTATTTTAATATATTAATAAAATAGTGTAAGATGAGAATTATAATATTATCGAAAGTATTATTATGTAGGTGCTGTAATGACGAATTTAAATTTCGTATAAAGATTTTTATTAAAATTTTGTTAGATAGTTATGTTTATAAAAAATTTTATCGAAATTATTAGTATGTATTTTAAAAATTCAGCTGTCACCACATATTTTTCTAAAAATAAAAATAAAAAAAACTTTTTTTAGATATTTTAAGAACTGAAAATACTAAAAAATGCACATTTTGAAGGATATTTATTATTTTTTTTTAAAATATCATGCATTTTTATTATAACTGATATTATAAATTCGTTGAAATTTAAAAATATAAAATTAATAATTAATAATTTTAATTACTAAATAGGTTGATCCAAATTTGATCCGATTATTAATAAATTGAATTAGAATTTATAATTTTTCTCCGTATAAATTTATATATTGAATTAAAATTAAACGAATTTGATCCTAGGTTCTATCCGAAATTGATCCTCTCAAACTTCAATTGACATGCATAAGGAAAGTGGCATGCAAAGATGTGTCTGAATTTAAGTTTTAGTAAAAGCAAATAAATTTGTATTTATTCTGGTTCTGTTCTTACTAATTTCTTCCTCTCCGTTTATTTGTGAGCATGAATCTTCTCCTCTCCCTTCCCGCTCAAACACTTCAACTACCTTTCAAATCCTCCCGCACTCCTTCTCCCTCTACTACCATTCCCCCAAAGCATCTCAATTCTCTCAACAACAAACAAAATGCCCAGAGTCTCGATGAAGCGATCTCCAACTTGGAACTCACTACTAGTCGAGGCATCCCCGTCGACCCCATTGCTAGCTCTGTCCTTCTCCGTTCCTGCATCCGCTCTCGTGACCTTGGGCGCGGACGTATCATCCATAATTGCCTTATTGAATCTGGTACTCAGTTGGATTCAGTACTTTATAACTCTCTTATTACTCTCTACTCCAAATGTGGTGAGTGGAATATTGCGTATAAGCTGTTCGACGAAATGGGTAGCAGAAGGGACTTGGTTACATGGACCACAATGATAACAAGCGCTGCACAGGGTAAGATGGAAGGCAAAGCAATTGAATTTTTCTATGAGATGCTTGAAAATGAATTCTGGCCGAATGAGTTTACGTTCTCTAGTGTGATTCAAGCTTGTTCGAACCCAGAGTTTGCTTGGGTTGGTACAGTGATTTTGGGATCCGTGATAAAGATGGGATATCTTGGTTATGATTTCTCGGTTGGCTGTTCATTGATTGACATGTTTGCTAAGACCCATGACTTGGTTTCTGCTCGGAGAGTATTTGATGGGATGGTTGAGAGAAATTTGGTTATGTGGACCTTGATGATAACAAGATATGCCCAGAATGCTTTGGGGAAGGAAGCAATTGAGTTGTTTCTAAATATGGGTTTTGATGGGTTTGAACCCGATTGTTATACAATGAGCAGTGTAATTTCTGCATGCATTGAGATTGGTTCACTTCCATTGGGTAAGCAGTTGCACTCTCTTGCCATCCGAAGTGGATTGGAGGCAGATGTCTGTACAGGATGCAGCTTGGTAGATATGTATGCGAAATCTTCGCAAGGAGGCTCAATGGTTAATTCAAGGAAAGTTTTTGACAGAATGCCTGAGCATAATGTCATGTCCTGGACAGTGCTAATAACAGGTTATGTGCAGAGTGGAGGACATGATGATGAAGCAGTTGGACTATTTTTTAAGATGTTACATAGTATCATTAAACCAAACCATTTCACTTACTCAAGCATTCTTAAGGCGAGTGCCAATCTTTCTGATTCTTCCATTGGGGAACAAGTCCATGCTCATGTTGTGAAATCGGGCCTCAATTCAGTTAATGTAGTGGGAAATTCTCTTGTTAGCATGTACTCAAGGTCAGGCCGAATGGAGGAGGCACGTAAAGCTTTCGATGTCCTGTATGAAAAGAATATGGTCACGTTAAGTGCACTAGTTGATGGCTACTTAAAGAATTCAGAATCTACAAAAGCTCTAGAACTACTCGATCAAATGGCTAGCATGGATATAGGGGTCAGCACTTTCACGTTTGCTAGCCTGCTGAGTGCTGCTGCAAGTATTGGTATGATGGGCAGGGGCCAGCAATTGCATGCCCAGTTGGTGAAGGCAGGTTTTGAATCTGATACGGGCATAGGGAATGCACTTATTTCCATGTACTCTAGATGTGGGGATATTGAAGATGCCTGGCAAGTTTTCCATGAGATGGATGATAGGAATGTGATATCTTGGACTTCCATGATAACAGGCCTCGCTAAGCATGGGCTTGGAGATCGTGCTATCAAGTTGTTCAATGAAATGATCTCTTCGGGTGTCAAGCCAAATGAGGTCACTTTCATAGCAGTTTTATCTGCTTGTAGCCATGTAGGTCTTGTAAGAGAAGCTCGTGAACACTTCAGGTCAATGCAAACAGATTATGGTATTCTCCCCAGAATGGAACACTACGCATGTATGGTTGATGTTCTAGCAAGGTCAGGGGCTTTAGAAGAAGCTTTGGAGTTCTTAAAGTTAATGCCTTTTAAGGCTGAAGCACTGGTATGGAGGACTCTTCTTGCAGCTTGCAGGATTCAGGGAAATATGGTGATAGGGGAAGAGGCTGCTAAAAACATCTTAAAGCTTGAACCAAATGATCCAGCAGCATACGTCCTGCTTTCAAATATGCATGCTAGGGCAGGGCAATGGAATGAAGTTGCAAATATAAGGAGTGCCATGAAAGAAAGAAAACTTGATAAAGAAGCTGGTCTGAGTTGGATAGAATTAGAGAACAATATCCACAAATTTCATGTAGGAGATACCAGCCACCCCCATGCCCAAGAGATATTCAGGAAATTACATGAATTGGTGATTGAGATAAAAAAAATAGGGTATGTACCAGACACCAATTTCGTTCTTCATGATGTAGAAGATGAATTAAAAGAGCACTATTTGCTTCAACACAGTGAAAAGATTGCAGTAGCTTTTGGGCTTATATCTACATCATCCCCAAAACCGATAAGGATATTTAAAAACCTTCGTGTCTGTGGCGATTGCCACAATGCAATGAAGTTCATTTCAAAGGCCACAGGTCGAGAAATCATCTTAAGAGACTCGAACCGGTTTCACAGAATAACCAATGGTGATTGCTCTTGTAGGGATTATTGGTGACGCAGTGAAGGCTCAACAATTTAACTATAAATATGACTCAGCTACAGCTTTGCTGCTAATGCTCTCAGGGATTTTATCACAAATCAATCTTCGTTCTTGTTTGATTTTCCTACATACCAAAGAGATCGACCTGTTGTTGTTGCTTGACCATGTCTATATGTACAAATAGCCATAGAGATACAATGATACCAAGTGTTATGTTATAAATACAGCTCAATACTTGATGTGCTTAACTGTTGATTAATAATAGCCGGTTCATACTTGGTTCTTACTTAAAATAATTTGAAGTATGTTTTTTAAATATATGTCGACACTGAAAAGTTTGCTTAATTGGGCACCATACTATAGCTGTGGCCAGAATCATATACTTAAGACTCTATATTAGGGATAAAATTGCAGAGCTTAGGGAACAGATTATAGTTTGATTTCTGGCCTAAGGAGTAATTTAAATACACAATTAAGTGCTTTGAGAAATCATTCTGAAGGACTAATAGGAATAAGTTTCTATGAATTACCACTCATTATAGTTCAATAAAACAGATGTATTCACGTTGCTTGCCATTAGAATGACTTTTAATTCTCCATAAACTTCATAAAATTCCTAACTACATAAATTTGAACATCCGATGAATATTTCATGTGAAAACTAAAGAAACATTATCAAACATATCTAGTAGGTATTTTTTTTTTGGGCAAGCCCTCTTTATTATGAAAGGTTTCCCAGCTGACGACAACGGAGTAAATGCTTACACAAGGTTCGTGTATATAATCGATGTTTCTGCAAAATAAAGAACAATGGCTAGGTGCTGGAGATGGTCCTGCAAATTGTTGATATATACTAAGATAGCATTAAAGAAATAAGCATAAATTTGCTAAGGTAAGGCTAGAACACCCCATTCATCAAGACTGTGAAAGATGACTAGGCGTTCGTTAGGGTAACTGCGTTTTGGAGTGCTTATCACTCCCAAAAAAGTTCATTTTTCAACTCCAAAAAAATTATTTATAATTTTGTAGATTTTTTAAATTTGAAAAATATGAATAAACTATAATTTATAAAATAATTATATGTATAATTTTTATTTTAATATTTATAAAATAAAGTATTTAAAAGCTTTTTTTATTAAAAGTTTTTTTATAAGTATTTCTAAACGTCTAAATGGTACGACAAAAAATCTATAATATTCATCATGAGTTTAGAAAGTTGTTTGTGTATGTCATCGCATCGTTCTTAACTCATATTTGATGATAACCAAATTTCAGATCAAATTTTGATAAAAAATTACGCCCTATGTAGCTAATCTAATAAGAACTGAAGTGGAAATCGGATTCAGAAGAGTCCGAATAAGGAAGAAGTTTTCTCCACCTAGAATTTCATGAGTTTGCTTTCCTTTTATCTACTATCCAAATTCTATTTTTTTCAAACTCATTTTTAATATTAAATAAATAAATAATATAAAATAATTTTTTTATCAAAAATTTTTTCAAAAATTAATTTTAAAATTTATTAAAAAGTAAACGCACCCATCGAGAAGGAATTAGGGCGCGACTGAGTGAGAAGGAGATGGTCTTTGACCTAATTCCTTCTTCAGGTTTGGGCTCGGTTAAATTTGATTTTGGGCCCGAAGAATAAAAAAGGCCTAATATACCTGTGAGATGTTTTGCTCACTTGTGTTTTGGGCATATCTGTTTCATCTCCTCAGAACTTATCTTTTCATATACTTTTCTTCTTTATCTATATATTCAAAAAATTAAATCAATTTGGCCTACAATTATGAAAACCTCAATCATTAAGCTATGGTACTGATAATATATATAATTAAACTCATATCATTGTCATCATCATCATCATTAGATTAGGATTATTATAATTGTATATAAACATTATACAATTTTTAGTTATAATTATAATTTTTTTATCTTAAATCTACTATTTGTTCTTGGGCTCCCTTTTTCTAATATGCTAATATATCAAAATTAAAATGATTCCCTATTAATGTATTTTCACAGCTTTTTATTTTAAAATATCTCACAAATGTTTCTTCATAATTTCTTATTTACATTTTGTTAAGAGCTTCACATTATTATTTTTCAAAAAATATAAGGTAAAATTGATGATTCAGAATTTCTAATAAAAGGTATTTGGGAACTTAAGTTTGTGATAAAGGAAGAACAATCCTTAAATGTGTAGATTTTGCAAATTTAGATCATATGAAATAGATGTCTTTTCCGAGGAAGAACTAAAATTGCAATTCCACTTTTATAAAGAGAGAAATCCTAACCACAGCCTACTGTTTATTTATCGACCATGAACACATGTTCCATTCCAGACTTAGTAATTAGGGGTGGTAATATATGACTTGATCTAAAAATTCAATTCGAAACTAATTTATTTAATTCAAATTATGGTTGACAATTTTGATCAGTATGAATTTATATAGTAAATTAGAATTAAACAAATTTAGTCTAATTATTTAAATAGATCGATCCAAAATTGATCTACTAATCGAATTGTCACTCCTAGAAAGAACAATTTATTTCCTATTTTTTCTTACAATAAAATAAAATATTGACAACGAAGAAAACTAGTTATATTTTATCAAATTTTTTATTGAAAGTATTACTATGTATTTATAATTATAAAATTACAAATATCACCATATATTTTTAAAAATAATAATAATTTATTGGAACATTTTTTAATCGAAAAAATATTTTAAAATGCACATTTTGACCGACACTTATCATATTTCTTTACCTAAAATATCGTACAATATTCACTCCAACGGATTTTATAATCTCACTCAAGTTTAAAAGTGTAGAATTAAAAATTAATAATTTTAATTATTAAATAGGTCAATACGAATTTGATCGAATTATTAAATAGGTTAGGTCAGGGTTGACAAGTTTAACACATAAATTTATAAATTATGGTTGAACGAATTTGAAGCGATTATTAATAGATCAATCCGAAACCAACCCACCAATTTAAATTGCCATCCTTATTGGTAATTGAAGATAAGTATGGTTAGAATTAGATGATGCCAATGTTGAGGATGAAACACTTCTCTTAATGATCTTTTTATGAAGGATGAGTACAATATTATAATGAAATAATAATTAATATAGGAAAGAAATAATATACAAATATAGCTATTCCCTATCATGATGCTTGTTCCTTATGTTCCTTAAAACATATTGATTGGTACGTAAGGATTTCTTAGAACATTCATATGAACAAAGTGATAATCGAGCTTGGTTCATGCGTGAAACGTCAAAATGTTATTGAGATAACACATTTAAGTTATCAAAGAATATAGTAGGCGTACGGGATAAGGCCATATGTCACGCAATTAAGTGATATAAGTTATCTCAATGGTGGCTACAACCATTGAGCTATATTCTGCTTCAACATTGCACGGGCGGCAGTTACTTGATTCTTAGAACTCCATGATATGCAATTTTCTTCCTAGAATACTAGATATCTAATCATAGAATGTCAAATATCTTTACAATTGCCCCAATCAGCATCTTAAAATACATATATATTCAGCAAACTTTGCACTAAAATATGAAAACCATAAGCTATGGTGGTGCATTTCAAATATTGAAGCATTTGATGGACGTCCTATCAATGTGTAATAGTAGGTCGTTGCATGAACTGGCAGGTTGGATTAACTGCAAAGGAAAGATCGGCCTTGTTATCATAAGATACTAACAGGCTCCTTACTATACTGTTGTATTTGACTAATATAAGAAACTGTTGTGAAGAAATTTTTGGAAAGGTGCAAAATACTTTGCGATGTAATGGGAGTAGAGATAGATTTGCAATCTCTTATCTGAGAGCGATCTAAAATATCCATAGCGTATTTGGTTGGAGAGAATTACATTCCCTCTAGTCATGGAATCACCTTTATCCTAAAAACTAAAGTAAATCACTCAGATCACCAGCACAAATTCTTTTCTAATTATAGGATCGGGTCTCACACTAAAAGGATTGATCAATTTTTTAGGAGTTAGCATCTCCTCTATTTATAAGCACATACTTATTTCAGCACCCAGCCAATATAAGACTATTGAGGGGCGTGGGCTGTTAAGTCCACCAAATCAGGATCCACCTGGCCCAATTCAAGGCGAGTTGCTGGCCCACCTCTAAATTAGCTAGTCTATTTTTCACTTGGGTATCATTTAAGGCCCTTACGCTACTAATCCAAGCCTAGCGTAACTTGGAGCCCAACAATCTCTCCCCAGCAACACGTCGGATGGCTTCACCCTATCGGGTTCTGATACCAATTGTAGGATCGGATCTCCATACTAAAAGGATTGGCCAACTTCTTAGGAGTTAGCATCTCCCACTTATAAGCACATACTCATTCCAGCATCCAGCTAATGTAAAACTATTAAAGATCATGTGCTGTTAAGCCTATCAAGCCAGGATCCAATTGGCCCAATCTAAGGCGAGTTGCTGGTTTACCTCCAAATAGCTAGTTCATTTTTTACTTGGGCACTATTTCACGCCCCTATACTACTAATACGACCCTAACTCATCAAGCTAGTTCGTCTTTCACTCGGACTCACCAAGCCCTACACGCTATTAACCCAAACCTAGCATAACTTGGAGGCCCAACACTAATCTTGCTATAAGTTGGTGAATGAGAATAGGTTTAGAACTTGTGATGATCGTGTCATCAACATAAATGAGTTTGAGAATTATAACTCCCGATGAACGAAATATAAAAAGTGACGAGTCGGATCTATTACAATGAAAACCAAGTGTAACAAGTAGACACACGATCAAACTAAGTTCACGTGCTTGTTTAGACCATAAAATATTTTTCTTCAACAAACAAACATGATCAATGGTTGAGAAGATTAACGAACTCCGGTGGTTGCTCTATGTAAACAGTTTTTAGCAGAATGCTACTTAGAAATGTATTCTTGATATCGACTTACTTGATTAGCCAGTTCTTAGTAATTGTTAGCGAACTATTGCAAACTTAATCAGAGGAATAGATATTCCATCAAAATCAAGGCCTTGAACTTGTATATACCCTTCCTAAACGATCGGATTTTAAGCCTTTTTACATATCTGTTGGCCTTTGTCTTTACCCCGGAACCCATTTAAAGCCAACTATATTCATATTTGGGTTCTGCAGAATAAGAGTCCAAGGGCCATGATTCTCCAATGCTGCAAATTCATGCCAGCTTCACTGAATGGGGCTCGAAAATAGCAGACTTTGTGAGATCTGAGATCAGGCGAAGATATGTCTTAGAAGGTTGTGAGGGAAGAAGGCAGACGTAGGAGAAGGAGAGACTATAGAAGAAGTATCTCAATTAAATAAATAAAAAATAGAAAAGAAAGAATCTGGAAAATACGAGAGAATAATAATAATAATAATATAATTCTCAGGAGAGAATCAGTTTTGAAGGCTCTCTGCCTCTGGTACTACGAACATAAGTAAGGTCTATAATAGAAAATACCAACGCTGAGATGAAACACTTCTCTTGAGTGCAATATTTTTTTAAAGAACAGAATAACTAATATAACAAAGAAATAATATATAAATATTGCTATTCTCTATTTTGATGCTTATTCTTTATATAATCTGTTTCCTTATCATAATGGACCCCGTCTGTGTGCAAGCATGTAATGCTGAATGCATTATAAGCTTTGCTGTTTTCGATGATATCCCTGAAGGGCTACAAGCCTGAAAGTGAAACTTATAGAAATTAGTAGTTTTTGATGATCACTCTATTTGCTCAGGTTTGAGGTTTGAGGTTTGAGCCTGAATCCTACTTCTGACATTTTGCTGTTTTGTAGAATAACAGGAAATAATGAGATATTTGGACATAAGTGACATCTTATGTGTTGTCCATGGCTGATTCTCATCTGTTAGTACACCAACATTTACCAGAAGTTGATACTTAGATCCACATTCAACATGTAGCGGTATAATAAGGAGCTAAAATTTTGATAAAACGGGAACACCAAGACTAAAGTCTATACAGACTTTTGTTGCAAATTACAAGAGCGGAAGGATGTAAAAAAGCTTTCATCCATATGGCTACAGAAAACAAACTTCATGTTGTAACCACTACAACAAAGGTGAAGAGAAGAGAAAACAAGCACACTTCACATAAACTAGGAAAACATCGATAAGTCGAGAAGCAACTTCACCACTCGACTCGCTCTTAAAATCTTTCTCGCAAACCCTATACTTCAACTAATATGCAGGAAGATAGAGGAGAAAGAGGATGGGCGCTTTTTCCTTCTGTCCCTTCACTCCTTTCTCCCCATTTCCTCACGTTATTATTAATGTAAACCTACGCAAAAGCAAACTAATGGAGGCTTTGAAAAAGAAGCCCTCCCTTGGACTGAGATCCTATAGCTTCACAACACTTACCACTATCTTACCACACGGTACTACTATTTAATATTGTTGTAATCTTCTCAAGAATTTTAGGCAAGTGTGTAGTTGGAGACCCAGATGTCTGCCGGTGAAGCAGAATGGATGTACACAAACTCAAAGCTCTTTCCAGCAGGGAGGGAGTTGAGCCATGGAGGAAAGGCATAGCCTTCGCTGGATTTGGTGAGACCCCAAAGTGGCCCATAGATCCTAGAAATTGTGAGCTTGAGGTCCTTGACAGTTTTGGAGGACTTGTTAGTGATGATTGTCGAGTATCTGTAATAAGTTCTGCCCTTTGCGCTCCAGGATGTTGTAACAGTTTGTACAACAGTGAGAGGAGAGAAATGTTTTGCAACTGCAGAGAAGTGAGAAAAACATCACCTAGCAAACACTAAAGATCAAATCTCAAACAGAATCCAGTACCTAAAGTCAGTCTAGGCATGAATTTTGATGGATGACTTCTCATAAAAACAAAAAAATCCCAATATTGATTGAACTAGAAACTCATGAAAGCGACTCTGAAATTCATAGAATTAATTACCTGGAGCAGGAGTTGGCAGTGGCTTTGGCATGGGCTTCGGCATGGGTTTCAGCTTCTCATTGTTCACGGGTGTATTTGATGCAGGAACAGCCACTGCATAGAAATACTAGTCAGCAGAGTGCTTCTAGTTGAAAGTATTATCAATAGAAGACGCTATGAATCTTTTGGTTACCAGGAAGGAGCTGGTTGAATCGACTGTTTCCTCCATTCAAACGTGCGAGAACACCGAGGATAGGGGCATTGTTATATGTTGCAGGCTCAGTCTGTTCATAGTTATCCCTCTCATCGGCAAAATCATCATAGGCATCAGGTCCGCCAACTAGAGCTCCATCAAGAAGGTTGGGATCGCTGGCCTTCCTGCTGAACCAGGTTTGATAACCGCCTCTGCAGCTTACGAATGTGGGATTGACCTTGTAGGAAACTATGGAGGAGGCACGGTGGTGGACTTGTTGGGGGTAAGTGTTTCCATAACCGACCATGTAGCTTGTAGCTCTTGGATTATCACCAAGAATATAATCCACCTACAACGATTTTCATAAAGGAAAATTCCTTGAGTTACATGCTCATGTTTGTGTGTGTGTGTGTATATATATATTAGGAAGGTATAGGAATACTTCTTTTATATGGGCACTACAGGGCACACCCTATTTCAGTTTTTTGTCTTAAAAATTCAAATTTTACCGTTGAATATGAAATATAAATTAAATATATTGACAAAATTTTAACTCAATCAAACGACAAATTAACTTCGTTCGACCATTTGGAGTTTTTTTTAATTTTTGTAATCTTAATCAAATAGCAAGATGAAGGTCAAATTATTGCCCGATTAAGTTAAAATTTTATTTGCATATTTCTGACTAATAATTTTTCATATTTAATGTTAGAGATTAAATTTAAAAATCACTTCGGCTATAAACCGGATAAGGAGTGTCCTTAAGGATAGAGTCACTCCTTTCTATGTCCACTTTCTATCCACTCCGAATTCTAACCATTGTTCAAGTTAGGATTGAGTATGGACAAAGTAAAAGGAGTGGTTCTATCCTTCTCCTATTTATTTATAAATAGAAAGTCAGAGAACCTCAAACTGATTGTCTACCTGAGACTTGGCCAATGCTAGGAGCTCAGAGGGAGTGGTGGTTCCAGAAGCGCACTGAATATTGTGCCCAGCAGAAGAAAGATAATCTGAGTAGATAGTGAGCAGGAAGGATGCACTTGTTACAAACTGCATGTTGTTCCATCTCTGCCTGTAGAGTAAGCCGCCAGGTGTTCTCTGAACATTACGAGTGCCCTTTCCCAGGCATGAACACATGAAGAACTCCGCCTTCTGTTGGTACCTCTCGAAGACAGGTGTGTGTTGAGCAGCTTTTCCTTGGAGAAGGAACTGTTGGTAGAGTCCAACATGTAAGTAACCAGTCAAAGGAAATGCTAGAATTATGGCAAAAACATATCTTATCAATAACATTGCTGGATTCATGATATGCAAGTGGTCAATTAGTTTTCTAGTTCGTAAATATGCATGTTAAAAGCAATTCTCTATTTAGGTTTCTTTATCAGCGCAAATGTTTTGTATAGAACTTTTCATTATATGATGGCACAAGCTTCTGAGGTCTTACTGAGAGCACATTGCTCAAAAATATGGTTTGAGTGGAAATAAAATGTTTGATCTCTCCAAATACAACCTTGTAGCATTTTCATTGGTAGCCTAGGCTTTTGGTTAAATTCACATGTTTACTCATCATGATAAGGAATACTTTTCAAAAGAGGAAAGGTTAAAAGCAAAAGAACAACTAAAGCACCTCCCTCAACTTTATCACATACAGGTTTCACACCATTCTACGAACAACATATGAAGCAAGACCTCATATGGACTAATGCAGTTGGACAATGTGCGATGTCACAATTACTATGAGCAGAGTTCTAATAAGAAAAAAAAGATTCCTATGGATGATAGAGTTATACTTTGGAAACCAAGGTCTGAACACCCGCATACTTGACATCCCACCCAAATTCTGCCATTGCCCATCCAGTCCCACCAAGCACATCACCATTGTTTGCCAAGTAGTCCAGGTAGTAGTGATCATCCGTTGCCTGGTATAACCATGCGGCCGCCCACAACAACTCATCCTGTACACAAACAGCAACCATCCCAACAATCGCATTCACTGTTCTTAACGAGACATCTATAAATTGAAATCCCGAGATTCACATGAGAATCTCTAAAATACCACATAAGCATTAACTAAACAAGAGAAACTCACAGCATATCCACTGAAGGAACGGTAGTACTTCTGTGCGACTGTAATACTGCTGTCATATTTGCCTCTGTACTTGTCCGCAAATTCAAATAACTGAGGGTGGTTTCCATAAAACAACAAAAGAAGAAACAACACAAGAAAAAGACAATCACAAACACAATCCTCGGATAAAACTAAATTTAATGACTATAATAACGTCTACAGCAGAACTTTATAAAAGAAGAGAGTAGGGATATAATTGTCATTATCTAGTGTGGGATCTATGGATCGTGTTGTAATTATAACCGTGCCTTGAATCCATAGTACAGGAAATCTTCAGGACGGTGATCCGCTAGTCACGGACACGACAAAAATCTCATAAACGTGCTTGAGGGTCCCACATCATTTGTTACCGTTCTCAGCATGTGTAATTTGCCGCTATTATTAACCATATAGTTACTCTAATTTTTGGTAAATCTAGCTATATGAATCAAACATATAGAGAAAACATCATCAAATTATCAACGACAGAATTTTATTGAAGAAATAAGGTGAATTAATTAACCTGTTTGGCATGAGTGAGGAGTTGGTTCGAGTAGGCCGGATCGGAACGGCGGAAAATGATCGAGGCGGAGGCCATGGCAGCAGCAGTCTCACCAGCCAAGTCCGAGCCGGGTCGATTTACATCGATCCGGTAAGCCTGACGGTTTGTGGTCATGTCTTCAGGTCTCTGCCAGCAGTAGTGGTCAGTGTTGCCGTCGCCAACCTGCAAAACCGAAGCTGAATGAATTTATTATTTTTTTAAGGATAAATTACACAATGGTTGCAGGTCACAATCAAAACTCATAGTCCAGACTTGACACAAGTCAAAATCAACGAGTTGCTTTTTGTTTCGTTTATTGATGTTAAGTTTTGATTTAGTGGGGCTAATGACAAGTAAATGAAGATGGAATTAATTTCATGAGTTGTCAAAAGCTGTTTGTCACAATCAGTAGTGCACTTTGAATTAGTGACGACAAAAAGTTAATTTTCTAAGTTAGCTCGGAAGGATTGTGCCAACCTTAGTTATTATTGTTAGCTTTGTTGCCTAATCTTAATTGGCTTAAAATGAAAAGGTCGCTTACCAACATTCTTCAACAAATCGGGCAAACATGTACTTGTAAATCAAGGACCACAGCAGAACCATTTCCAATAACGCAAAACCAAAAAATTGATAAATCTAAATTAGCTTAATTAATTAGTAATTAATATGTGAGTTTATTTTGGACGTGAGCCGGAGTGAAATTCATGCATAATTTTCAAGTTAGAGTAATTGCTGACCTCTCCATAGAGGACATAGGGTTCAGGATGGGCTTTCATGAGATAATCAGTGCCCCATCTCACGGCTTCCATGGCATGACCAAGCTCACCACTTTGAGCCATTTGTCTGCCATATTCTGCAATGCTCCAGGACATCATGGTAATGGTAAATGCCATTGGCAAACCAAACTTCACATTGTCACCTGCATCATAGTAACCTCCTACTAGATCAACCTGCACCATGTGTAAATACTTATAACATCAATTAATTGGAACAGAACAAGATATTGTAAAACAATTCTGGAAGAGTAATTAAGTAGTGATTGAAGAATTTAACCAGGACAAAAATTGACAAAAGTGGGATATCACATTAAGCTGCTGTAACATTAATTATTTTTCTTGATAACAAAAGAAAAGTAGAGTGGAAAAAAAGTTTTTTTCCCCCTGAAATCTAAACTAATTAAGAAGCAAAAGAGAGGAAAATGACAGGAAGGAATTCAACAAAGTGAATTGGTGAAAGAGATTCGATAGTCTTCATTTGTAAAGGAATTCCCTATCAAAGCCAGTAACCATCACAGTCAGAAAACAAGAGAACAAAAATCTCAACATCTCAAAAAGAAGTAGGACTATGAAACCATGAAAACAATTGAAACAGAGAAAAATATAAACATAAAGGAAAAAGAAAATATATACCCCGTTGGTTTTGCCATCCTTGAGACCAGAGTTAGATCTCCAAGTAACTCTCTGATTACTTGGAAGAAAACCAGATCTCTGTGCTTCAAAGAAGAGAATGCTCTTACTCAGAGCTTTCCCATAATCATGCCCACCACCATATGCTGTCGGCATTAGCACCAACAACAACAACACTACAACACAACGGCTACCCATTGCTAAAATCCAATTGAAGAGAAGAAGAGGAAATCAATCACGACCGCTACGCAAAACTCTATTCTTCTTCTTGTGGCCAATGCGGCTCAGCAGCAAAAAGAAAAGAGTGATGGGAATAGGAAAGGGAGAGGAAGAAATGAATAGGAAGGGATAGAGAGTTCAGTGACGAGGCTGGGGAGTTATATAGAGAAGAAGCCATGGGAGGGAGTTAAAAAAGGGCACTCAATGGTCTCTGCTGCCTCATCAATGTAAAGTAAAGAATGAAAAAGTAAAATATTAATTCGCACACGCATAGTCTACTCACTCTATAGTCTATAGTTAGTGAGTGAGAAGATCAAGAAGTAGAACGGTTGGCAAAGAGCAAAACATGTCATGTGGAGCTTGTGGACCAAACAAGTGCATCCGTCGGTGGGAAAAAGTTCGCTGCGTTTGAGTTCAAACTTCAAACAACACCTACATGTTCTATATATTTGCGCCTATAAGTTTGTAGGTACATATTATATAAAACATTGGTGTATAATACTTGAAGTTAGCGTAGATCAAATCTTTACTTTTGTTGAAATTGGGTATTAGCATAATATGTATCTAATTAGAGGAATCAAAAGCGTTTGATCAAGGGATCAGAAATAAACAACTTATAAGTAACTACAATATAGTGGTTGCTGGGAAGTTATTTGCAGGCGAAATAACTTCTCTGCTTTCTGTTATATTGACAATCAATTGAATTGTTTCATCGGATAGTTGGTTAAAAACAAAATAGCTGTCGTTCTGAAATTTCGGTATAGCAAAAAGAGGTTTAAATTTTTGGAATGCATTTAAGATTGAAGTTATGGTGACCAGAGGAGAGAAGGTAGAACGCATTGAATTGAAGGCGATGTCTTTCTTTCTCCTTGTTTTTTTTTTAAATTTTCATGAAAGAAGAAGAATTTGAAGAGATACAAATGGGCGTGTTTTAAAAAAGTTTCAAAATCTGCATGCATGCTTTCAAGATTTTCATGGAACAGAATATGAAGATAAGAGATAGAGAGATAATTATTTTTTTTTTTCCTTTCCTTTTGCAGAGAGAGGTTCGGCATTAAGTTTCATACTATTTTTTCATTTTAAAAAGTTATAATATTAAAAAGTTTTTTTAAAAGATATATAAATCTTTCTAAAAAGATATATTTGAAGTTTTCGTACGTTGAAATTTTTATATCTTAGTTTTAATAAAAATACAAATTCTAGAAAACTATTATATGTAAACGTGTCATGCTGATAAGGGTGGCGATATAAGTTTCTCGATTAATTTGTTTTCATTGACACTAAGAGAGTGTCGTACGTAATTTAATTTCACAAATTAAATTTTATAAAAATAAAATTAATAAAAAGAAAATTCGATAGAATTAAAATTTAAAATAAGATGAAAAAAATTTAAAATTAAATTTTGATATAAATAAATTTGATGTAAACATAGAATTAAATTTTAAAATAATAATTAAAATATTTCAAGTGATCGTATTTAAAATTTAAAAAATAAAATTATGTGTATTTAAAATAAGTCTTTTTAAGTATAACATTAATACTCTTTTTTTTTTAAAAGCTAAGAACCAAAATAAAAACTAAATATATGTCTTTAACTTCTGCTTGTAATAGCCATCCAAAGATGAAAGACTTGAGAATATATATGAAAGAGCTTGAATTTTGAACATATTAGGTCGCATTTTTTATTGATTATAAGATTTGTTTGATAAAATCGATTTAATTTGTCTTACTATATCAAAATTGAGATGAATATAATAAAATAGGGATATTAATTTGACATAAAATAATAAAATTACTATTTGATTCAATTACTAATATAAAATATATTAGATGGCGTTTAGAAAAACATTGAAAAATTCTATTTTAATTATTTATTTTATATTTTTAATACATTTTTATAATTATTTAGAAAATTTATTTATATATTTAGTAGATATAAAAAACTTTATATAATACGATTTTTTATTTCTTATTTTAATATTTTTGAAGTGAAAAAGAAAAAATTTATTTTAAAAAATAGTAAAAATAGTTTTTATTTAAAAAAGTTTTTTTTAAATTACTTGAAATGCTCTCTTATACGCTGTGCCATTTATAAGACTTCAAAAGTATTTCTAAACTAAAAATTTTGGAGGAGAACCGTTTCACATGAGTGGGGCCCAGTTGAAATAGAAATGCGGGCCCTTAATACGACAAAGATTATTTGAAGTAATATTTTCACGCACCGTTCACTCGCATCAATTATTCAATTTCACTTAATATGAGAACGTATTTTAATATCACCAAATTTTTACTTTTTAAATAAATTAATTTTGCAAAGCATAGTTTAACAGAATTAAAATACGCTCCAAAACTAAAGAGCGGTTTGCAATGCTTTCTTAAAAATCAGTTTTGTAATTTTTAATTTTAATTTTTAATATATTATTTATAAATATTAAAAAATTTTATTTAAATTTTATAAAAAAATTTTACATGTGGATTTATTTATTAATTATTATTATTATTATTATTATTAATATAAAAATTATTTTTAAATAAAAAAATTCTATATTTAAAAATTTTTATTTCAAAAACATTTTAAACGGCTCCCAAAAGTAGCTTTTGTTTCTGGTTCATTTGAAATTGAACTCCTGCGTTATTACAGAAGGGGTTAACTGTTGCTGCTTTATTTAAATTTCAGGCACACGTAATATTCAAAATTAACAATCAAATCCCTAAATTTGGGATCTAAAGCCGAAAAGAACCCACAGCGACTGAAAGTCACAAAAAGTATAAATTTGTGAAGAAGAGTTTTATGATCATGTCTTGTTGGGTTTGTGTGCGTGAACTACGGAGCAGGTAGTGCGGCGGCGGTGAGTGATTCCGCCATCTCCGCAGCAGGAAGTGCCTCCGCAATCTCTGCAAACTTTTATCTTCTATTTAGAATTGATTTACCGTCCACAAAACTCATTTTTTTAAACTTATTTTTAATATAAAATAATAAATTTTTTATTAAAAATATTTTTTTAATTTTATTTATAATTATTTTTTAAAAGAAAATAAATATAAATTTTATTTTTATAAAATATTTTAAACTCAATTTTATAAGTAAACTCATTTTTTGAACTTCGGGGATTCTGCACTGCATCTGCGCAGCGCACAAGCACAAGTTCAAGCACGCTGGTCAACATTAGCTGCATGGAAATCAAAATTTATACGGTCCTATGATTATTTTTATTACTACCGCAATTTCAAAGTGTTGGTTATTTTTGCTATAGTGTGCATGTGGGTTTTGGATCATAAAAGCGTAAATATAGATGAAACTAAAACGGACAGCCACGTGATTCGATCAAATAGTATAAGAAATAATCCGTCCGGTTCAAAAATAGTAATAATATCGAATCAATCCGATCACACGATATAAAACTGACATTAATAGCTCGTCGGATGGCTTATTTGCTCGATTATTATACATATTTAATCAATCAATATTAATCAGTTAATAATAAATTATTAATTTTATTAATATTAATAGTTAACTATATTAATTTATAATAATAAATTTTAATAATAAAATTAGTTATATTTTATTTTTATTTTAATTAATACATTTTTTAAGTTATTTAAAAAATTTTATTTATATAAATTAATTAAAATAATTAAATAGATAAAGTAGGGTCAAAAAATTATAATCAGGTTGAGCCAACCTGATCTGAATTTAAGACACGATTTTGTGACTTATTTGACCTGACGTGGTCGGACCGATATGGCACCATCCGTCCATATTTACACTTCTATAAAATCCTTCGGTATTTTTACAAAAAGTAATGAAATGGTTTTATTATTTTTAAACCACTTAGATCTTGTCTTTTACCGTAGGACTCTTTAGAGATTAGGATAAGTTTTTTAAATTAGAAGTGAATTAATCAAAGTACTAAATTAATATCAATAATATTATTAAAAATGAATAGAAATTTTTAAGTTTTAGAAACAATAAGTTAAAATTAAGTTTTTGTATTTTAATGTAACTAAAAACGAGTCGAAAAAAGTTTTTTTAACAAAAAAAATTATAAAAATGATAAAAAACACCTTAATCAGTTATATATTAGTACCACAAATTATATCTTGTTATAGAATCCACCCTTCTTTTATGGCATATGAGAAATGGTTTTTCAAAGGTAAAAGATAGAAACCATTAGATAAGAATGATTTTAGTGAAACCGATGCATGCGTCAAAGTCAAACTACTACCAAGGAATGATTTATGAATCAATATATAGATATATTTTGTTTGGTTTTAATTAACTCATTAAAATGAATGAATCAATATGAACGACCCAGAGCAGACTTCGGAAATGTGCACTCATTGAATGGACTTGTTAATTGGATTCTAGTATTTTGTTAATTCTTTAATCAAAAAATATAATAAACATGATTATATTAACCTTCAGCAATACTCAAATTTATTTGTTAAACTAATTAAGTAGATCTTTGCTTGCTTTTAACTTTTCCCTGACGCTAAGGCATTGGGTTAAAAGCAATCTTTTCAATAAAAAATGCTTTATTAAAATTTTCATGTGTAAAGAAAATGAATTAAATTAGAGTTTATATAAATTTGTCTCTAGAACAGTTTTACCAAAAGTTATATAGTTTTGATGTTTTGAAGGAAAGAGTTTTTGTTTAAAAAAATTATGAAAATGGAATTCACTTTTTAAATAACAATGCTTTAAAGAACATAAAACAAACACACCAAAAAATTATTTTAATATTATAAGTATTTTTAATACGAATTGTTCATGTAAAAAAATTTTTTGTAAAATGTATGCTTCTATAAATTTTTTTAGATTAAGTATTTAAATCAAATAACGATGTCGAATTCTTAGCGCTCTGCATACTGGTTAGTGCGTGTTTAAAAAGTTAATTTAAAAAATTAAATTAAAAATTAAAAATATTTAATAAAAATTAATTTTTTATTAATTTTATAGTAATAGTAAGTTTTAAAGTTAAATTTTAAAAAATTAATAAAAAATATTTATTTAAAATTTAATTATTTTATATTAAAAATAATTTTAAAAAATAAAAGTGATAGTAAACACGGATTAGGTTAAAATCTCTTTTTGAGATACATATATCATTACCGAAAGATGATGACTCATAAAACGTTTGGCATTTATTTTAATCATATTAACAAGCATTTTGTATTTCCTAATAACTATTTTATAGTATTATAAAATTTTTAAGAATTATAAAAAATTTAAATAGTAAATTTTCTATATATATATATAAATTTTTTACTTTATGAGTTAAAATCAAATTTATTTATTAAAAGTTTTTGAAATATTTTTTATTTCAAAAAAAATATTAAAAAGATATGTTTATACAATGTTGTCTAGTTACAAATATTACTAAAAGAAATTAATTCCATTACTTTGTTTTCTTAAAATAAAATTTGAATGTGGTACCTAAACATTTTCTCGAAAAAAGATGGGTTAATGGCATGTCAATGTTAGTAGTAGCAACACAGAAAACATTTGTAAATTAAATTCATTATATCTTCTTTGGCAATTATCTTCTTTGGCATCAAATGTTCAAATAGGGGTGACAATATAGATTGTTGGGTCAGTTCTGAGTCGATCTATTTAATAACCGGATCAAATTCGTTCAATTCTAATTCAACTCATGAATTTATACGGGTCAAAATTATCGATCCTAGCCCAACCTACTAATAATCGAATCAAATTCGGATCGACCTATTTAATAATTAAAATTATTATTTATTAATTTTATATTTTTAAGCTTCAACGAAATTATAAGATCAGTTCGAATGAAGGTGCACGATATTTTTACTAATGAGATATAATTATGTCCGACAAAATATGTATTCCTTAATATCTTTATCGGTCCTTAAAATATCCAAAAAATTATTATTTTTATTTTTTGAAAATATATGATAACAGCTTAAATTTATGATTATAAATACATATTAATAATTTCGATAAAAATTTTGATAAACATATCTATCTAACAAAATTTTTATAAAAATCTTTATACGAAATCTAAAATCGTCATTAAAAATACTACAGAGTAATACTTTCGATAATATTATAATTTTCATCTTACACTATTTACCAAAGTATAAAAATAAAGAATTAATTATAAATACAATATAATTTAATAGTTTATAAATAACTATTATCGATTATTTTTATTGTCAATATTTTATTATACGGTAAAAAAATTAAGAATTATTTCTTTAAAAAATGATATTTCGAATTAGTGGATCAATTTCGGATTAACCCGAGTCGACCCATTTAATAATCAGATCAAATTCGTTCAACTTTAACCCAACTCATATATTTATACAGATCAAATTTTTGAACCCTAATCCTAATTAAATAGATCAATTTCGAATTAAATTTTGGGATCGAATTATATATTACCATCCTTACGTTCAAAGCAAAAGCAGAAGAATACCCCACGAAATCTGTGGTGATCTTTTACAAGCTGATAAATTTGTCCTAAATAATTTTTTAAAGAAATTTGTATATCTAGGTTAATGGACAAAATCCTGACATGCTCCATTCTCTTGTATTTAGATTTTGGTAAGTTTAGTGACTGAGTAGCATTAAGATATACTAAGTTTGGCATCATTCACTACTGAGTCATATTTTTAAAATATTAATCCACAAGTTATAAAGAACGTTTGAAGTACTCATAATGAATAAATTTTTTTGAAATAAATTTTTTTTATAAATGAACTTAATTTTTTATTTTAAAAATAATAAAAATTATATAATAAAAATACGATATATAATTTTTTATATTTTAAAAATATTTTATAAACTTTAAGTTTAAAAAAATATAAATATTTCATAAAATAAAAAAATAATATTATAAATACCTCCAGATATCCCAGTGGTAGGAAAATCTGATGACCTGGTAGCTTCAATATTTACGGTGATGGCACGATGCCGCCCACTATTAAAACCAAAATGTGGGTGGGCCTACTCTGAAACATAGCCCGTACCAAGTTCCTCCTTTTTTGTTACTCACCAATATACAAAAAATTTATTAAATTTACAAATTATAATAAATTATATATCATAAACTAATGTTTTTTTTTTTTTTACTCACCAAGTTCGCCACTAATATAATATTTTTAGTTAAAATAGTTAAACTTATTTCTTAAAATTATTTTTTATTTTTATCGTAAATCTTCGCAAATATTTTTTAAACGAGAACAAAATTGGGTAACGAAATAGTTTATTTTGGATTAATCAATTTCTTTGATAAAAAATTCTAAATTTGTTACTAAATTATTGCTCAAAAAGTTATTTTCTTCGACTCTCGTACACGTAAATAAATCTCTACATATATATACTGCAACAACTATTTTTTTTTTTATAAATTTGGGTTACACAAAGTAATATCTGATTATTTTATTCACCGCTTTTTAAGCACACATCGGTACATATTAATATGATCCTATTAGTATAAGAATTTAAATTTAATTTTTACTATTAGGTATAAAAATTATAAGTTTAAAAGAAGTTAATAATAATTGAATCACTAATTAATTTTCATTTGACTTCTTTAATCAATATGATAAAAAAAATACTATAACATATACTATCCTCTTGTTATCATTTTGATTAAAAAATCATATAAAAAGTTATATGCAGACCAATTATGCTAAACTTTTTATCAACATATATTTAACTCATATTCTAAAATGAGGCAAGTAGTCCGACATTATTACAAAATTAGATAAAATTTGGAAAATTATGATAAATTTTCAACTAAGCTAAATTGATAAACAGAGAATTATTATAATAATATTTCTGTTAAAGAAAGGTTTAGTTTCATATTGTTTATCAATGGTCCTAAAATGATATTCATAAAGATTTGAGCTTACTCTTCTCATTGCCAATTGGTTTTAGAAAAAATCCTAAATTCATCACATGATATCAGAGCGGGTTGGACCGGATCGGTCCAAGATATGGACTAAATCTAACTTTATTATTCATATTTATTCAGAGCCTTTATGGTCCGCTTTATTTTAGGATAAAATTAGCCCGCTTTATTTTAGGACAGATAATCCGTTTCATTCAAAGGACAGTTGTCCGCTACATTATAGGACAAATAACCTATTTTATTACAGAGCAGGTCGCCCGCTTTATTCAATTTATTATAGGACACGTAGTCCGCATCAGTTCAATTAAAAAAAAAAAAAAGCACGCTCCGTTAAAGGGCATATGTTAAAGAAAAATTTAGTCCCACATTGCTTATCAATAGTCCTGAAATAATATTCATAAAAATTTGAACTCATTTTTTTTATTGTCAATTGGTTTTGAAAAGAATCCTAGATTGGTCACAATTTCTATACGCCTAATTGATTATATATTATAAATAGAGAAGGCATATAACTTATGTATTCACAAAGGCAAAAGCAGAAGGGTGGTTGAGAACAAATGGATATGAAACAATAATGGATATGATTGTCATTGATTTATAATATTTGCACTGGATTATTAAATGTATCAAAACTTTATTATACGCATGCATAAGATAAAACATTATCGTATATAATTGCTCATAAATTATAATGTTGGATGTAAGAAAAGTTATAAAATTGAATCCAACTAAGGGCGTATTTCACTAGTTTCTCCATGGAAATCTTCCACGTCGCCTTTCATTTCCCTCACGGCATGCGGAAGGATTCATTATTTCACTGTTACCTTGTTTAAAATTTTCATGCTACACACACTACTTCACGCTGCTAAGCATAGATCAAACCTTAAATTTATGGAAAATTTAAAAGTTGCTGTTTGTATACGTTTGTAGTTTTAGTTCTCCACTTGTACGAATTCATTTTTATGTTGCTCATAAAATAAAACATGCTCTTAGCTTAATGTTTGACTACAGAGAATCAAATTACTTAGGAGGTTTGATTGTTGCTTTGAATTTTTTCATAAAAATTTCTTAATCAATTATAATTATCTAACCTAAGCACTATTAGAGTATGTTTAGAATTACTTATGAAATAAAGCTTTTTTAAAATAAAAAATATTTTTATTATTTTTGCAAAATAAACTTTATTTTTTTACTTTTAAAAAATAAAAAAATTATAAAATAAAAAAATTTTATTACGTAAAAATTTTCTACACTTTCTAAATTTTTACATAAATTTTTTAAATACTTATAAAATATATATTAAAAAATGTGAATAAAAAATTGAAAATAGAAATGGAAAGCCAAACGCACCATTAATCTGATATTTTATGTTAAAGTTGAATCATCAGACCAAAATGATATGTCCAATTTACCCTGTTATTTAATGTTTGAGGAGATCAAAAATGAAAATTTTATATTTCACACAATGGACCTATGGATTTATTTTAAAAAACTGATTATACACTTATGATTCTGATAAATGTCAAATACTAAATTCAAACATAATATTTAAGTAAATAAATTAAAAATAAGTATATTTGTTATATATACACTTAGAGGTTTAGTTAATAGATAATTATAAATGTATTTATCTAATTACTAAGTGCATAAAAATTTTTAAAGTATTTTCTTGTATTTACCTTACTTGAAGATATTTTTTCCATTATGAAGTTCATAAGTAGAATCAAGATAAATTGTTTTATATTAGAGATATAATATTTGAAACATAAATGATAATAAAAGACAAAAAGAAAAAGTGCTCGTAAAAATCTAAATTTGAAATTGGATCCAACAAAGGGCGTGTTCAGCTCTCACCAAACTTATATTTTGATCAAAATTTTACTTTTAAATTCACTTTCAAATATAATTAAACATAAATAATTATTTATAGATTCACATTCAAATATAATTAAATACAAAAACTCAAACTCACTTCTCAAATCTATTTTTCAAATTTCAAAATATTTATTTTTGAAGAACTCACTTAACTGTAGCTAAACGAGTACTAAACTATAACATATGATAATAAGGTTGTATATTTCTAATTTTATGTGCGCAGCACTTCTATATGATCAGATAATTTGTATATGATAATATTTCTAGTTATTATAATTTTAATGTTATTTAGAAATTATGAAAATGATTTGTTGCTATTCTACTATTTTTGTTGTGAAAATAGTTCCAGAGTATTAATCTAATAACAATTTAAAAAAATCAAGGTAAAGATTTACTAAAAAGATGAAAACATATTGATTCTACTTACCTACTTAGAGACTCCGGGAACGTTTCAAAGTTCTTATAAAATATATTTTTCTAAAATAAAATATATTTTTAAAAAGTTTATTTTTTTGTTGGGCCTCTAAATTAAGCTAGGCTCAGATTAGTAGCGTGTAGGGTTTGATGGGCTCAAATAAAAAACGAACTAGCTTTGTAGGCTAGGGCCGGATTAGTAGCATAAGAGTTTGGAATGATGCCCAAATAAAAAACGGGCTAGTTAACTTGGAGGTGGGCCAGCAAAATGCTTTGAATTGGACCGAGTAGACCTTGACTTGGTGGGCTTAACAGCCCATATCCTTTAATAGTCTCATATTGGTTGGGTGTTGGAATGTGTATCTGCTTATAAGTGGGAGATGCTAACTCTTAAGAGATTTGCCAATTCTTTTAGTGTGGAGACCCGATCATACAATTGGTATCAAAATCTGGTAGAGTAAAGTCATCTGACGTGTTGCTGGGGAGAGATTGTTGGGCCTCCAAGTTAAGCTAGGCTCGAGTTAGTAGTATGTAGGGCTTGATGGATCCAAGTGAAAGACGGACTAATTTTGTGGACTAAGACCGAGTTAATAGCATAGGGATCTGAGATGGTGCCCAAATAAAAAACGTGCTAGCTAACTTGAAGATGGGCCAGTAACTCATCTTGAGTTGGGCCAAGTGAACTATGGCTTGGTGGGCTTAACAGCTCACGCCTCTTAATAGTCCCACATTGGCTGGATACTGAAATAGGTATGTGCTTATAAATAGAAAATACTAATCTCTAAAGGATTGGCCAATTTTTTTAGTGTGGAGATCCGATCCTACATTTTTAACTAAAAAAAGTATACATATATATTAATATTTTATGATATATTTTTTTGTATAGATTTCAAAGTGAAAATACTATAGAATGCTGTAGAAAATTTTTGAAAAATATAAAATATTTATTTTTGAATGATAATCACTTCAGAAGCTCGGCCAAAAGTTCCGATCATGTCTTCTTCTATTACCTTCACGGCAGAAGCACGCGTTCATTTGGACGTTCTTAATACCTTACAATATGTTGATGATAAAAAGAGATCGTCATAAATTAGAAGAAATATCAACTGAGATAATTTTATTACAAATTAATGAATTAATTGTGACCATTCAATCAAACGATAGAACGGCTATATATAGGAGTAGATATATAGGGTGCGTTTAAAAGTGCTTATAAAAAAAATTTTTAAAATAAATAATTTTTATTTTTTATTTAAAAAATTTTAAAAATAAATATTTTTTATTTTTTATTTTAAAAATTTTTAAAATAAATAATTTTTATTTTTTATTTAAAAAATAATAAAAAAATTTGTTATATAACTTTTTAATATTTTTTAAATATTTAAATAAAATATTTATATATTTATAAAAAATATATTACAAAATGTAAAATAGAAAAATAATAATCAGCTTTTTAAAAAAGTTTTTCCAAACGACCCTATAGACACTTCTCTCTTATAGATACTCCTGCATACACGTTTTACCATCGGTTGATTGGACGGCTGTTATTTAATCAAATGATCGTGACTGCGGCAGATAAATGCATCAAAATTTTTCAATAGAGTAAATTGTGACCATCCGATCGCTTGATTGAACGCCTGAATTAGGAGAGTGCGCCTGTCAGTGTGTATATAGCTTGTAGTTGTTCACTTGTATGAGTTCATGGTGCACTGTTGGTTTATGTATTTGTCTCTCTAGCTAAGCTTTCCTAAAAAATTTTCACAAAAATAACTACTTCAAATAAATGGCTCAAGAACGTATTCTCATGCTTGACAAAAAACAATCTAGTTCAGGAAGATATTAGGTAGCTATTCCCCACATGCATATCCTCTAGTGAAGGAAGTAGTGAAAGAAGTTCTGTAGCGCTCCCAATTGACAAAGGAAAAAGCAGCAGGAATCAAATGCAATATCTTCCAAAACCAAACCATATTGGTCACAATTATTCATCAAATGCATATGATCAGATCATGCAAGGACCAGTATACACCACGTACGCTCTACGACAGAAAGATTAACAATAATTATGATCAACGAATGAATTCAGCCCTACAAGGGACCAACCATGCACTGCAAGCTCCCATAAATACGTACAAAACAAAATAATGCTTATGATCACCGTCCACTAACTCTCCCTTGCATGCAGTGGTCAATTTTTCCCAACATGTCCACAGAATTAAATTTTGTGTATACATTAATGTCTTGTCTTTGTTTTTTCAAGAAAAAAAATTTTCATTTTTATATCATATACTAGTTTTCTTGAGCTTCTGCAAATCTTTTGTTTGTAATTATCTGGAGGCTTTTACTTCTTCTGAACATCTCCAAATCTTTTGAATAATGCATGCATATGCTATTGTTTCTTACAGAACAGCTTCATGTCAGGGTGCGGCAAACAAATTTGAATAATAGAATGGAAGCAAGTGGGCTGAGCGGACAAACAGGAAGATTGACATTTGTCGGAGTTCACACGCGTCCGATGTTGATTACTAGTTGAGGCATGTGGGTGCACATGCCATGATGCATAGATTAGTCTCCGGCTGCATGCGGCGAGATATTTCATTCATTTCAACGTATCACAAACAGCAACTCCTCGTCGGTAACGATGTGGAACGGCATGCCCTCACCTCACATGCGCGCCTCCGTCAACTTTGGCGTGTCCGTAAAGTATTTGGAAACTTGAAGACTGCTGCTAACATATTGTCGGGAGATGGGTGTGCTTTTGATTTTGCTCGTTTTCTAAGTGAGGATCTTGGTTTCATCGAAATGGTTAGTTCCCAACTTCTGAGCGTTGGACTGAAGACTAATGTATCAACTAACAATAGCTAGTTCATTCTTTAGGCTACTACGAATTCAAACTAACTGATTTAACATCAATCCTGTTGGTATTATAGTACGCCATGAGCTTCCTTCCAAATTTCATTCAGATAACTGAGAAGTACACAGCACGAGCAGCAACACTGCTTATTAGCTTCAGGTAGTTCATGCTTCCCATTCAATATACAGAAATCTGCAGTGGAAAGTAGCAGAACAATATCAGACTCTGTTTTAATAGACATCTTTCAATAGGCATCACGGCATGCATAAGTTTCAATCCATCCCTTGCCCAACGGTTTCTTTCCCTCTAATCTGTACATCTAATAGAAAAGAATCAAGCAGATCTATCGACCTGATTCTAGGCGACTACAATCATCCTACTCCATATACAATTCTGCAGATCTTTCGTACCAATACGGAACTGGAACCAGAACCAGAAAAAAGTAAATTAGGAATGCAATATACAGAAATGTATTTTTGTGGCTAGAAACAACTAATGCTCTTCTGCAGTAAAATCAGGCTCTGCAGGCTTTTGCAGTAACATCAAAGGCATTCTCTCCTGCTTTCCAGACTTACGTGTCCCATCTCTTCGCAGGGCCCTCAGGGCATTTGCTGCAAATCTTGAAGCATAGATTGCAGCACCAAAGCTTGTGGTTGAATTGTTATCTGTCACCAGGGCATCTTGCAGCCTATTCTCATGCTCACACAAAGAGTCATCAAGCTTGTTCTTCAACGCCGCCAAGCAGCTTGTATGAAACAAGCAGCCCAAGTCCTCCACTGTGGAGAGTAGCACCTGAATGTATGACGCAATTGTTTGCTGTGGAGCCTGCAAAATTGAGAGGCAACAAACTTCAAGTCATCAGCAATCAGAGCAAAAGCCTCTACTTCCGTCAGAGCTTTAACCGTCCTTGTTGAGCTGGGGAGGCTGGAAGATGAATGGGGGTCTAGAACCCACGTTAGGAGTTCCTCTCCACAGAAGTCTCCAGGTTTAAGATAATCAGAATTGAAGAAGCCCGTTCTTCCACCATTGGTTGTAATGCTCTCCAACTTCCCTCTCATAATGAAAAGCATCTGGTCTACGGGATCACCTTCTCTGATTATGCAACTTTCTTCAATGTAAAGAACTGCCTTCAAGCGGTCACACATAGCATCCATCAGTTGATCATCCATCTTTTCAAACATAGGAACCTGGAAGGAAGATCAAGGAGAAGATTAACCTTGGAAGATCTACCATGAGGTGTAAATAGGCTATAATTCATTTTTTATAAGATTTACAAAATTACTGGTAGGCATTAACAATCCATGTAGCTAAAGAAGCAACATAAACTTCCAGTAGACTCATAGTTCCCACATTCCGACTATCATAAGAAATTTTCAGTAGTTAATAAAATTTACCCTCTTCAGCAGTTGCAAACAAAGATGGCGTTTAATATCCCTTCTCAAGTCCTTGGGAAGATCGTGAAGGAGATTCCCTTCGTCCACACCTCTTGTTTCCTGCCATCTGTACTGCTCATGGCGACGTATTCGCTCCCTTAGATTGTCAGGAAGCAAACGATGAAGCATCCATTGTTCAGCATCATGCCTTGTAACTCTCATCTCTTCAACTCTAACTGTGGTAGACTGCAAATACGTCTGAAATAGCAGAATGGTTACTAAAAGTTCCTAAGCACATAATGGATCAACAATCTTTCCAGTTAGCTGATAAAATTTGTGAGGTGAGATTCTACCAGAAACAATGGCATGAGAGTGTTCTTTCTTTTAGCACTTGGCTACTAGGAGATTTGAAATAAGGTTTTTGACCATTTTTTCTAAGAAATCGCAAATAAGAAACCTATAATCAAGTGAAATCCAAGTGATGCAACATAAGAGCAAAAGTAAAGCACATAGAAATCAAAGATGCTAAGTTGGATATTCTCATAACCTGACCTCTACAAGGAAAACTAGGTGAACACTACAAGTACAATGCTGCTCAGAACTTCAAATATTATCACAAGAAGAGGCAGTCATCCACACTAAGAAAATGTATAATGCGATCAAAAGCTATATCTTAAGGAAAAAAAAATCTTACATGATATCAAATAACTTTTAGAACAAGGAACTGACTGCAGAATAGGGATTAGCTCTTGTACAATACTGACAACATGCATAGAAACCCATCATGCTTTGAAAACTATTAATCTTCTTATGAAAATTGAAAATATGTTGAGACAAACCATAAAATAGCCATTAGAATATAATAGCTTCCAGTATATTCCAGGTTCAGTTTTCCATAGCCTTGGCCTTAGTGAAAGACAGGTGTTTTCAAGACTAAGTGGTCCTCTGGGTTGCAGTTGGGGTGCTTCTCCATCTCTGTTTCAACTTTCCGTTTCCATGAAACCTTCTACAGTATTCTTTACATAGAATCAAGCCAAGCAACAATGCAATCTTAACACCAACCATGATAAAAAAAATTAATAAGAATTGACATCAAAGGGATTTTTATCAGGGGAGCATAGCATCATTACTCATAAATTGAAGGAGAACTCTACGGACTACTTATTTTTTGGTGCAGCAAAGCACCTCTTCCAAGTTCATTACATTAAAGAACCAATCCACATGCATATGTTTAATTCAATATGGAGAAACAATATTCAGAAGTGTGACTTCATAAAGTCAGAAGAGTACCTGCATGTTACCAATGAGAAGTGCAAATAAAACCAAGCCAGAGATGGATATAAAACAGCAAAAAGGATCTCCCCAGTAGATGTACTTGTTTTCAGATTCTGACCAAGTGAACTGCATGTGTAACAGCCATAAGCTACAACGAGGCATATACTATAATAAGAGAAATTTGTAATGGGAAAAAGAAATAATAATCACATGTCATCTGTGTACCACTCTGACCCATGAAATAATCTAATATGTAAACAAGCTTCAAGTAGGCTGCAAACTATTGTTCCAGGACCCTTTTTGTTCTCTTAGAGATAATATTATTACAGGAACCTAAGAATCTGAACTTTGAGATCAAATAGCATGTAAGGCTTTTGGCATTTAGCAGTTATGGAAAGCTGAACTAGGGAAACACCGCTCAGTGAATACAGAGTCCATCTGCTTGACAGATCAATATAAAATTGAGAGAAGAAACATTATTCACCAACCTTAGATTCTGCAGTCCGAACCAAAAGCAATAGAACAATTTTGGGAAGAAATCCCTGGATTGAACGACATTTTGAAGAGCAGGAACGAATATTCCAAAATCATACACTAAAGGATCCGGTGTCACAACAGGGCAACGAGTGTCCAGAAATGTATGTGCTTCTGCTTTCTCACCACCACAATATAAGGAGGAGGTTTCGCAATTCTTTTTGGGATCAGTTTCACATGCACGTCTCCAACATGACCCTTCCCTTTCAATTGCAAGCAAATACCAAAGTGCTCCAATTACCTGCTACGGTTAACCAAACAATCAGAGAGGAGAATCATAGAACTCTGAGTCTAACCAAAAAGCTAGAACAATCAAAGCACTCAAATACGGAATTTTACAAAGCAGCACTACCTGATTAAGCATTAAAGAAATAGAAAGTAATAATAAATCACACTCCAATTTCCAAACAGAACTCAGTACAAATAACTAGACCACTGACAGGAAATGAAAATAAATTGGTTGACGAGAAAAATCTTGTACTATCATGCAACTTGATGCTATGAAACAACAAAATATCTCATCAAGCATAGAGGGCAACACAACAACCAATCTTGTAATAATCACATGCAATCCTCTACCAATCCTGTGAAATAGCAGGGTACACTACAGTGGGTTGTGTAATAGATAGAAATTCCAGTTCGATGCTATGAAACTGAAGCCTCTATCATTACTACATTTAGACTAGAGCTGCTAGTCGTTACAACAAAAAGAAAAAAAAGGAAATGATGTCATAAACATTAGCAAGTGGCAAATGAAAATATCATACAATTCAACAATCATCTTCAACACACAGACAATGTGAAATCTAAAAAAACTGTGCTTTAATACCTAATTGACCAATAAAAAAGACAATTTCAACTAAATTAGCCAATGAAGCATGATATACTGCATTCTTGTTTTAGATGTTGTTGCATTTAAAAGCATCAAAAAGGTATTAAACTACAGATTTTGTCTAATAGATATGTAAGTATGATATCCGCAAGCGAAGTGAAGGTTATTTGAAGGAAAAGACAGATCACGAAAAACTCACATGACTTGCAAGCATGTAAAGAAAGAGGTTGAATGCAGCTCCTGCCCAAGCTGTTTCAGTGATAATGCCAGAAGACCTTGTAATTTCTAAATACAAAGGAACAATTCGTATAAGGCGTGGCAAATATTGAAATATGACGACACACATCAAAAGATTTTTTGCACTCATTGGCGCAGACCTCCTCAGTTTAGGTATTATTATCAATATAACAACCTGAAAAAGAAAACAAAAGTCAAAAGATAACTTCTATTTTGAAATAAAAAGGCGTAAATAGCACATACATCTCAGATACATCCTTTGACCAATATAATATGATTTACAAGTAACAGGATAGTAGTAAACCAGACAACAGCTGACAAATAAATGTCAATAACTTCAACACAAAACTACATCTAACTAAATATTGTGAATAAAACAATCATCAAAGAGGTAAACATAAAAATCTACTAAAGATACAAACAATAACAGCTGAAAGGTCATCTTACACAATACAGACCACACATTTTAGGAAAGTTAATATTATGGAGTGTACAATAAAAGTGGAGGGATTTCGTGAAGTGGTTTACTATAGAACCAATAAGTTTACTATAGAACTAAAATTATCCAAAATGAAATACCTGTGGAAGTGGAAGTACAGCAAGAATGTCAACGAGAAAATATGTTGAGAGATATCGTTTGGCTATTTCTGCATAATCTGTCACCAGCACTCCCCTTCCAAAAACTCGAGAAGAGGGAGCTATAAAACCTGTTCGAAACTGAAAACAATATGAAGGACATAGAATATGTCCGTAAAAGTGCGGAGTACACTAGCTGTAACTTCCAAATTCTTATCAAAATCAAAACAACTGTTTTTTTCCGCCCACTACGGTGATATAAAAGAACAATGGGTCCACTGAAAGTGCAAAAACACATGCTAGGATGAAAATTTTATTCCACTTCTGAAGGAATGGTCCTTGAGGATCAAGTACTTTCTCTCCATTCTTCAGAACCTGAGTACATGGATCTTCTGGAAGGTGAGAGGAAAACAGATTCTGAACGACTGCATAACCACAAGGACATCCTCTCTGGATAAAATCCATGAATGAGCAACTTTTTCGCCTTTTAGAAAATGTATTTTCAGTACTAAAGGAGCTTTCGGACTTTTAATCTTGAACCCTACACAAAAAGATTACACATTATGAGCACAGGAAGGGTATGCATAGAACAGAAACATTCGCATGCTCCAAGTGTGTCTAAAGAAACAATATATATGTATACGAAACATATTCTTACTGAATCCAACATGGTTAGTTTCGAATATCTCTAGCAACAAATCTTTCTCAGAGAATGGTGAATAGGATTGCACTTGTGAACAATTTAGATTTCACTTCCATGAACCTCAGAATACAATGTGTTGGCAAAGATGTGCTAAACTCATTACAATAATTCACGCATAACCAGCAGCAAATGCTAACCCATAATTCAATGATTGTAAACATATACCAGACTATTGATAACAGAAAAAGTGGCTAAAATTAGATCCCATACTGAAGAACATAGTACTGTCCATTCATACTGAACAAACATTGCTGGTTTGGTTTGTGTTGCTCTATGTCCAGAAGAAGAAGAAAAACCATCCTTTCTCCCAACATCCTTATATAATACAAGAAGAGTCAGGTTGTCAAATGGATGGAAAGTCAGTTTGGAAAGCAAAATTAAAGGTATCTACTCAAAACAATGCAAGAGAATGTATTTCCACGTGCTCACAAGACTAAGATTTTGCATATCTACGATTATGTGTAGTTGGTTATTTAACGAGAAACAAAAATAACCAGCAGTAATTCAGAATGACGCTTGACACCCTTCAACAGCTACTGGCAAGAGGAACTTAATAAATTCAATAACCTCATACTGTGAGGGTATGATTTTGCCATTTGAATTTTAAATGCTAATTGCTAAAGAAGTCTTTAGTGCTTAACGCCACAAACTTCAAAAATAAGTTTAATTGGCAAATGTTAACCTAAAAAAAGTGACCCAAAGGGTATACATTTAGGCTAAGTTCGTGCTTCTTCTGACTTACTAGTTAAATGTTTCAAGTAGTGGCATACATTTGTAATTATTTTTATCTTGAACTGTAACTAGACGGTATAAGATAGTGCAACTTCATAGTAAAAGTACACTAGTTTATAAGCACAGGCTCACACAAACAAGAAATTACACTATCCTAGACAAAGTGAAGGCAAGAAAAAGATGCCTATAACACCAAGCAATAAATATGCCACTATACTTTAAAAGCTATTAACTAAACAAACACAAGAAGCATTACTGTCAGGAACGGGACTGAAGTTCAGGAGGCTTAACCGCATTGCTAGAAGTAAGCTGTAAAGGACTGCAGTACGTGCATTGGTTGCAAGTAATGGGTGCAGCTGATGTGCAAGTAGTAACCGCACTAGGTGCTTGCATCAGTTTATTTCTCAGCCAGAGTGCAAGTAGAAGAGCTTTATTTTAATAAGAATTGTAGGAGTCACAACTCCTTATGACTTCAAATTGCTCTTGTTGCAATAAGTGTTAGAATACATTAGGCACTCTAGTAAGAGTCGTACTTATAAAGATGCAATTCCATTGGGAAAAGGCATCGAGAACCAAGTTATTTTTCCAGCTTTTACTTTGAATTGGAAGTTATTTTCCAGCTTTCAGTTATAATTTACCTTCAGTCCTTTATTTCTGCACTAAAGATTTGCTAGTTTCCATTTCCTTTTGTTCATCACATATCAATTAAACAGACTTTCTCTTTCATGATACAAGCAGACTTCACAGTTTGGTATTAGAGGTTAAGAAAAAAAAAACCCTTAGAACTTCCAGAAGTTTAAAAACCAGCCTTTGAGATGAGATAACTTCATCAGTATTGGTCTATACTAAAGCTTCAAGATTTCATAAGTACGACAAAGTTAAAGGGTTTAGATGCCAAATATAACTGATCTCACATATTTATCCTCCTGTGATTCGTAACTTCTGGGAGAGCAGAATATGTGCAAAAAATGAAACAACATAAATTTCTTCAAACAGGTAGCTCACTTCTCACAGAAACAACATAAATGCCGGTTAGAAAAGACCAAAATCCAAGCCACCTCCTTCACCTGTTTATTTATATGCAGCCACAAACAAACTGAATAACAAGTTGGTTGCGCCAAAAAACTGCATACACAAACATTAACCAAATACTTAGGACTAACCAGCTCACAGTATCAACTGTAAAACAACTGAAACTACCAGAACTGACTGCAAGCTACATAGATAAATAGATGTAGAATTAGTTCTCTATGCAAGCATGGTGCTTTGGAAATTGTAACGCAACCAAGCTAGTGAAATTCCCGAGCTACATAGATTGTTTAGATGGATATTCAGTTCTGCATGCAAGCAGGATTGCTTTGCAACACAACCTAGCTAACTAAAATTCTTTGCAAGCTAAATAGATGGTATAGACGCAAACTTATGCTGTATGCAAGTATGACTTACTTTGATTCCATGACTTACTCAAGAAAGCAGCAACCGTGAAGTACTTGCATAACAACCATATCATATATGTCAACTAAATCCACTAAGAAGCTTGACGATTGCTGCAGATTTACACAAATTCTCAACCTCCGAAATAGGTATACGAAATTTCAATCTGCGGAGACTTTTTCCAGTCTAAACATTCACTTACACAAAAAAGGAAAAAACGAGAATAGTCAACAGTATATTCTTCATTCTCAACAAAAATTTCCCCAAAAAAAAAACATGTGGTAAACAACAAACAGTAACCTGAATGAATTACGAGCAAGATTATTCTGAAAATCAAACCCTTCAGGTGCGAGAGAGAGAGAGAGAGAGACAGAGAGAGGGAGCTAGAGAGAGTTACTTCTTCTTGTTGTTGCTGTTTTTCTTCTTAAGTTTGTCTCTAGTTATTAATCCCGCTGAAGAACTTCACTGTTAGACCGAAGAGAAACTTCTCCCAAAGTCTTACGGACGCGACGATCAACGATTGGACTCTCACTTTTAAACACAGAAAGCGAGATGGGCCACTCCAGAAAACAGAGAAATAAGTCATTCCTAAACGAGCGACGGGTAACTAAACCGAAGTAAATAACATAAATTGCAGCCGTGGTTGTTAATAATAGATTGGTTCGAGAGAATTTCAACCAAAGGATGTCGAGTTATTTACTATTCGTGCCGACCACTTTCACTCGTGCGAAATTTCAATTCAAATTTTTTTATTTATATATTTTATAATATAATTATATTTTTTAATTTTTAATATATTTTTAAAATTTATTGAAATATGAATACTAAATTTTACTTTTATTTTATTTTTCAAAAAAAATTATTTTATTTTCACAAAATTTAATT
Source organism: Acanthochlamys bracteata (assembly GCA_019914995.1). NCBI lineage: Eukaryota > Viridiplantae > Streptophyta > Magnoliopsida > Pandanales > Velloziaceae > Acanthochlamys > Acanthochlamys bracteata. The sequence goes on along the minus strand of CM034132.1, from coordinate 3,616,878 downwards.
ACTATTGGACTGTATTATTGGGCTATATATAAGACAAGCTCATTATATGTACTATATAAATAATCATACAATATAAATTCTAATTATTATTAATTCTTTATTATTTATTATATTCAATTCTATTATTATTTTTCTTCATCAATTGTTTCATGGTATCAGAGTCAAGTTGATTTTTGAAAATTTTTTTTTTACAATTCTTTTCTTTTCAATTTTTTCTTCTTCATCATCAAAAAAAAAAAAAAAAAACCTAACCTCCTACCGCCGGCATGATTCGATTCGCATTCGCCGCCGCTGCGGCCTCTCTACAACCGCCGTCTTCTCCAGCCGGTGCCGCTATCGTCGTCTTCGTTCGCCATTGCCGCCGCTATCGTCGTTCATTTCCGCCGTTCGTCGCCGCGGCTCTTCTTCACGCTCGCCGCCGCAGTCACGCCCTCGCCGCCCTTGACGCGCGCCCGCTCGCTAGCTTCGCCGCCGCCCGCCTTCTTCGCCATCACTGATTTCCGGGCCGGCCGGCCCGATCTCTAGGCCCGGCCTGTTTTCCTTAAATAAAAAAAAAAAAAATATTATGCCTTCGTCAGACTTATTTCGGGACTTTCTACCGATATGTATAGATTTTTCTTTGAGTACTGCGAATGATTGGGCGGAATGGGCTGCTTCAGTTAGAACTATTCTTCGTGGACGTCGTCTTCTTGGTCATCTTGATGGCTCTATTCAACGTCCTCTCTCACCATCAGATGATACTTCTATTGAGGTAAAGAATAACATTCGTATTGCACAGGATATTTGGGATGATCATGGTGAACGAATTCTCGCATTTATCATTGCATCTGTTGATCGATCTCTTCGACCACATCTTGAAGAAAATCCCCACTGCTGCATTATTGTGGGAGACTTTGACTACTCAGTTTGTTTAATCAAGTGGTGCTAGAGAGTATCAAATTCTCACCGAGGCTTGGGCCGCCAGACAAGGTGATTGCACTATTCAGGAGTTCGCTACATTGATGCGAGGTTACTGGCGCGAGCTCTTGAAGCTTGAAGGTAATGGCTGTGCCTGTCATGAACATCGTATCTATCGTGAACGACGTCAACTTTACCAATTTCTTATGGCTTTGCGTCCAGAATTTCAAGCAGTGAGTGGTCGTATCATACAAAATAACACCAGTCTAGATGCTGTCATTTCTGAGCTCATTGCCGAAGAGACTCGCTTACGATCTCTTTCGATGATGGTACCGACATTGACTCCTGCTTCAGCTACAATATTTGCTGCATCTTCACGTCCTTCATCTTCCACTTCGGGAGACACTAGTAGTCATTCTCGCAGGAATTCTTCCCATTCTCGTCAGCAATCATTCTGTACTCATTGCAAAAAATCGGATCATACTATGGATGGTTGTTTTCAGCTTCACCCACATTTACTTACTCAGTATCGGGAGCGAAAGAAGGCGAAAGATTCTACCACTATCCGCCCTCATTGCAGGTATTGTGCATCTCATCATATGACTTCGGATATATCATTGTTATCTGACACGACATCTTTACCACTAAACTTTCCATCTTTACATACTGCTGATGGCTCTCAATTAACCATCACTCAATCTGGTTCCGTTATTTCTGACTCTCTCAGTCTACCTTTTGTTTTACATGTTCCTCATTTCACCCTACATGTAATCTCAGTCAGTTCTCTTTGTGAAAGCGGACTTCTTGTTGTCTTTGATTCCCTTATACATTGCATGCGGGATCCTAAATGCCGCCAGACGATTGATCGTGCTCGTAAAAAGGGGCCACTGTATTACTTAGAATATCTTCATCTTTCTTTTTCGACTACTTCAAATCTTAGTTGTCTTTCTTTGTTATTGCGTCTGCTGCTGCTGATTTGTGGCACTGACGTTTAGGTCATATTTCTGAATCTCGTTTAAAGAGTCTCATTGATAGTGGAGCTCTTGGGCGAGTTTCTTTTTCTCCTTTATCTTCATGTACTAGCTGTAAGTTGGCAAAACATTGACTTTACCTTTTCATCAAAGTTTATCTAAAACTTCTCATGCTTTTGATCTAATTCATTACGATATTTGGGACCGGCTCAATTTCATCTATGGTGATTTTGTTTACTATGTGAGTTTCATTGATGACTATACTCGTTACACTTGGGTTTATCTTCTCTGTAATCGTTCTGAAGTTTCTACTATATATAACACTTTCAACACTATGGTTCATACTCAGTTTAATACTCGAATTAAGATTTTTCGTTCTGATGGTGCTCGTGAATATACATCTTCTACTATGAGATCCATCTTACAGTCTCATGGTACTATTTTTCAATAATTTTGTCCTTATACACCTGAACAGAATGGAGTAGCGGAGCGTAAGCATCATCATATTCTTGAAACTGCTCGCTCTCTCTTACTTTCCTCTTCAGTTCCTCAAGTTTTTTGGGCAGAAGCTACTCTTATATCTGTTAATCTTATCAATATTATCCCTTCATCTGCTTTGTCTGGCAAGACACCTCATGAGAGTTTATTTTTATCTCCTCCAGACTATAGTATGATCCGCACTTTTGGGTGCACTTGTTTTGTTCTACTTCCTCCGACTGAGTGGACAAAATTGACTACTCGATCAGTCAAGTGTGTTTTGCTTGGCATTAGTTCGGAACATAAGGGGTATCGATGTTATGATCCCACAGCACGCCGACTTCGTATTTCTCGTCACGTCACTTTTCTTGAAGACTCTCCTTATTTTTCTTCTTCACTTCATGATGTTCACTTTCTAACACCATCATATTCTCTTTCATCCAGTTCATCTGACTCTTCTCACATGTCTATAGATCATACTCCATTACTTCCTTCTATTGGTACCGCCCCTTCTTCGACGACACAAACGCCAGCTAGCGAGGATCCTCCTCATTCTTCTCCAATTTTACCAATATCCAGTTTATCTACATCTTCACCACCACTTGTTCGTCAGTCACAATGTCCTCATCGTTCTCCTACTCGTTTTACACCAGATTATTCAGGCCCGCTTGATAGGTTTGGTTTTGCCACCCTCACCTCATACTCTCAAAAGTTTCATTCATTTCTTACTGCTATTCATACTACTTATGAACCTAATTTTTACCAAGAGGCAATTCAGTACCATGAGTGGCGAGAGGCAATGGCAGAAAAATTTCGTGCATTTCAGCAGATAGGTACTTGGGATGTAGTTCCATTACCGGAGAAAGTACAACCTATCAGTTGCAAATGGGTTTTTAAGGTTAAATATCGACTTGATGGCTCCATTGAGAGGCACAAGGCTCGTCTTGTTGCTAGAGGCTTTACTCAGAAGCATGGGATTGATTATGATGAGACATTTGCTCCTGTTGCCCAGATGACTACTGTTCGCACTCTATTAGCAGTTGCCACAATACGTCAGTGGCTTTTTATCAGATGGATGTGAAGAATGCTTTTCTTCATGGTAAATTATCGGAAGTTGTTTATATACAGCCACCTCCAGGTCTTTCTACTCCTCCGGTTTATGTATATCGTCTTCGTCGTGCTATTTATGGACTCAAACAGGCTCCTAGAGCTTGGTTTGAGTGTTTTTTGTCGAGCTATTACAGAGGCCGAATTTCAGCAGAGTTCTCAAGATCATTCTTTATTTGTGTGGTCTTCACCGCAAGGGCGAGTACTCCTATTATTATATGTAGATGATATGATTTTAACAGGGGATGACATTGCAGGTATTGCAGCCACGAAAAAGCACCTACATCAACAGTTTCAAATGAAGGACCTTGGATATCTACGCTATTTTCTTGAATTGGAGATTGCGCAAAGTACTAGAGGAATTCTTATTTCTCAACAAAAATATATTTCTGACATTATTAAATCTACAGGCTTATCTGATAGTCGGACGGTTGATACCCCTTTAGAGCTTCATGTGAAGCTTCGTCCTACAGATGGTGAGCCTCTCACAGATCCTACTCGGTACAGACGGCTTGTCGGTCAGCTTGTCTATCTTTGTATGACTAGGCCAGACATTTCTCATGCAGTAAGTGTCGTCAGTCAATTTATTTTCAGATATCTTCAAGGCACTATTACTCGCTCCTTATTTATGTCTTCCATATCTACTTTAGAGCTTGAGCTTTTCTTGATGCGATTTGGTTTGGTGATCCAACCACTAGGCGTTCTACTACGGTTTTCGCTTATTCATTGGTGATTCATTAATTCGCGGGTGGCGCAAGAAGAAAGCAGGATGTCGTTGCTTGTTCTTCAACAGAAGCCGAGTATCGAGCTATGGCTGCTACCACAAGGGAGATTATTCATGTGAGGAGATTACTTACTAATATGGGAGTTACTTTTGCAAAAGTTACTCCTCGTTACTGTGATAATCGGAGTGCTATTCAGATTGCAAGCAATCCAATTTTTCATGAACGAACGAAACATATTGAGATTGACTGTCACTTCGTTCGTGAACATTTTCTGTCAGGTACTATTTCTTTACCACATGTTGCTTCTACTGATCAACTGGCCGATTTCTTTACAAAATCGCATCCGACACCGAGATTTCAAACGTTATTGAACAAACTTATATTGTTTGACCCATCATGAGTTTGAGGGGGGATATTGGACTGTATTATTGGGCTATATATGAGACAAGCCCATTATATGTACTATATAAATAATCGTACGATGTAAACTGTAGTTATCATTAATTCTTCATTATTCATCATATTCAATTCTATTATTATTTTTCTTCATCAATTGTTTCAATTACAACTATTTAAAATACGCTCTTACTATTCGTGCCAACCATAGCTGGATTTCGAAATTCGGAATACTGTTTTCGTAATTGCGAACACTTAAGTGAAGCGGGGGATTAACTTTTTATTCCCTCTTTTACGGGTCTTTGATAATATTTTATAAAATTATTAAAAATTTAAAATATAAAAAACTTTGCATCATAAAATTATTATTATTTATTATTTTTTAAATAAAAGATAATTAAATATTTATAGATAATTTTTATTTTAGAAAAAAAAAATTTAAACATTTCCAACGTTCAAGCAACGGATTTTTAACCAATTGAAAAATACTGGTTCCGTAGTTTTTTTTAGTACAGGAAGACTTTGACAAAATATCAAATATTAGTAGATTTTAAATATTTTTATACAATTTACTAGTTTGTTTATGGCGGTTGGATTAGTTAACTAAAGCATGTAATCATAGAATAAATGGAAAATACAGCAATTGAAAGGTGCTTCTAATTTATTTGTGTATATTTATGTCGGCAAATCCTTATCAAAAGTTACAATTATTATTTGCTCTTTATATTATTCGCATAAAATTCAAACCTTTAATGATTAACTATTGAATTGAAGTCAACATTTGTCGACCGAGGGATGCACTACTCGAGAATTTTTCGATGCAAATAAAACAACAATTTTTTTTTCTTGTCTAAAGAACCTAGCATTGCCACAATGACTTAGAAGTAACGATGACAAAATATATACTCAAATTATTCAATCACATTATGAGTCTACTAGAAAACGTTGTATTATTATACATAACAATGACTTAGAAATAAAAATCACCACATTGGTGCATATTTTAATTGCATAAAGTGAGTTTTATAAAAATAAAGTTTGTTAAAAAGTAGAGTTTAATAATACTGTAGGTAAAATAGTAATTAAAATATGTGACTAAACAGTGTTGTAGGATGCATCTGAAAGAATAAACAGTTCATAGTTGCCTGCTGGAAATGGCTTTGGGAAATGTCAGGCAACGAATATGTGATGTAGGTACACACCCAAAAAAATTAAACAGAAACTATGCTGGCAGATGAAAGAGCATGGGATAGTTGCTGTCTCTATCATGGGGTAGCTTCTCTGTGAGCTAACGATATTGTCAATATGCAATTGTACTATATTCTTCCTTCCCGCTAACAACCTAAATCAAAGCTCTACAAAAAAAGGGCATCACCAGCCCCATCAGCAGGTTTGCTATCAGCCAAGATATGGCTGGTGATAGAATAAGATGCTCTGCTTGTTGGCACAAGATTAAAGATCTCTTGAAAGGGGGCCAAATCCCCTTGTACAGCATTAAGCATCTGTCGCACTTGGGAATGGAAGATCAATGTCGCTGGCCTTTAGGATTTATCTTCATCAGACTGAGAGCACGGCGCATTGATGGTATCAGCAAAATATTCCTCGACTGGGACAAGCAAAATGCCAGAATATTTAGTGGTATGCATTTAGATCAGTGATGCAACATTGTAAAGCTATGTCACTACTTGAAACTTTCTTAAAAAAAGACTAGTAAAATTGTTAGCAGAATAGAAAACTATCTAGATGGTTGAGTTTACAACAAAATTCTGAGATTGACTCCATGCCTGCATATCTAAGTGGCCTTGTGTTGTTGGATAACATGCACATGACATTTTAGTCAAAACATACATGTCTGTGAAAATGTTTTATTGAGTAAGAAGCAAACTATAGCAAACTTTATGAAGTGATCTAACGTCAAAACATACATTACAATGAAATGCTTACGAGAAAGAGAGACCAACTTACCCATATCATCCTGCTCCGGGGAATCAAGTAAAATGTCAGAATCTGAAGGAAGAAACGGAGAACCGGTGTAGTCTCCCAGAGGGCCAAGATCTGTTAAACATCCATCAAGAGCTTGAGAAATAACGCATGGAAAAAAGTAAATATAAATAAAGATGGACAATAACGATGACAGACATCTACTGATCATCCATGCTGAAAGCACTCTGCTTATATGCTTTACTTCCAAGTTCCTTAAGCTATTTTTCTAGTATCAGCCCAAATGGTTAGCTAATTTCAAGTTCCATTTGTCATTAGTCAGCACACTGCGACATATTGCTGATTCATACTACGAGAATATATTACAGAGAATCAATAAAACCGTCTTCTATACTCAAACACTAATAAATGTTTACAACTGCTGGAAGTAGGTATTACCTCCCAAGTTTGTCAAATCTGCTGTCAGATCTGAGAAACTTAAGTTCCAAAGGTGTCCCAATGATTTCATTGAGTCCCTCGAGGACCCAACCCCACCATCAGGTCCTAACTGCAAACCATCTGTGCCTCCAACATCAGAAGCAAATGTTGCATCAAGTGCGGACGTATCCATCCCCATACCAGAAATTTCTGATGGTGTAAAAGGGAAGTGGTTGTTCGATGCCACTGAAGTAGGGCTGATGGCAATTTCTGACAAAGATGATATAGCAGTTGAAGGAGGGCAAGCAGTTACTGCATCAGAAGGGCCAGTTTCCATGACGACACTTCAACAGCAAAAAGGCAAGACATTAGAAAGGACACATGAAGCACAATGAAAGAAGAATTAGAGGATATGAATATATACTGAAAATTAGAATAGGGACACACAATTTCATGTTCCACTACATGGGCTTGCTTGAACTAATAAAAGGGTATTTTTGTTCGTATATGAGTCACTAATAAGAACAACAACACCAGCCAACAAGGCAAGGAAAAATACATTAGCATTACCATTGGAAGCTTATGAATCTGCATAACTAATCACGCCTTATGAACTCCGCAAAGGTCTTATTTCTCATTTTTATAAAACAAAATTTCAGCCAGTCCATGGAGGTAGTCTCCAGGTACTAAAAGCCCTTTTGGTGAATATACTAGAGCTATATGTAAAATTAAGTTAATAATAGAAGGCCAAAAACATTCATGAGACATTAGGACATTAGGAGATAAGCAGTGTGCATGCTAATTAGTAATCAAAATTGATGTATCTGGTGCCTCAGATAAGCAGTGTGCTTGTTGAATATCAAAATGGACCGAAGTTTTAATATCTTCCTTTTTAGTCTGCTATATCCGGGTATAATGATATCCATAATCTGTTCATCGGATAAACCATCTGGCAAATTTTACATGATACCATCATAAACATGAAAACCGACAACTTGTGGAGGTGCACGTATAAAACGCAGCACATTAAAATCTGAATTGATTGTATATCAAGGTAGTCTATGTAACTGTCCAATTCAGTGTGTAAGCCCTGATCAAATGTTAAAAATTGTAGAATATACATTATAAATGAGGCGATCTTCTTAGTGCATTAGACAGTGACATATTGATATAGCTCCAACATTTTGCACAGTTTCTCGTTATTATAGTTTACTGCATGCATATTAAGGAAGGAAGATTCTTACTCTCCTGAATTCACTCGCATAGGCTGATAATTGCCTGGTGCAGGAATCCCGTTAACAACATGGCAGCTTGATAGTCCACAGTTCATAGAATCAAGATGGGGTTGACCTGCAGGTGAAATTGGAGGCTGCTGGATGACTGGATATCCCATAGGTAAGTTGTTAACTGCACTGCAAAGAGGTGGGCACTGAATAAGAATGGAATAAGAATGATGCTTAATGTAAAGCCACGTGAGACATAAAACAAAATATATGAACAATTATTTCTTAGAGGTGATCAGGATTTTTTTGGCCTTGTCTAAACAATTTGATAATGATGGGTGTTGACTCTAAACTTTGAACCACACCAGGAGCTAGGCTCTTGTATTAAGTTAGAAACCTCCAAAAGGCTATAGAAAAGAAGACGCTCAATTCAAAACTTGACTATAGTTCATAAGGTTTGCTGTATCTTGGAAAATCAACTGAATTGGTATAAAGGTGATTGTTCTAGCGCATGCAAGTACTACATATCAAGTCAACTCCTTACCCTAAAAGGTGAAAATGCACACTGATTTTCTGACAATATACACATATAATTCACAATTTCTAATTACATAAGGAGTTACATGTTCTGTACAACAGATTTAAAGCTTGAAGGACATGGATTCAGGGATTCAGAGCATGGTATATCAATGAAGTTTTATGCATCTGCAACATCAAACATGCGGTTAAACACTATTCCCATACTTTCAACTGCTCACTATACAAATTGTCAATAAAAGTCTGAATAAGATGCAATGTCGGAATATCAAATCATATCGAGCAGGTAACAAAAGGTAAGTATGAGAGAAATGATAAGCATATCACATAATTAAGAGTAAAATCTAAAATAGCTGACTAGAAAAATGATTATCTGATTAGATTGAAAAAGTTCATTATCCTGCAATATGTTAACTGCTTGACATGAAGACCGAGTCTATTACTAGTCCCAGAATGAACTATCTTAAATTATCAACAACGTTATGACATCACTGAATAAATTATAGGACCTACCTGGCATAGGATGAATGCCATTCTGCATGGGTGCTAGTGGAACTTTAGGAGGTACAGGGTACTTCATTAGATGGTATTGGTGCTCGAGTAGATGGTTGAACAAGATGATCTGTTTCTTGAGTTTGAGCCTTATGTAGTAAGCTCTGAAAAAGTCAGCATTTTCCTCTTCCAACTTCTGCCATACTGCTCAGAGGTACCGAAAAATATAAAAGAATCATGTAAGGCCATGATGATAAAGAATTCATATTTGTGCCATTTACCATAGAAATTTGTCAGTATACCATTTATATAAAGAAATATCTTTTATACAGCAAGCAGTTACAAGATTCATTCCCAATAACTTAATAAATGAATGAGAAGATTTAAAAATATTAACAAAGAAGGTAGACACACCTAGAGTTGTAAACCCAGGTTCTATCCTTGCTCGATTAGAGAGAGTTCGCACCACTTCTCCTCTATTCATGTAAAGCTGAAGACAACGTTCTATTAAATTCTGAACCTGTAGAAGAAGCATTTAAACGAGAGGAATTTATAAAATAAAAAAGGCATTGGAAGAAGTCAAATGTGCTGACAGTATCATATGAACCAATTTGTATCAAATGAAATGGAAAGCACCAAGAGGTAGCTGAACGTCGTCTTACAAGCTCAATATCTTCACGTGAAACTTTTTGGTTCTCAGTGCTTGTAACAGATGCTGCCCTGAGTCTGCTATAGGTGCATCTGTAGATTGGTTGTTCTGATGATTGACTTGAGGCTCATTTGAAGTTTGAGAAGAAGGCTGTACTTCAGTTGCATTTGTTGTTTCCTACACAATATTTTCTTCTATTGTGTGAGATCAAAGATTGCAAAATGTGGCCATAGTCAAATATCTCAAATATAATAGTGATAGTCTCTTCTCAAGTTGAAAGAGCCATTCACTGAGAGTAAAATATAATGCTATGTTAAGAAGGATGAATACCCTGTGAAACATACATCTTAACAATCCATGGCTACTGCAGCCAAATATAACACTAGGCAGCGGAACTTTATAGAATATAAGAAGCCAAGCTAAAAATTTAAAGAAACATACAACTAAACTCTAACTAACAAGATAAATGAGCATAATTCCATTTGCGTATGGCTATATGCAATCCTGCACATAATCATCACCAAATTCAGAGCAACACGAAGCCAATCAACATCCATAGAGTTGAATATAGTAGTTGACAAGAAAATCAGATCAGAGAATGGTTGTTCAACCATCATCATTCTTCAGGTAATTGTTATAAGTTATATTTTAACAGCATCTTATAACAACTGTTTCTTCAAACAAACAAAAAAACAGCCTTTCTCAGCAAACTACAATGCTACCACATGTAGCCTTATTATATTTGGGATAACAGGGAATACCTACCTCCGCAATGCAAAATGTTTTTGCTAAAAGTAGATATCATAATTGTACTTAAAAGGATTACATTAGAGTAGAGTAAATTGATCTTTAACGCTTTATAGAATTTTTGCTCACAATGAGAGACACATGTAAATACAAAAATATGCAAGTACTAGCTAAGGGTACTTATGCTTTCATGCTTAATTGTTCAGAAAATCAATATTCTAACAGATAATTGCTAAACGGTTGGTGCAAAATTTATTTCACTGACAATTTGATAATTATGCAGTACCAAATTACCTGTATGATTTAAGATGTACTAAAAAAGTTCATCTAATACTTTTTCTCCATGACATAAACAATTTCATGATTCGTTATCTCCTCGAAAAGATCAATTAAAGAGAACAATGAAACAACGGAAGAGATGTGTTTAAAAACCAGAGCTTGCTCAACTTAACTTACTGGTTATAATGAAAAACTCTTTCCACACTCTCAACCCTACAGAGCATACGACGAAACTAAAGAATTTATGAATATATTGTGAGCTAAAGCAACAGTCCGTCTTTTGCTTAGTGGATTTAGTATTTGAAATCTAAAACTTAGGTTAACATGTTGAAGAAGCAGTGCACTTCTATAAAAAAAGTGGGTCCAAATCCTAAACCATGGGTAGAACTAGGATATAATGCATGCTTGAATGCCCAAAATTTGAAACTATAAACCAGCTAATAGCCAAATACATCATCCATGTATGCCTCTTCACTCAAAAACCTATTTAACCCAAAGTACACTTCAGATTCTAAAATCGTAATCAACAAAGGTGAGATCTTCCACACTACACTATAACCAGAGTAAACAACAGAGACCAGAAATTCAGCACAATCCATGGTAAGATCTAAAGCCAGTGTTCCCCCTTGAACTTGAGATGCTTCCAAATTTCAATTATTGAACATCGGGTACTTGGTGAAATTTTCAAGGAAAAACCATCTAAACCTCTCTTACAAGAATAACAACGATCTTACAGAACAAAAGTTGGAGAAACAACTAAATGTAGATATGCTTCATCAAACACTTTCTTTCTCAAAGATTTTAAAACAAAAAGAGTTTAGAAGGTTCATCCACAAGTATAGCTAGACAAACAAGCAAGTGGTTCATTACACACTCAAGAGAATTCCAAGCAAAGAGATTCAAATTTCTGCACCAAAAAAGCAACAACAAAAGATTTCCAGAAATGGGTTGTTTAAAAAGAAAAACTTACCATCATAGAAGTTGGAGAAAATTGTGAAATTTCCAGCTCCTGGGACCAGCAGATGAAAGAAAAGAAAAAAAACTTGGAGAAATTGAAGAAGATGAACAGGAAAATAATGTACTTCTTGCTGCAGACTCCAATTGAATTGGTTCAGAAGAGTTGCATAAATTAGAAAAAGAAATCTCCACGTTTTTATTTTTTAGGGGAGTAAAAAGAAAAGCTAGAGACTCTAGAAAAAGAAAATAGAAAAAGGGACTTAACTTTTTCTATGGATTGTAATGTATTATTATTTAGTAGAATTTTGTGATTAAGAGCGTGTTTATTTTAAAGATAAAATGAATAAAGTAAGTTTTTTAAAAATTAATTTAAAAAATCAAATTAAAAATTAAAAATATTTAATAAAAAATAAAATTATATATTAATTTAATATTTATAATAAGTTTTAAAATTAATTAAAAATTATTAATAAAATATTTTATTTTAATTTTTGTATGTATTTTATATTATATATAAATTTTAAAAAAAGTAAATTTAAAGTGTTGATAAACACGCCCTACGAGAAAACTCAAGAGATTTGTTTACGTGTGTTTCAAAAAAATTTTAGACTTCGAGCATAACCGAGCCAGTCATTTGGCTATGCGAGATAGGAAATAAGTAGCCGGATAGGGGTAACGTGGTAATTTAGAATGGCGAACACGCATTTGTTCCTTTAATTGGAGATTTTAGTGCTTTGACAGCGACGCCGAAACTGTAGTTTAGTTGGAGATTTTAAGTACAATTACGGTTGTGCCCTTATCTGTATTTGAATTACTTCGTATTGCAGTGTAGAAATTGTTGCAACAAGAGCGTTCGGCGCAGCGTTTCAAACGCTGCTTAAATATTTTTTTATATTTTATATTTTTAAATATATTTTTATAAATATATAAAAATTTTAAAAATTTTACAGAAAGAAATTTTTTTATTATATATTTTTATTTTTTTTGAAAGTAAAAAAATAAAATTTGTTTTTTAAAAAATAAAAATATTTTTTATTTTAAAAAAATTTTATTTTATAAGTACTTTCAACAGCCCTAATAAAAAATTTTTATATTATATTTTAAAAATTATTTCTGAAAAATTACTTCTTGTGAAGAAAAGAATGTAGAATTTGAAGGCAATCATTTGTCTTATTATTAGAAAATAAATTCGACCGACAAAAGTTTCGCTGTGATTAAAACAATAAATTTATTTACAATTATTTTTGTATAAAATATATATAATCAATATTTATCTGTTATATTGAAATTTAAAAAATTAAATATTATACAAATTTATTAAAAAAAAATTGAATAATAAAATTGTGATAAATAATAATTAGTACCCTTTTTCTTATGGTTTCCTGTTTTAACAAAATGGGTGCAAACTTTGGCGGCGTTTTGGCTTTGAGTTTTTCCAACGAAGCTTATTAATTTTTTATTTTTTATTTTTTAATATATATTTTATAAATTTATAAAATTTATTAAAATTTTAAAATTATAAAAAATTCTACATAATAAAATTTTTTTATTGCATAATTTAATTTTTTACGTATTTTTATTTTTTTGAAAACAAAAAATAAAATTTATTTTTTAAAAAAGATAAAAATATTTTTATTTTACAAAAATTTTATTTTATAAGTATCCTAAAAGTTTTGGTATGGCATTTTTCAAAAATAATTTCTACATTGCTCTAAAATAGAAGCCCTCTACAGTATTATAAAAGAGTTATTTTTAATTATAAAAATACAGTTAAATTATATATTATAAATATTTATTTTTAGTTATTTCAAATTTGCTCGTGGGATGAATTCAATGACTGTTTGATTTTTCATTCTGAAAAGTTCTTTTTAAAATTTTTTATTTTATATTTTTAAATAAATTTTTATATAATAGTTTATAAATTTTTTTAAATTAAAATAATAAAACTCGTTTATTAAGATATTATAAGAATATTTCTATTCTATATTTTTTGTTTCATAAACTCTTTTTATAAACATTTTCTGACAGCCCCTCGAACAAAATCCCTTACCCTCTCATCATGCATGAACCATGATATCACATTTGTATCAAAGGAACTCGCATGCTAGCTATACGTGCCAACTCATACACTAAATCTAGAAATACAAAAATACAAATGCGTATTTTTGAACATTCAAAATTTTACATCAAACTCTACGAGATCGAAACTTCTTTCGAGCTACTTGTCAAAAATTATTTTTGCGTATAGCCAGTGAGCACAAAGATCTCCGCAACCATTGCTTTCTTCTTTGACGAATGTATGGTTATCTAACAGTTGAAAGAGATGGGGTATGGGAAATTTTTTTTGAGCATATGCCTGCTCCATATAAATTAGAATTTGCTAGAGAACAACAGTAAAAGATTTCAGTAGAGAACCCACATAGATTTGATGAAAGAGATTGACGATGCTGTTGTTTGGAGACATTTGAATCTTTCATGCCATTTCAATCCTTTGTATGGTTGGATTTTGACATGCCTTCTCCTCTCTCTCATGCATGCATGGTGTAAGAAAGAAAACGAGATA